>CAAKHB010007986.1:771920-794259 GCA_901007665.1 Aeoliscus strigatus | reverse complement strand
TGGTTTTTAAACATTCTGTTGGAATCGTCACACACACATTTTCCACCTTATGAAGGCTTTTTGGCTTTTTTTCTACAGACATAGGTGTGTGTGCGTGTGTGTGTGTGTGTGTGTGTGCAGATTAAAATTCACACTGTATTTGCATACACTGTAAAGGCTCCCGTCCATTTACACGTCATCAGTGGACTGCAGAGAGAGAACGCAGTGATTCTTTGGTCTGTCTGCTGCTCTCTTCTCTCGGGGGGGATGTCAGAAGCATAGGTTAATTATGTTTTTTGCTCCAGGTACATACACGTGCACGTATACAGTATTAGTGCGCAGTACGCGCAATCATTTTTCTGAGTCCACCACAGCCCCTTCAGGGGAAGGAATAAAAAAGTTTTAATGTAAAAAAGACACATCCAGACAAGAAATGACGCACATGAGCAGAGAAACTGAAGACAAAAGATTTGTAATAATTATTTATAGTTGTTCAATTATAAATCTATGGCTTCGTACACATATTTGATATCTAAACATTTCATGAAGGTATTTTCTCCTATAATTATTATTACAGTCTCCCCTGCATTGCTAGGTCTCTGCCCTTTGCTGACATTTGTGAAAGTCACAGGCACTGATTGGCCGCAAGGTGGCTGAGAGGGCAACAGTGATGGACAGATTACAGCAGGATGACCGCAAGAGAGGATGGAACAAAGATGTGTGATTAGAGGTTTTGCCAAAAGCAGAAAGAGACATGTAACAAAAGACGCTGTCTGTAATTCAGTTTGTTCTATTTACTTAAATGCTTGGTGGTGCAGTGTGCATGACTTTCCTCACTGCCCTTCCTGGGAGGCTCCATCTCAGCGGGAACCGCTTTTACATCAAACACTTAATTCTCAAAACTGCAAAATCAGCACACTGTGGGATTTTTTAATAGACTGATAAAGTATTGTTCAGCCACGATCATATCTGTCCTGAAAACTACACTGGGTGAGGAAATCGGATAAGACAGAGAGGGCTATGTTACAGGATATTCAGTAGGAGGGATGAAAGCAGTTGGTGTCTATTTCAGTCAGCGAATGGCTAAAGGATCCTATCAGCGCTTTAAATAAATGTATCAATAACTTGATTGCTGAATCTCTCTCTCTCTCTCTCTCTCTCTCTCTCTCTCTCTCTCTCTCTCTCTCTCTCTCTCTCTCTCTCTCTGTCTCTCTCTCTCTCTCTCTCTCTCTCTCTGCACCTACAGTAAAATTTTCAGCCTTTCAAGTTCTGCTGTCGCACGTAGGTCTGAATTATTGTGTAGCAACGTTCTCATAAATGTTTGAGTTCACCTGAGTGCTGCAGTGCTGCTGCATTGTGGCCTTTAAAAAGTGACACTGGTCAGCACAACAGGATGTCACCTCGTGTACACTGTTCAGGCACAAAGTACAATGTTGTAGAATGATGCAGATGACGTGGAGCTGGGAGGGGGACGACGTCCACCAAATGTCAGCTGGTATCACATAGAACAGAAACCCAAAAGTAGATCAACAAGAGCAGATAATAATAATGACAATGACAAAGTATTATTGTTGTTGTTGTTGTTGTTGTTGTAAATCCATTTACTTTACAACTTTTTTGATGTGCTTTACTACATTGCAGTAACTGAGTAAGCATCCGTTAAGTAGCTCAGGTTAACCAGCTTCAGCTCATATTTGCCACAGATTATTGTTAAAAAGAAATCATATGAACCATAAAAATCATGATATATTCAGCTGTGAATGAAAATTTAAAATCCGTCCGTCAGTGTCCCATTTGTAATTAGTATACAATGTCACGCACACATGATCTCAAAATCGTAGGTAGCAGGCTGCTGTCATTCTTTTCTTTAAAACCCCACAGTGCAACCGCAGCATCACAAATGAAGTCTGACTCCGTTCTGCCGTTTGCCAAGATCTCGGGGCTCACTGAGATTCATATACTCACACATTTCAGCGTTATTGTGACAAGGAATTGTAGCATCTTAATGGGATTTCCCTTGAATATCATTTATCAAACACAAAAAGAGGTGTCAATGCAATGTGCCAGCTAATGCAATATTCTCCGTATGTCATCACAATCTATTAAAACAGACGAGTCACTCAAAAGCCCCCTGAGCTGTAATGAAGCGCCACATGCCGACACACAGCTCTGTTCCTTGATCTATGCAGGCGTGTTTGTGCGAAGGGCCCAGCGGATTAAGGCACTCTATAAATATTTCATACTAGCCCACTTTCCTGTGTAGTTGTACAAAGTAACACACAAACAAATATGGCTCAGGATCATTTCAACGAAGCCTGGAATGCAGTGAGAGGGCTTTGAGGAGGACAATGTGGCAGAAGATTCATTTCTCCGTCAGGGAAATGTGAAGGAATATGTAGTTTGTGGAGATATTCCCTGCAAATAAACATGGATCATTTACATTTCTATGTATTGTATGTAAAATAAACTTGGGAAAGAGTGCAAATGGCCTGCAAGCAAATGAGAATGAGTATTCACTCAGGCTTCGTTCTTGTGCTGTCATCCCACTCCTGACATGTCATGAGAGTACATCTAGCACATCTAAAATTCACACACTCTGGAGGCTGTTTTGAAAAGGATGAGGTGAGAGAAATACTCTTATCTGAGGGGGTAAAAACTGTTTACAGCTGTACCCAGTGTAGTGTGTAACTTTGGCTTAAACCTTGAGGAGCCTGCTGTTACACGCCTCCAGCAAGGACAGTAGAGTCATGAGCGACAGAGTTTGGCATCTTTGGATGGATAAGACACACTGACTGGCCCAGGCTTGGAAGAAAATGTCCTCAGTAAATAATTCACGTGCAGAGTTCAATGTGGTTTCAGCTAAATCACATCGATACTCCAGAAAAAAGAGTTTCCAAACACAGAGCCACAATACAGTTGAACTGCCTGTTCACAAATTTGACTTTTGGCGACACAGTATGATGATTTTATGTTATGCCAAGACGAATTCCCCCGTGATCATATCGAGAGCTGTCAAAGACCTGAAGAGTCCACTGGGCCTCTCGGGGGGTCGGGGGGTAGGAATAATACACTTCCATTACTTTTGTACTAAACTCGCACAAGAGTTGCCAGAGAGAGTTGGCCAGATGGACGCTCGGCTGTCTGATTTTGGGACATATTTCAACAACAAACATTTCGTCTGCTTTTTTTTCTCTTCCAGTGATTTATGAACACATTTATCTAATCCACAGATGATGCCTTTAAAATTGAGGCCGTGACGCTG
Source organism: Aeoliscus strigatus (assembly GCA_901007665.1). Classification (NCBI taxonomy): domain Eukaryota; kingdom Metazoa; phylum Chordata; class Actinopteri; order Syngnathiformes; family Centriscidae; genus Aeoliscus; species Aeoliscus strigatus. Next base: position 791,018 of record CAAKHB010007986.1, on the reverse strand, counting down.
TTCCCTTAGTTCCTCTCTGAATCTCAGAGGAATGACCACTTAACATCAGGATCCCTTTTTCTCCTCTGTCCATGTCTGTGAAGGCTTTGGAAACTGGCCACAGACAAAGTACTCGCCCAGCAGAATCTTGAGAGCGTGGGAGGGAACATGTCTTCGTCTTTGCTGATTAATGTTGAGTCTCTCTGAGGGTGCACGTATTCCGTTATAAATCTCCTCCTGGGTCTTTAATAACTCCATACTTTCTCATGCCTGCCCGTCAGTGACGGCTCAGTCAAATATCTTTACACCTGTAGAATCCCATATTTGCCTTCTCTGTTCCTTTTTAAGATCTTACCAGCATATGGGAGCATATTGGTACACGAGTACAGTTATTAATGGCCTTTTCTACTTACGTACAGTATGTGAAACGCTGTGTAAGCATGGGATCCAGCCAGCGCACGCTTGAATGCGTTTGTCACTCTGCCTGAGATACATTCTCAGAAGATAAAGTCTGGGATCAATCTCCATTACCATAGCCATAATCGCCGGGATTGATTCGGTGGCAAAAAAAATCATACCGGAGGAATTGCTCAATTTAACGAACGCAAATGGATGACACGTGTGTGTGTGTGTGTGTGTGTTGGGTGTGGGGGGGCGCCTCAGAGGTGGATCATGGTCCATAAGAGCTTTGGGGAGGGGGATCAATAGGAGCTCACTGGAATTGGCTCAGTGGTCATAATGTGAACACAATCAATAGCCTCCCTCAAGCTGGCAGATGGGCGACTGGTGTGGTTCAGGTTATTTTTCCTCCCCACAGCACTAGAACTCCCTCAGACTGAGCAGTGGTGACGATGTTGTCAAGGGAGGGAGGCGAGGAGATGAGGTGATGCAGGAAATGGGGTGTAACTGTCGTCGCAGATGTAAGAGTGGTCCCGACTGACTGCCCCCCCACAGCAAGAGACTGATAGGAGGATGGGTAAAAGGTGACTCGTGCATTTTCCAGAGATCGACTTCAGTCTTTCTGCTCGGGTCTCCCAGTGGATCTTACAGAATTCAGTTGTAAGGGTCCATCGTGGTTGAAACGGTATCAAGCAGCTGAGGCCTGTTCACTCGTGGTGACGCTTTCTAGCCAGATGACCAGTATCAAGTTGGAAATCTCATATGAAAACGAAACCTGAATCATATGTATTATTCTCTAGCCCCATCTACTGTTGAATTCTCATTGAAAATCCCTAACTGAAGCAGCTTGAGGTGCCCTCAGGGTTCTCTTTGAGTTGACACAGGAATAGTGAAGCAGCCAGAATAGCCACGGACGACTCAAAGCATGTCACACGTCGCCTAATCATCTGAAGATGTGACCCTGCCGTCTAAGCCAATCAGCTCTCATGACTGGCCTGGCCATGAACTGACTCTGCCATCCTGAGGTCAAATCCTTCTTAAGAAACAGGAGAGTGAGAAGGAGAGTTGAATACAATTTAAATTGATTTCATGTAGCAGTTCTACGACATTCTGGAGCTTTTCTGTCTTACATTTCCTTCAAAAACAAAAAAATCCTCATATATGTATTTTTGCCCTCCAAATTCTTTGCTCACACAGGGTACACATAGTTGGCATGTCCACAGTGATTAGTTTTTGTGAAATGATGGATGTGCTTGTGACATTGAATCTGGGTTACTCTTTGAATGACTGACCAAAGATTGGACCCACAGATCTAAATATTTCCCCTGTCATTATCTTTCATTTCCTGCTCTGGGTCACGTCCAGTTCAACTGGCGTGGCATCACTTTAATCCTGGACTTTGATGCCACCGCACATGCAAATTAGTGGCAAAGAAGACTAAATCCAAGTAATTGATCTTCTTAACTACTCCCACTCAATTACAGTAGGTTAATGCGAGCTGTTGCTGAGCAGCACATTCTCATGCTCAAATGTCACTTTCTGCTGTGGGTGTGTCGGGAGGCGAGATCTCTCTTTCTGTGGTCTGTCTGAATCTATGTGTGTGAACACAAATCACACCTATATAGTGTGTTATATCAGGAAAACTTAGCAACACAATTTGCCGCCAGTGAACCGCAAAAACGGAGCATAACGTTTATCTCATAGCCTGATCTGCTCCTCTACCTTCACAATGACTCAGTGCCAAGACGCTCAACGCAACGGGAATACAACGGTACTTTGATCAAGTAGCTTGGCACCTGGGGCGAGGCGTCAAAAAGCTTGCCAAGAAAAACAGTCGTACGGAAGCAATCTGCGTCCTCATTGTGACTCCACAGTCTCTCGGTGCGATGCAGGGCCAGGCCCAGGTTGCCTTACTTAGCTGCTAATAGGTTTAACCTAATCAGCAGAAGCGGCATTCATTTAGTGGTAACACCTCCAAACTGAGCCATGACACCCTTGTCTGTTTACGCTCACTCTCTTGTGTTCTTTTTCGAATTGAATACAAAAAGTTTGCTGTGTTTTTGTCTTTTTTTTTCCATAGCTGTGCAGTGTCAATACTATCCTATGAGTCAGGCTAATAGATAGACGGTAATAATGACTGACCTTTGCGCTGCTTCTTCAAAATCCTCAACATCTTCTGCATGATATTTGTTAAATTAGGCAAGTCTCAAACGAGATCAGAGTCTCTGCTCAGCGCCACGTACATTTATAAGATAATCAGTGTGCTTGGCGACGCAGTGTGCAGCTTTGTGATTAGTATTCAGGAAGCCTCGCTGTCCTGTCCCGACTGAGACTCTTCAGTCATTGGTCATTATATTTTAATGAGTTTTATATTGCCGAGGTCATAGAGGGCTTCACACAAACGAAATGCTGATTTAGGGGCATAGCTGAAAGCACTGTGGCAAAGAGACTGCAGGAAGAGGGGAGGATAAAAAAAGACATTATACACATCTCATCTCATATTCAAACATTAGTATTCTCTTCAACATTCTGTACATTGCTGACACACTTTCATATAATAAATGTCAGGTCTTGGCTGGAATATCTATCTACAGTCAGATTCAGTCTACCGAGGTCATGAAGGGTCGCAGGTTTATGAACCTGGATTGGAACTTGGATTGTGCAGGATGATTTTTATGTAAAGCAGCGTATCATAATGAATAGTTTTATTATTGCACATGACAAAGAATTGTAGCTTTTTTATGTTATTATTTTATTACCATTGTATTATTTTAAGGTAATGAAGTTAAAACTTTTGCCAACAGGTGGAGCTAAAATCCTTGTCCATTCTCTCTCTCTCTCTCTCTCTCTCTCTCTCTCTCTCTCTCTCTCTCTCTCACACACACACACACACACACACACACACATACACTGTGGCCTAGTTGCCTTTCTCCTTTGATAACCACCATAGCAATACATTGATTCATGGACTTATCACAATAAATGTGTGTCACTTTCATTCAGAAACTAATGGGTCATTGGAGCAGAGACACACTTCTTATCATCCAAACCATGCAACATTTCAAGTTCTGGATCTCTGCAGGATTTGCTTTTGACACTGAATATGCAGCCTCTGAACAGAACAGATTTTTCATATATCAACATGGATTCATCATGAAGCCCGTCTGATCTGATCATTCCTGTGTCTGCTTCTTTTCTCCTCTTCAGATTCTGGCCATCATATCGATCCTTTTCATCATCCTGTCCACCATCGCTCTGTCTCTCAACACCTTACCGGAGCTTCAGGTGTCAGACGAGTTCGGCCATGCAAACGACAACCCTCAGCTAGCCCACGTGGAGGCTGTGTGTATTGCCTGGTTCACCATGGAGTACCTACTCCGCTTTCTCTCCTCTCCGAATAAGTGGAAGTTCTTCAAAGGTCCACTTAATGTCATTGACTTGTTGGCCATCCTGCCCTACTATGTCACCATCTTCTTGACGGAGTCCAACAAAAGCGTGCTGCAGTTCCAAAATGTGCGCCGTGTAGTGCAGATATTCAGGATCATGAGAATATTGAGGATCCTGAAGTTGGCCAGGCACTCCACAGGGCTCCAGTCTCTTGGATTTACACTGAGAAGGAGCTACAATGAACTGGGGTTGCTTATTTTATTTCTTGCCATGGGCATCATGATATTCTCCAGCTTGGTCTTCTTTGCGGAGAAAGACGAAGATGCCACCAAATTCACCAGTATCCCTGCCTCATTCTGGTGGGCCACCATTACGATGACCACAGTGGGCTATGGTGACATTTACCCACAGACTCTGCTCGGAAAGATTGTGGGGGGGCTCTGTTGCATTGCAGGAGTGTTGGTAATCGCCCTACCAATCCCGATTATTGTCAACAACTTCTCAGAGTTCTATAAAGAGCAAAAGAGGCAGGAGAAGGCCATTAAGAGGAGAGAGGCACTGGAAAGAGCCAAGAGAAATGGCAGTATTGTGTCCATGAACCTAAAAGATGCATTTGCCCGCAGTATGGAACTCATGGATGTCGTAGTAGAGAAAGAAGAGGATAAAACCTCTATGCACAACCACCTGTCGCCGAACCGTTGGGGCAGCTCAACGAGACATGCTTCTTCTGAAAGCAACCTCAAGTCGCCCGAAAAAAGAAACCTGGAGTCTCTGCCGCAAAGCTCCCCTCAGCACATAACCATCACTACTACTGGAAGTCCTCAGTGGACGAGCAGAACCCCACAGCACCTTAACGTCCAAAAACTGGAGGAAATGTACAACCAGATGACCAAGTCTCAGTCCTTCACCAATCTCAACACGACAAGCTCTATGAGCACTCTGAGCACAACTATGACCGGTCCAGCCTCACCCAAGAAGTCTCTCAGCCCTGAGTCCACATTAAAAGAGGAGGTGGAGCTGGAGATGACGGAGGTACACCCTTCATCAGCAGATAAGTGTGCATGCAGATCAGTGAACTTCACAAAGCAGGACCCTAACTCAGGTGAGGAGGAAGCTGGGCCATATCAGAACAGACACCTCAAGGTGCCATCACCCTTCGATCTTAGCAATGCGAGGCCCAGTGATGAGCAGGACACTGCACTCCAAGCTGGCTTCTATGCATCTGTCCACCCAGGTGACGGCTCAGAGCTCCACATAGCAGATGGAGAGAGCTTTAACAGTGCCGTAGACGATATAAAGAGCTCTCTCAAAGAGAACATAAAGGCGTTAGACGTCAACTTCACCAAAACCTGTGCTGAAGGCCCACTAACACCGCCCAGCACGACCTCTCCTGGAGACGTCAGCTCCAGCATCCTGGAAGACGAATCCCCAGAGGGAGAAACCTCACCGCTCATCCCCAGTTCAAAGGGGCTGCTTCCCGTCATGGAGGAGGAGGAGACTTTCCCCCTGTCCCCGAAGCGGTTGGTGGTAGACACCCCACCGGGGGATGAAGATCAATCCGCAGAGAACCACGAGGAGAAGCACGTGTTGGAGGTGGCAGGCGCTGCGGTTGCACCCTTGTCACCCAAGACGGCAGCACAGAACTGCAGCCAAGCTGTGGCAGGTGAGGACGCTGACAGCAACCAAAGCGGACATAAAGTGGAGAACCACATGTTTACATCTGAGATCCATCTGATACCTGGGGACAGCAATCTGTCTCCAACCTGTGAGACCAGCATGTGACTGTGAGGGACAAACGACCCGACGTAAACCTGGACCTCCACGCTGGACATGTGGGAGAGTAGGATGAACAGATGAGGGCGCGGCGGTATTTGAAAGATATTTTGCATGGCATGACAAGTCCCTTTTACTTGTGTTGTTGCGTCTGCTTTGTGCAGAGTTTGAGATGGATGATCAACTCATGCAGACAGATCGGTCCTCCCAAATGTACATAACAGCGGCCTCCTTTTTCTAGCAGAAGAAGGAATCACAGACATCTGTACAAAGCATGAATTTTAAAAAAAGGGTGACTGATATTTTACGGTGCTTCATTTCCTGAAAGCACTCCACTGTAAATACAAGGACAATACAAGGTCACTGAAGGTACAATTATTAGCAATGTGAAATGGATGGGCTTTTTTTGGGGTGGGGGGGCAGAACTGAGAGCCCTCAAACTGGGTTTTGCATCGTAGCGACTTATTAAAAAAACATATCATTACCTTTTGTGGAAATGCAAAGTGTTCCCATGACGACCCTGTAATGTTTTAGTGTGAGCACTGGTGTAACGTTACTGCTTTTGGTTTCCATGATGACTGTTGAACTTTCAGTTGAGCATCTGATATTCAGTCTTTGAGGTAAAGACAGTGATATAAATGAAAATGTGTGCGAAGGAGTGAAAAAAATCCTCTTAAGTGTCTGTTGGGACAAGAGCTGTCAGGTAATACTGCTATTTAAAATATCATCCGTTTCAGACGGTCATTGTGTGCTCCTTCTTGATGCCACCCAAATCAAACTTATTTACTCTCCAACATATAAACGTAGTTTTAAGATTAAAATGTGAAATAAGTACACAGTTTCCACAGTAGGGAGTGAGAATCCATGAAGCTGAGTTAAGACTATGTATTAATGAACCGCAGTAGATATGGTCATGTATGCTCTATGATGTAGTTCTCTATTTTGGCGATACAAACATGATAGTTTGCCACACAACAATATCAATGGACCAAAGCACACTGACACGCTTCCATCTATCTCAGCTGCATAGTAACATATACCGGTATAGAAATGACATGTATGATGGCAGTTGTTTTGGTTTTGCTTTCCTTGTAGTTGTCTGTCACCACTGTACTCATTCTTCGATCCTCAGCGCCCGTTGCTGCATACAAGTTTATCCGAGTCTGCGGACAAATTTGATGCTTCTTCTTTTTTTTTTTTTTTCCATTTTGGATGTCATAGTGTCTTGGACTTACTGTGTTTAAAGAAAAATCAAACTTAAACCCAAAGGATTTTTTTTCTTCCTTTTGTTGTTGTGTTTGTTGTACACTGACTGAAACTATCTGTGTTGCCTTTCATTCCAAGTTCTTGCTGGAATATTTATTGTCGTGAATGTGACTCTTGGACGAGTGTGTAACTGGTGTGCTTGTGAAAAAGCCCCACAAAAGCAGAATGGTTCTGACAGAAGGTGCATGGGGGAGTTCTGTCTTTTGTTTACTTTCTGTTGTCTCATTATCATGTTTTAATGTTCTCACAGAGAGGTGTGGAATGTGCAATACCGCAAACTGCAATCTATGCAGGCCAAGAATTGTGGCACTTTATTTTCTGTCTATGGGATTTGTAAGTGTACAGGCAGAAACTACTTGTATTTTTCAAATGTTATATCTTTAATATGAGGCAAAACAGTATTACAACTACCAGAATCATAATGCAAATGAGAATTTGGCTATTGCTTTTTAATATCATATGGCCCGCATATTCTCTCAGGCACATTAATGCCAGATAATAATGGACCTCCAATTTGATTATCTGTCGAAAAAAAAAAAAAAAAAAAAAAAGGATCCAAATTGACCACTTGGGCCTTTTATAATGCTGTTAGATTTACATCAAATCAAACACATTACTGTGGAAGATGGGAAGATAATCTAGTTTAAATGCACAAATGCGCAAAGGATTTTATGTTTTTTGTGAATTAATGTTGAGAATGATTCTATTTTTTCTAAATCAAAATGGAGCACGACCACGACTTTCCTGCCATATGGTGGTTGAAATGATGCGTGCCTTTTCATAACCCTGCTGTTTATGAGAAGGCAGCAAGTCATTTTACTTTGTTCATATAGCACTGTACAGAAAATTCTAATTTTATAGGAGAAATCAGGTCTTTATGTAATAGATACAAGTAATGTTATTGAGTTCTCAGGTTTTCTATAACTCTGATGTTCCAATTGGGTTGATTCTCTGTTTTTCTTTAACAGCTAATGTCAACTTCTGTGCTTTTTGGGTGATGTTGTCAAATTCACACTGATGTCTTGGCTCCTTGGTGTAAGGAGCAGCAATATTCCCCACCCCTCCTGGTTATCTGTGTTCCACATTCAGTAGCCACCCCCCAGTCAGTCTCTGGCCACACAGTAGGGAACACGAACAGAAGGGTAGAGGTTTGAAAAGAAACGTCTCAGAAATCGATGAAAGGTTACAAAGGGAGAAAGCAGTGTGTCTATCTGACCACATGCAACGAACGAGCCCTGCTGTCACGGCGCTGATCCTCTGGTTATTTCCCATGCTGACACCACTGATCGCTTCAATCCCCGCAGCTTCAGATTCCAGCCCGGTGCCATGCCCTCAGGAGCAGCGATCAATGAGGGGAACGTTTCCAGAGATAATATGTAACCCTCCCATTCATCACATCTGAGATCCGTCCATATTTCCAACAGTCTGTGTATGTACAGGACGCTCAGACCGACATGATTCGAATTCATAATCAGCTTCTTGTTATCATTCGTATGAATTGATTGATCCTTCATCAGACACAGAAAAATCCTTTCTCCAAAGTAAAGTGCATGGTCGTTGATGTTTTTTGTCTTTTGGGGGTTTCATTTAATTTTTTTTTGTAACAAAGGACAGTAATAACCTTGTTAATGTTCTTTTTTTCTCTACCTGTATGTTTGACTTTTTCCCCTTTATCCCTTTGTTGTCATCACGTCTCCATGTTAGCCTTGAGTAATCCTTCATTTTGACAGGTAGGGTAAAAAAAAACAAAGGATTTGGATCGATCATCCAAATTCCTTTGGGATGATGTTTGTGTGGATACAAAGATTAATTCTGCGAGCTGACAGGAAAAGGACTGTGCTCCTTGTGTCTCACGCTGACATTATCATCTGTCTGCTGTACAGCGTGGAAAGGTTGGGTCTTTATTTTCTCAGACAGAATGGCTGTTGTCCATGTCATTCCTGCGTGCTTACCAAAGCTTTTCCCTGAAGCACATTAAGCTAAGTTGTTTATTTCCCCTTTGTCTGTGTGTATTCTGCCGTATTATTTTTCTGTTCAAACTTAGAGAACATTATCGTTAGACACATTATGAGACTGTTTCTGTACAAAGCGACACCTTTGTATGCATGTCGTAGTCAAAACAATTATGTGTCCACAGAACACTTTGTTATGGTACATGTATGTCAGCATTTCTGTAGAGCATTGTTCCCATTACGTCTATTAGCATATGCAGAATAACAAATAAATGTGTATATAATTCATTTGCGTGTGTGTTCCCAGCTCTAAAAACCTATTGTTCAGACGTACCTTTATGTACATATTTCCATGCCCGTATACAAAGGGACACATTCTATAAAATGTAGTTTGTATAGTACAGTGCAGACAATAACCAAGGTTATATAATTAAGTATTGTCAGACTTTCCTAACCCTAACCTCTTATGTATCATGTTTTAACTGCTAAATAGCACTGAAAATATCTTGTACATTAAATATATATGTATTTTATTATATTTATAAAAGGCTTGAAATTAATTTCATCATAACATATGTTTGGACAGGGGTTGTTGGTTAAGATGGAAGAATAATAAAATAACGTCGTTCTGATCTAATGCAATCATATACAGTATGTATTTGCACGCCATAGGGCGCCCAAGACCATGGAACCTTAGTACCGGTAGATGGCGGTACTGCGCCTTCATGCGGGTTTTAAAGAACCAAAGAAGAGAACGCGCGCCCAAACTGAAACCATTGCTCGGAAATAACACAAAGAAGAAGTGAAAACACAAACATGAACGTGGATATTGATGAGAAATCAACTACGGCGAACGACGAGAATGTACCGTTTTCACAGGTGACAGCTGTTGCTACAGAGTGGATTTTAGACTTTTTCTTTGTAAGTCTGTGTCGACAATTTAAGGAGGGAAATCTGGAAGGATTCAAAGAAACGATGTCGAATTTTGAGTGTAAGTATTCGCTTCCTGGTATAACCAGCGAACCGAGTTACGAAGAATTGCAACAGGTTTTAATAACCGAAAACAAACATACAATACGTTTCGAAGTTGGCAGTAGCTGCAGTACTACAGCTACTGTGTTGTTCCTTCTGCCAGCTGGGTCGAAAACTCGAAAATAACCGAATCAAATGATCCTCTTGAGAGAAATTTGGTGGCGTTTTTTTTCTTGTCTACGCTCCCAATAACCAGTGGAAACATGACAGCAATGTTCGTGTTGGGGTTCCTCCGCAGTTTATGTCCAAGTCTCCTTCAGTCTTGTATTGTCAAACAACAAAGTTTGACAAACAGCTGCAGGAAACATGCAAACCGAAGCAGTTCTTCTCGAAGAGGGCAACACATAATGCTTTGAGAGCAGATAAAGTAGAAAATTATAGTATAACATGAATATATTAATTTAACACAAACGTAAGTGGCTTATTACATATAAAGTGTGTGTTGCCATGTATTTGTACTTAATTTCAAACAGGTAAGCTGATTCATTCATAACTTCGAACACTATAAACCTCTGAAGATGTCGTGTTTTCGACTGATTTTCAGCCATTTCTAAGCGCTCCTGCCTTCGGGGACAACATAACGACAAACGGAAGATCTGTGCCTTCCTCTCGTGCGTCATGCATGGAAAGCAGTTAGGTACGACACACGTCTCCTCCTTCCACATCTGAACAGAATTGGATTCAGATGTACAAATCCATGTGCTTACACAGTATTGCTGCTAAGTGAAGTGAATTTCTGTCTCCCCAGATGTTTCCTTTGAGGACGATGACTCTGTGATGCCCCTGATGTCGGCTGCCAAGCTCTGGTCAAATCTAAAACAAACTGTGTTGGATGAAAGCTTATTTCAAAACATGACCTATCTTTTGCTTGTCCAGGTAAGTTTGTATGGTATTGCGCATGTGTCATGTTCAATAACAACACAAGTGAGGCGTTAGTAGATTCAGGAATAGTAAAGGTTAGAGCTTTAGGACGTACTCACATCGGGTGCAGAGTGTTTGACAAGTTTCTCCTTCTCTTAGTCTGTGGTGGTGTGCTTGGAAAAGGGCCAAGGATTGTCGGCCTCCACTGCTCTCAAGTGGTTCGAAGACAACTTTGACTTCCCACGGGTCTGTACTTCCATTATTTGCTTGCTACATTTTCCTTATTTGAGTCCTCGTTATTCTTCAAGTCGCTGATACCAACGATTTGTAACAGAATCTGAGAGGAAAGCTGACAACAGTAGTGTCAAAGAGGGATATCTACCATCCATTCGTCATGAGCTTCAGCTTCACGCGGCTCCTGGAGACGATCCACTCGTACTTGGATGCCTATCTGGAGAAGAATCCCTCTGACTATCTGATAAAGGTACAGTAACTCACCCATGTGTTTGGATTTCATCACTGACTCAAGGCATGAAGAATGAGTCCATCTGACGCTCCAAACATGTGTCTCTACATCATATTTCAGGCGCTGAGTGTGATTTATGTGATGACTCGTCATCCACCACCAGATGTATAAACACACTCTTAAGTGCACATCACAAGTGTGTCTTTGTCGATGAAGACAACAAATGACGTAACAGTCATAATAGTTTTGATTGCTTTGGTTTAGTTGTCCCAGTCATTAGTCATGGACAGATGCTCTCAGGACTGCACATGTGCACGCAGAGTACAAAAAGCTATGGTACCGGTATGGTGCAGATCATTGTCTGTTTCACAGAAGTAGTATAAAGTGTCCACATTTTAATAATCAGTACCTTGTATATTTCTTGCATGTAGACCTGCTTCCATCAGTCATAGTTCATTAATTAAGAAGAACTATTTTTAAGGACAAAGGTGACATTCAGCTCTCTGGCCTTTTACCTTTTCGTGAAAGTTTCACTAATTATTTACCTCGCTCAAAGAGTCCAAGGTCAAATCTATATCATTTTTTTTTTTGTGCTGACGAGCCCCATTAGTTTTGCTTTGTCTTTATTTTAAAGTTAATTGTTCCATGGGGGTAGAAAGGGTCACATGTATTAATATGATTTATATACGTCGGTGTTTTTGTCACCGACAGGCAGCCACAAAGGAGGTTCCGTTGTCAGAGAACGTTGGCGATTTGAAGGACGTGACGCAGCACATGTCTCTCTCTGAGAAAGCCAATGAATCAAAAGACGACATAAAGTAGGAAACACTCTTCAACTCTTCTTCGTTCTGATTTGCTCCTGAACTAATTCGGTGGTTGTTCTGTTTTCTGTTCTGAACAAAACCCTGCACGTTCTCACCTCAAACAGAAAAGAAAACGTGTCATGTCTGAGGTGAAGTAAACCCACCGAAACGCTCAGAACAGCAAATGAAGTCTTGTTGGCTAAAATGAGTGATTGCATTTCTGCAGAAGAAAACGGAAACTTCTGTCGACTAAAACTCCTGACGTGTGGAATCCTGATTCTAGCAAGAAGGCGTATATCTTCCTTCGACGCCTGTCAAAGAACGGTAATTTGTTTCATAAAAGCCAATGCGCCCTTCTATTACACCATTAAATGCCTACTGGCCTCCAGGGACACATTTCCTTTCACGCCGTGTCTTTATTTCTTCACCAACGCGATCAGCAGCCAACGTAAATGTTTAATCTTCTGCCAACAGAATTATCAAAGATGTCTGCGCCAAGGTCAGTGGACACGTCCCTGGTCAGCAACGCAAGGAACCTGTCAGAGGTCCAAAAAACAAGGAAACCGCCGCAGGTGAGATGAAGCAAACTGATTATTGAGGCCGTGGAAAGTGAAAATCATCCCCAGACCACAGAATTCAAGAGATTCTTTCCCTTGGTTTAGAAATGGACACGTCAACTGGACACGAAGCTCCGTGCTGGCGTCAAACGTCACGGCGAGGGGAGGTGGGCTCGTATGTTATTGGATGATGACTTTGAGGGACGGACTGGCACCATGCTGAAAGACCGATGGAGAGTCCTGAAGAAGGAATATCAAGACTGCTGAGAAGGAGACTTCCTTCTGTGATTTAATCCGGGAACTGTTGATCCTCTTTTATCGTATTTCTGTGCTTTACTTTTTATTTTGCTGCCGAGAGCACAGAGCTTTGATTCCAAAAGCATTGTAAAATAAAATGCTATTGAATTTGCATCCAGTATTTATTAATTTGTGTACAGCACAGCATCTTGTAATGATTATGTTTTGTATTAATTGATCAGTTTTCTGGCCCAGAAAGTAACAAATCATCAGTGTGTCACAAACCACAAAATGTCATCAACTGACTCGATACGCTTTGTGCTCTGGTTTCACTTTTGTGGACCGAGAATTTCACATAAACTCGTAACAAAATCTCATCTGTCTGTTTTGTGTGTACCAGGGTAAAGGTGGACTGTTTTAACATCTCTGACTTACACACTATAAAAAAACCGTGTCTTCAACTACGTAGCTGATCTATGAAATAAATAATCGCTCGCCTTCTTTATCGTCCTAATATTGGTACTTTTACACTGAGGAATGTGATCTGAACCCACTGTGTCCACACAGAGGAGCTCGTTTTCAGGGGCAAGCACCCGTTCCTGAGGGAGAACTGTTCCTATTCTGTTGAAGGTGTAGGTGCTCCATGGCGACCGGTCCTTGGTAACGGCCTCAAACTGCAGTGTATCCCATTCACTAGCACTGTCACCTGAATTCCATAAAAGGATTTTTAGTGCTCAGCAAAACTAAGGTTGTATGTAAGAGTTTGACGCGTGTCCAAAACCATCAACCATCATCAAACCATTCTTAATGGAACCTTCCATTCCTGCTTTGAAGCTGAAGCTGAAGTCACGTGTGGGTCCAGTGTCAGCAGAAGACGCTGGTCGGTCCGTTCCTGTAGAATGAGAGGCAGTGGACACCAGAGCAGATCAGATGAAAATGAAGCTGTGTTGAGGTGGACAGTCACACCGCCGTGTTTCCAGGATCTTCCTCCATGTGCCGCTGCAACGGGGGTTCCCCACCGCCTGCCAGTGAAGCACCGCCCCTCTGCAACAGTCATAAACCCTGGATGTTCATTCACATCAACACATAACACAGAAGGGTTGGAACTGACTGATGAGTGGTCAAACTATTCTAAGGTTCATAACATCCTACCTGTGTGATCGCTGGCCGTCTCCCTGGCATCTGCCGCTGGCGTTTCTCATAGCAGGTGCTTCACATGCCACACACACTTTGAAGCCCTCTGTGACATACCTCATCCAGTGTGTGTGTGGGCGGTTCTCCACTGCACAGTGGTGTGTCCGCGACTCCAGAGTGAATTCCACACAGAACCTGAGGGGAGGAGAGTCATGCAATTACACCAATAATATCATTTTTTTTATTATTCATTCATTCGTTCATCTTCTGCCGCTTGTTACGGTTACGGGTCACTGGTGTGCTCGAGCCGATCCCAGCTGTCAATGGGTGAAAGGCGGGGTACACCCAGGACAAGTCGCCAGCTCATCGCAGGGCCACATGAAGGACAGACAACCACTCACACACACACACACACACACACACACACACACACCTAAGGACAATTGACCAGTTAACCTCAGCATGCTTTTGGAGGTGGTGTAATCTCACTGGCAAAACATGTATCCGAGATAGGCAATGTACCCTGATAGTCTAGAGTAGGAGTCGATACTATTTAGTAGTAGTGGGAGGGACTTCTTCGGGTCTGCCACTACCACCAGTATATCATCCGCGTACATAAACAACTTGTGCTCCCTCCCCCCTGCACGTACTCCACCGATCCCTTTATATACCCGTATTGCTACGGCCAGTGGTTCCAGCGAAATTGTGAAGAGTGATGGAGAGAGCGCGCATCCCTGACGGTTCCCTCGTGAGAGAACTACACCAATAATATCTCAAGACACGCACGCACGTCTATTATGAAGTAAAGTAGGTATCACATCGGTATTCCACTACTGAAGGTGGGGGTGGTGTCCTGACTCTGCTGTAGATGGTTTGTGGACAGACCTCCAGGTGAGCAAACAGACACGTGCAGATGGACCGTTTTTTCTTTTCTTTTCTTTTCTTTTCCTCCTTCCAATAGGTGTCGTGTTACTCTCATGAACTTTTCAACCTGTGAATTTAATGATACTTGAGGTCATGCAGTTTCTCCTCAGTTGTGTGCTATGAAACCTACCCCGGGTCCAGGTGGGTTCCATGGCTGTCATGCCTGGGCCTCCCCTTGCCAAACTCCATGCTGGTGATGAATGCAGGACCTGATCAGAAAACCCAGTTCACTTTCTGTTTAACATATCACACACAGACACAGTGTAAAGCAGTGTGGACTCAGGCCATGTGTGCTTTTGATTTTGTTTTTTGTGTACCTGAGTGGTGTCCACACAGGTGCCCCTGGTGGTCTCTGTACTCCCGGCAGCCGGCCTGCTGCTGCAGGCTGGGGCAGGTTTCTCCATTGTTCCTCGGCTGCTGTTCTATGTGCCGTACACGCATGCGTACCGAAGGCTTACAGGGCTCGGCACAGCCACTCCAAAAGCTCCACTCGCTCACAGAACAGTCCTGAGCTGGATCGTCGGCACCCATGATGAGGGAAAGTTAGTTTGAGAAATGAGAAATGAGATGATGAGATACTCTGAGATGTTCAGCTTGAACTCTCTCTGATCTCTGTGCCCACTGCTGACAGAGTTAATGTAGCTACATTAAATCAGTAACGTTCAACAAAATACTCATTTCCAGTGGAACGTTCTACCACATTGCATTTCTCAATGCGGCTCATATATTTCATGTGGACTGAATACAATTTTTGATTGTGGCTTTGGAAAAAAAAATAGTATTCTCTGGGATGTTTTCAGCTTCCAGAAACTGTGCACAACACAGAGGTTGAACGTGCTGGAAACTGAAAGGTGACAAACGCCTCATCTTGATGCAGACTTGATTTCTGTCGGATGACCAGCATGACGTCATACACGGTCCGAACCATTCGCATAAGATAGTTGAAGACGGGGCGTCTGTGTGGACAATGGACCCATACACCGTTTCCTTTCAGGTGGTTGCGTGGACCCTCTTGCTTCAAAGCACAAACTTCATCAACTGTCCGAGTTGAGAGGATTAGTGGGTGGAGAACTCGGGTTGCTGAAACTTCTTACCGTCTCCTGTTTGTCATCCGACTATGCGTGACTGTTTATTGACGTACGTGACAAACACCTTTGCAGTAATTATAACTTTGAATTCTCCTCCCCTTTGCCAGAGATAGACGGATTATCTCGGCAAAGTGTGACATTCAAGCGCATGTAACGAATCTTTGAGGAGAACAAATTGCGAGCAAGTGTTTTCCATTTTTGTTCAACGTATAATTTTCCTGTGTAACTCTAACCAGGGCTAAATGTGCGTGAAATAAGTTAAGATCAATGAAGCATTGTAGAATGAGTGTTTCCAGCTCTGCAGGCCTTTTCACAGCCCGCCAAGTGAGCGGCCCATTCAGTCACCACGTCCTGTGATTTTCTTTTCGTTTGCTTTCTGTTCTGGTTGATCGAGCTTTGATGTATTAAAACATGCAGATTTAGTGACTCCTGGTCGACAGCACATATTATGTACGCCCCGCTTGTTTGACTGCAACTGTAATTGCTAAAACCGATTGACGGAATCACATTCTTCAAATAGTTGCACTAATTCCACTATGTGGGCTAATCTACTGAAATGGGGGTTTGTACCCACTCTGCCAGCGCAGTCGGCAAGGACGCGGCATGAAACGCACCTTGGTCGACTGTGAAAACGATCTTTGTCTTCTGTCCAATAAACGGATTCAGGAGATAATCTCTTGAGCAGGGGTGAACAGGTCATCTTACACCGCTGTCAAATCCTTTAGGTGTGTGCACAAAGATCAACAACGCCTCCAGTCACACCTCACCTGGGCACTCGGTGAAGTAGTCAAAGCAGCAGTCCTTGGTCCTGACGCACCCTTCATCGCAGTAACAGGTGCCGTACACACGGTCCATCCTCCAGTCGGTGGTGGTGCAGCTCAAGTGTCTGCCTCTGCAACATGTTCCTGAGCAACCCCCAGACACCAGATGGTCCCTTCCCAGAGCGGAAACCACCAGTAACAAACAGGCCAGGTCCACAGAGGAGCCCATGATGAGCGAGTGACGAGGAGGTCAAGTCAGAAGTTGACCCTCACTTGACTCGACAGGTGATTTATACCGTTTGTTTGTAGTTTTTGAAATAATCCTCCTCAGTGGCTACGCTACCTTGGTTGAAATGCCAGCCCAGCACAGCTCAGCCAAGACTGCGTTCTGCCCCAGAAGCCCTTGTGACCTTGAATTCCTGCGTTTGCCTCCTGTGTCCAGCCCTCTCCAGAACCCGGTCTACAGATCAACCTGCAGCACAGAACAGCCCATGTCCAGCTCTGATCAGACTCCCATGTCTCTCATGCTGTGCGTTTACCTCTCGGAGCTCATATCAGTCTTCCGTCTGAGCACCTCCCTCCAGTCGATCCCACACGGGAGGAAAGAATGAGGACAAGGGAGGGGTGAGCTGGTGAGTTTGGTGTGTGTTCCGTCTCTCTTGTGTCCTCGTCCACTGCCGTATTCCTGCATCACGTCTCTCCCCATCTCGCCATCAGCGTGACCCTGATGCCAGTTTTGCCCAGCTACCCTCTGCCACCGCAGATCTCTGAGTCCCAAAAGAAAAGGAGGAATGTGAGCGATTGGCTGGTCTCCAGAGGACTGTGCCAAGGGCCTGCTGAGCATTGTAAACCACCCTTTGCTTCTCACCTCTGTGCCTTTTTGTTATTTTATGTCTGTCACATACTGTAATCTGCCAGTGATTCCAACACAAATGGCATTATATCCACTTTATGCAATACAATTTTTGATTTAGTTTTTATGTCCAGGTATTTTTGGGGAATAGGTCTCATGCCTCCAGCCTTGCGTCGCCAGAAAGTCATGCCGTAGGCTTATCGCACGGGAAAAATCATATTATATCCTTACATCACAAAAAAGTAAAGCCTTACTTCACCAAATAGTGATACCTATGTTGTGAAAAAGTCATGCTGTAGCTTTACATCATAAAAAAAAATATGTTTTTTTACGAGTAGAATGTCACACTGTAGCTATCATATGAATGAAATGTCATATTATAGTCTTGTGTTTTTGTGATAACAAAATGCCATACGATAGCATTAGGTTTTTAATATCGCCTTATTTTTTGATTAAAACGCATCATGCTCTAGTATCTGTTGTACTCAAAGCACAAATCTTACCACTCTACCAGAAAGCCCACGTTGTAACCTTGCCATGCACAAATGTCATGGTACAGCCTGACGTTTTTTGAATGAATAAAACAGCATACTATAGCCTCATTTTTTTTTTCAAAAAACATCTTACTGTCCCCTTAATTCTTTGAAAAAAAAAAGTCTAAAAAAATTATTATAAAAAAAAAAATTATTATATTTTGATATGGGGTTTCCAAACTTGGAACTCAGCACCTATTACACTCAAATCATGAAGCTTACCCCAAGTTTGTTTGTTTGTTTGGACTAAAACTGTCATACTTTTGCATAACATCTTTTGGACAAACAAAATGGCACACTATAGTCTTGGCTTTTTTTTTTTTTTAATAAAAAATCCAAATGTTGTACAATAGCCTTATAGTTCAGTAACCAGCAAGTCAACATCGTAAGCAGTGTTACGTACACCTACATGACATACTACATACACAGGAATCCCTCCTTATGTCTGAGGTGCACATGAAACAAAAACACACACAATAAACGGAAATGTGTCAACGGTCATTAAACATTTTGGTAATTTTTATGTTGTATGTAAGTGGATTTCTTCGCCTTTTGCCTGACTGATCTGAGTTCACAGTTTTAATGGAGCTTCACCTTAACGCTGCAGGCATTTTTCCCCAAAGGCTTTTAACCTTTAAACATCAAGTAGGACAGTAAATATTTTCCTTGACAGTCCTGTAGCAGGACTGTCAGGTGCCTTTTAACTGGATTGGTACATGTCATTTTTGGTTGGCCTTGGTTTAACTCCGGGCAGACAAACTACAGGGCAGATTGGGCAGATCATTGAATCTACTTCAGTTTTACAAAGACAAGTGCACGATCAGTGAAGTGTCTTTCGTCCGTTACTTTCTACAGGGCTCAGAAGAAACGGGCTGATACGGTTTTCTGTTTTTTCTTTTTCTTTTCAGTCACCAGAATGAAACACTGAAATGTTTGGGGATGAAGTCTGAGGTTGTTATGTAGAGGTTCGTGTCCATCTCGTTGGAAGCAAACGAGGCCTCTGCAGGGAACTTTAGCAGTGAATGAGGCCTCCTCGTGCCTTCTGCTGGAGCTGAAGGAGCAGATATTTGAAAAACAGCATGAGGAGAGCAAA
>CAAKHB010007986.1:752073-771690 GCA_901007665.1 Aeoliscus strigatus | reverse complement strand
TCAAGCGACAGTAATAACCTTCATCTTCAGCATAATCATCCGCAGCGGCATCAGTGTGTGTTCAAGTTTGAGTGGTTGGACCCGGACTGACCTCAGCAGTAAAACCACCACACTGCTGATCTACACTCCCAGCTGATGCTGTCCAGTGGATATCTCATTCTACATGTCTTTAACACACACACACACACACACAGACTCACACACACACAGACTCACACACCGTACAGTGCCATTCCGGTGGTGATGTGATCTGTCCACTGAGCCGATCCTTACACCTGCATCAGTTTGCTATGGCTTCTGCTGGTTGGAAGTGCACATCAAAGCATGTGTGTTTTACGTATGACGGACCCCCGACCCTGGACCTCCTGCCCTCACTGTGCACTTGTCAAAGACAATCAGCCTTTCTACGGTAATACAGCCTGATTGAGGGTTTCCTAGAGCAAGTGGGTGGGAAAGGAGATAAAGGATAAGGAGATGTTACTACCTGAAGATAGGACTGAGTGTGTTTAAAACTTTGTTTGTCACCTTGACTCAGTCCATCATGATAAAAAACATTCAGAAACACCAGATTCACCAACAAGTACAATGACTGCTTGGACTGGGTTTGGAATGAAGGCTTGTGTGCCTCTTTCTCTTGTATTGGGTGTCAAGGAGACAGCAGCGTCAGTCTATCCATCTCGGCTATATGGGGAATGTAAACTGGCTGTTCCCATGGTAACGTCTGACCTGTGTTGCTATAGTTTCCGATCCTTTGTTTACAAGTGCTTAGATTCTGCTGTTTACTGTGCGTTGTAAAGATAAAAACAATAATTTCACCTCTGACCAGATTTACATTGGTGGGTTTGTTTGTGTCTCATTCATGGACTTCAAGTGTGCGGCACACATGGCAATTTGTCACCACACCCTTATCATGTAGAAATACTGCCTCAAACTGAAGACTGATCAAAACCAAATCCTATGACATCCAACATATCTACAAGCTCTACAAGGAAAAACACGTGGAAATTAAAGTAACAGAATTTGACCACTACTGGGTCTCTAATAAAGGAAAATGAATTTAAAACTTAATGGGCTCCAGTTACACACACACACACACACATATGTTTTTGGAAACTATTTTTTTATGTTTCTAGATCCATTTTTTATATTTTTCATATTTTTTATGTACTTACATATATAGCTTGACTATCAAATAGCCTAAAATAGCCAGCCTGTGCTCTTAATCATCTATTTTCCAATCAGTCTAATCAAAATTTGTAAGAATCTGCACATTTTATCTCAGAGGTTGACAATTTCTCAAATTGTACACGAGTGTATTTAAACTTGTCAATAAATTTGAAGATAGTAATTCAGGTTTTTTTTCCTCGCTAGTGAGTGAATGAAAGCCTTTGTCTGAATTTACTGCTTAGTCAACTCCTGCTTCCTCTGCTTATTTTACTGCTTTCTGTGTGTGCTCCTTCAATGAGTGACATTTCAGAGGGTGGGTCCTCTTCAGTGAGCCAGCGGAAGCTGCATGAGTCATTATTTAAAGAGTTGAGACATGGATGTTTGACTTGGCTTTTGTCATCAGAACGCAATTAAAAGCTGGATATTCAGAGTGAGACGACATGTGAAGCCTTGCAGCCGCTGGCTCCCTTCCCCTGAATGGCTCCTCACAGTGGGATTACAATGAGCTATCCAGTGCATCCCACTAATGATGCTCCATTTATTACAGGTCATTACCGTCTCATAGTTTATGGATGCTTCTTCAGGGCCAAGGGAGCAGAGAAGTGATGGTGCTCTGGCAACAGCTCTGCAGGCGAGGTGGCCTTGGAGCGATTCCAGTCCAATGGCAGCACAGACTGATACTGATGCAGGTTTTTCCGCTGCCTGAGCCTGACATCATCACTGACAACAGTTCCCTCATCAGTCACCCATCCTGGCATGGAGTTCCATATGTATGTAAATCCATGCGGACAGTAGGAGCATCAAGGGGCAGCTGTGGAGCGGGGCTGACCCCCGCCTCGGAGAGAAATGAAACCTCAGGTAACGATGATGACGAGGACAGAGGGTGTGTCTTTCCCTGTGGATTTCATCAATCTTAATGTGAAATGTCAAGGGAGCAATGAAAAGGTTAGGGCCTTTCCACCTGTGTGTGTGTGTGTGTGTGTGTGTGTGTGTGTGTGTGTGTGCTGCCCTGCCAAGGGCAAAGTGTATAAAATATCATCAGCCATTAACTGATCGGTCTGAGCTTCGGAATTTACGGTAGAAAAAAAAAATTCTGCCCTGGCAGCTGTACAAACATGTAAGCAAACATTCTTAAATGATAAAAATGTATCTTGAACATCTGCGGCACAAAAACCTGTGTAGCCACAGAGTCAACATACTTTCAGCTGTGTTTATATGATCCCAAAAAATACAAGATCTGACCTCTGTGTGCTCCTGCTTCAATACCTAGACGCGCAGACTGGAACAGGACTTTCTGTTGACACGTGTGACGGGAGCACTGGGTCACTGTCTCCTTTGGGTCCACACAGGCCTCACAGCTTAAGGAGTGAGACAACACACTGCCTGCACGGCAGCACACCTGGAAACACAAACATACAAACATACACCAACTCTAAGTACACGATCAAGTAAATCCTCAGACCTGACTTCTCCCTCCGAGCTGAGTAAACGTCGGTGTTGTTGGATGTGAGGCAAAGGTCTAATCTGGCAGACAGGCTGCATTCTCTGATTCCTGCTGATAGAGTCAACTGGCACAACATCAAGTCAGGTGAAACACTAACACAACTAGACTATTCACGTCAGTTTAACGCTGAATGGGACACACTCTTTCCTTCCCTGTTGCTTCAGATGACATAAATAGCATCATGTGACACAAAGTAATGAGCAGTGGGTTTAACTGAAAACGTCTTGTTTAACTTAGGAAGACGTGAATGAACGGATGAAGGATGTAACTCCTGTGGAGTTACAGTGAAACAGTAAACCACTTGTGGGTACGCCCCAGTACAGCTTTTATTAAAGTCCTCATTGTTCCAGGTAATTTTGTTTCTCTGCACTTGAAAGGGATGTTTTAAAAAAAAGAGAGAGAGAAGGCGGACACAGCCTCTGTTTGACCGTGAATACAACAACCCCTTGGCTTGTGTTTCTAGGTCACTGCCTGTCCCTGAAACACACACCTCACTATACACGGAGACCGACAGAGGGACGCAAACAAGAGCCTGAAATTCGTCTGAGCGCTCCGAAAAACACTGACAAGAAACACAATTGACAGCTGATTAATGGAGACCGAGCGGCGAAGATAAGACAGACTTCATCTCATCCACGCGGAGCTCTTACAAATCTGTTGACAGTCCACCTCTGCTTTGTCTAATCAATTAGAAATGTCTCACTAACGATGAAACAAGAAACCTTGACCTGTCACTTGAAAAGTCCCTCAGATGATCAGGGAGCCTCGACGTGTCACTTTGGAGCCCACTGGTCTGAAAACAACGTGATGCCTGCGACACACCACAGGACCTCTGATCAGTGCTGACCACAACGGATGACGTCGCCATGACAGCACAGCATCGACTTCTTTTGTTCAGATTTGTCTGTCGCTGTATGTGTGAGCCTGTTTTGAAATCTCAGCCAGTGTTTTCAGTGTGAAACGTTTGTTGGAAAAAAGACAACACAAGAGGTCTGATACAGTGCAGCACCATCAGTGTTTTATTTATTAAACAACAATATTGATCAACAATGATTGATCTGATATCAGAAAAATACATCAATGCTACATTCCATGTGTTTTCTTAGTGAAAATAAGCACTCAATAGAGGATGCGGGGAGTCATTTACATATGCATATGGTGGTATAATTATTTTGGTGATTATGTAAATGATCGATTTTAACCTACGTAAATGTCTCCAGTAGTGCTAATGGCAGTAGATCTTTTATATCCCATCATACACATGGATAATGATCAGTGTTAGGCAGTAACTAGTTACATGTAAAAATGTACATGCTTTATGTCATTTATTTACAAAATAAACTTAACCCTAACTGGAGAAAAACGTATAATTAAATTCCATTTATTTAATGAAAATATCCCTCATTACATTACATTGTACTTACAGCTGAAAAAAATCTGGAAAAATCTCGAGTCTCGAATTAATTATCGTATTATAGACAGTGGTCAGTGTTGAAACGTCATCAGCAAGTTATCAAATGTAATTAGTTACTCTGATGAAGTCAATGAAATAGTTACGCTACTGCAGCATTTTAAACAGAGTAACTTCTGTTCATAACCAACTACACTTCCCAGTAACTTTCCCAACACTGATAGATGATGAAAAGTGCCTCTCTGATAGATGTGTTCACACTATGGTAACTCTAGGAACCATTTTTCAGTTGGTCCATGGAAGACATAATAGTGACATCCATCACAGTGAAAATGCGTCTGTAAACAGATGATTAATCGCCTTTATTCTAAATATTCATGTTTGTCAAAAGACTGCAGCCTTTGTCAGAAAACAATGAACATTCTGAGACACAGCGGCAAAACAATGTCATGAGGGACAAAGCCACATTCTGGGATGTGGGGGCAAAGTTGTGTGTGTGTGTGTTTGTAGATATGGAATGTAGATTATGTTTCATTGCAATCTGTTCGGCACCATGATTACTGTGCCGCTCGATATGTGCCGTCCGTGCCAAGAGGAGAACGACGCCTTCTTTATCAGCCAGTGCTGCAACACTTTTCGGACCTAATGAGTCACGGAGGGGGAAAATGTACTCAAGCTTGCAAAAATAGATGTATTTCACTTCAGGAGGATGTTTACCGAGGCCCAGAAATATGTCACACTTGGGTGTTACTGAATTACTCAGCAAAAACAGATTAATAGAAAACTTAATTTGAGGACGAGGACAAAGTTCCAAACATGGTTGTAATGAGATTCCAGCCTGACAGCATCTGCAACACTCAGCAGGAAATATGGTGGAATTCAAAGCACAGAAACATTTTCATGCATTTTCAGACTGTGCGAGCATGGTTAATGATGTTTATTACCAGTGTCGTTGACCCATTAAACATCTTTGTAAGAGTGCAATGCGCATGTCATGGTCAGGAATCCTACAACGCGACAACCGACCATGTGAAACTACAAACTAGTACCGCTGAGGACGAAACAGACGTGAGAATGACAAACAAACAAGGTACCGTCAAGCTTTTCTGCTCCTCAGAGTTCCTTGGCACAGACCCAGAGGTTTCAGACCCTGACCAGTGAGACCGGGGGAGCAGTGGCTGTCAGGATGAAGGTTTTCTGGATTTCTTCATTTTCCTGAGCTTTTCCTGCTTCACTGTCTCGCCCTCCAAAGACAACAGTTCAGACAGCCTTTGGATGTAAGAACGAGACGCTCCGACCATCGGGTCGGGATAGGACGGGCCTGGATGACAGGAGCAGAGCAGAGAGAAATATGATCAGACTGTCAAAGAGTCACCTGCACTCTAACGTCTGATGAAGAGTCGGTTTGAGCTGAGAATTGTTCCAACAAGCTCGTCGGTTCTTTTGTTCACGTTGTAGCTCAGAAGCTAAACGTAAGAATGGTCAGACGTGATGACACGTGATCCAAAGACAACTCCCGTCTGAGTGAAGTGTTCAAACTGGCCACATTCCAAACATGCTGTTTGTACAAAAATCCATCGAACAGAGATGTTTGTTGTCTGTACATCAGTGTCAGAAACACCTGCCGGGGTCACAGGTGAACTCTCTGTTCACTCATCAGACATGAGAGACCATGCACTTATGTCACGGGCTGACAGAGGAGAGCGATGAAATAACTCACTCTTCTGCTTCTCTTTAACGGTTGTCAGTTGTTTGTAGGTTAGATGATTCACCTTGGGTCTGCACAAGTGAGGTGGAGCAAAAGAGGCATAGGTCTGAGAAATAATTGAGAGAACTATTGATTAGCTCTTCCTGATTTGATTTTTCCTTCGACAGTACCTGCTGAGCTTGCAGTATTCCTCTGAGAAGGTTGTCGTGTTTCTCCATGTGCTCAGTTTACATCCTTCAAGGGAGCTGGAGGGCGGAGAGAAGAAACGATGAATCCAAAATTCACGTATTCCTTTACTGGTTGTAATTTAATTCCTAGCGTTTAGGAAAATTAACAAACATCTGCTAACTTTTGCCAAACAACTGTACACAGTGACGACAGATTAATCGCTAACGAGGTTCTCAAGCAGGTTTTGCACTGGCACTGAAAAATGTCTCTGGAGCCGTGCTTCTCTTAAAAAAATAAAAGTGAGGAAGGGATCCTGACTGGACACACATGCATGTCTGCAGTGTTTTTGTAATTACTACATGTACCAGAAGGGGGAGACTACACATTTTTATGACGAAATATTTACACGTTTTGCCATATTTGACAAGTAAACTTATGTTTAAAGGACTACTAACACATTTGGATGACTATCATTAACATGTTCATCAACCTTTGATGATCAACCCTGCTGTGCCATAACAACATTCAAGTATTTTTAATAATTTTAATATTTTTTTTTATTCTTCTCTGGCTGCTGTATTTATGTTTCATATGCCGAGAATTTGTCAGCTAGAGCCTCGGACCGATCTCTGTTAACCAGTCTGCAGATCTGGGCTAGGAACAAAGCAGCTGCTGGAGTGAAGTTACCCCTGGGTGAAGGGCTGCCCTGTAAGGCTGAGTGGATGCAGGTTGTCTGGTCTGTGGAGTCTGGGCAGTGGAGGAATCACTGCTCTGGTCCTCTCTATGCTCTCACCTGAAATGACATGCACCCATTCCCACAGTCTGGTTTAGATCAAATCTTACAAGGTGCTGAATGCTGCAGCTTTGCTGCTCCAAACATGTACAAATATCCCCATCTACTGGCTGTCAGAAGACATTGCAAGGTTTTTCTATTACAATGTATTTGTTAATCAGAGCAGTAAGCATGACTGGCATAATTATTATATACTATATCTAGTATATATTGAGCACCCCGCCAAACACACACACTGACGCATGCTAAACACATATTGAAAAATGCTCAAAATGTATTAAATATGTTAACATAAATGAAATACAACAACATGAAATACAAAAATGCATACACATCAAAAATGTAAACAATTCAAAGTCAAATCAACTTACATTTCCTATCACAGAGAAAGTGCCTTCCACAGACGTCCATCTTCAGCTCATTATTGCCCAAATCAGAAGACCTACACACAGATTGGGGGAACAAGAATAGTACCAACACAAAGGGACTTTGTGAGGCTGAGTATCAGAAGCATTTAGTGTCGGTGTGTTCCACAACCAGAGGCCACACTGACACAACACTGAGCCATGTTGACAGTGTAGTGTACTGGTTGACAGGCACAGCTGGGAGCCCGGGGCCTCAGGGGCCCCTCTCCTCTCCTCTCGCCACCAATGTTTCTATTGAAGCTGCAGTAATTCAGACAGTAGCTGCGTAGGGAAATTATTTTTGAAAGCAGAGAAATATGCTGCTGTATACGCCATGCTGCTATTGTAAGTGGTATTTATTTTTAAATTCCAAATTCATTCCTCTCAGACTTTGGAGAAATAAAGCTGACTCCGCCCGTGTCTTGTCATTTCTTACCTTTCCGCTGTGAAGACGCTCTCCACAGGTTCGACTCTCGATTCTACAACACAAAGTCTGGTCGGTCATCGCACACACAGCTAGCTGACGGATGTTAGCTTAGCGTCGACTCACTGCTCCCAGCTGCGTCTCTTCCACCGGCTCCCATCAAGAAGTCGGTGTACGCTGGATATCCGGTTACATCGGAGCACTTGGAGCTTCCTTTTAGCATTAATGCCTTGGTGGAGGTTAGATGTGTCTTGACGTTAAGAGTCATTG
This sequence comes from Aeoliscus strigatus, assembly GCA_901007665.1. Lineage (NCBI taxonomy): Eukaryota > Metazoa > Chordata > Actinopteri > Syngnathiformes > Centriscidae > Aeoliscus > Aeoliscus strigatus. The sequence goes on along the minus strand of CAAKHB010007986.1, from coordinate 763,841 downwards.
TGTTGGAGCTATTCTTTGGGGCGGTAACAGCTCATGGTAGCGGTGTCGGTCCTGATGACCGTTAGCCATACCTGAGGATCGAATGCTAAGCTACTGTGGCTAACGTCCCGCGTCACCGAGTCTCCATGGAAACCCTTGGCCCGGTGTAACTGAGCTATTTTAGCACTGCTTATTGATTTACGATACATCCGAAGATTAGCTGGACATTGGGTTTAAAAAGTAATGTAGATGACAATCGGCAGCTTATCTTTCTTTTCCTGAATTTCACACTCATGTAAATGCCCATTGTCCATTTTAAGACACCGGTTTCCTCCCATTACATACAAATATGGCCACAAGCAAATTTCAAATACTCCAACAATTTGGACATTAGGGGGAAAAGGAATTTAATGAAATGATCACAATCACACTGCTAGGAATTTATTTTGCAGACAAGCAACAACTGGTTACAGGTCAGTTGTTCCTCCCCCAGCAGTCTCATCTTAACAATCCAGAGATGGCAGGTGTGTTAGGACCAGGACCGACGCCACAGGAACAGAGGAATGTGGTCCTCTAAGGGTTGTAAGGAAAGAATGGTCCTCTACACAGCCCAGTGTCTGTAGTTAAGTCCTGCACTTGAGCTTTATAAAACACATCACGTTCCAAATGCCACAATGAAACAATGCCAGCAGCTTTTTTGTATGTTTTTATTCAATAAACTGGGTCTCATGAAAACCTGAAAGGGGAAAAAAGATAACAGTTATAGACTGTAAACATAATAACGCGCTAACTTCAACACTTCCCACACAGGAAACAATGCTCCTGCTCAACTATGCAAAGTGGTTTCAGACAGTTTGGCTTAATTTCAGATAGCGTTCACCATGGTCGATAAGACGGGGAAAAAAAGGGTCATCATTAACCACAGCTGAGCCCTGCTTCCTGTCTGAGGGGCTGTGAATGTTCATCAGCTCACCATTGGTTTAGTTCATCCTCCTGATGAGCCTGTTGATCTGATCCTCCCTGTTGCCAGCATCTCCTCCCTCCACAAAGTGTGTGGTCTTCTTGTTCATGCCACCACGGGGTGATGACAGCTTGAAGGGCCACAGGAAGTTGTTGGCGGGCTTGAAGTTCTTTCCAACTGTGTAAATCTCATGGATGAGGTCCTCAACAGAGATGATGCTGTACTTGCCTTCAAGACAAAAGATGGATGTCAGATCTCATCCACTCCTACTACTCTTGAGGAAAGGGTGTGTGGACAGGTCAACGGTCCCTCAAAATTCACAAATAAACAAGTTCGTATGTTTTAATTAACCAGAACATCTGCTGTTGGTATAAAACTAAAACTGTACCACCGAACATCAAAGTCCCAAGTAGGCTGACATGTGGTTTCAGACACAACTGGCTAAAGTCTGGTGTTTTCTCACCAAGGTCGATAAGACGGGGAAAAAAGTGTACATCATAAACCACATGGCAATAACCCAACAAGGTATTACTCAGAATGGCTTCAATCGTAATTAAAAATCTGCTACAGCATTTAATGACAAATCCAATTTTAAGACAAAAGTAAAATGTGCATTACCAAGGGATTTCTGCACCAGAGTGTTGTCTGTGAGGGCAGTGCGTCGTTTCCTTATCTTGCCGTAGCCCCTTTTGTAGATGAGCTCACGCACAGACTTCAGGTTGGGGTATCTGAAGTAAAAGAGGGGTTTGTTTGACAGAAATGTACAGAATGAATCATTTAACCTATTTAAGACAACTGTAGTCATCCTAGCTTTTCTTCTTCCTGCTTGGGCTCTAACATTTCTAAGCCAAATGTCTAACCTCTAACTGCTCACTGATCTTCAAGCCAATACTGGCCTGTTCAAAATGAGCCATATATTCAACAACAGATGTGAACAGAAGCATTACTTAATACTTGAAAAGGTTAAGAAGTAGCTGTTCAAATTAAGCACAGTTACAAATCCACTCTACTTTAACGATCAACTGATTTTATCCCGACCCTTCACAACATACACGTATTTGTGAACACAAAGTGTTAATTCTAACATCAACAAAATGTGGCGGTTAATGTTTAGTGCTTCAAATGGAGCTTGGATGTCTGGAGAATAGAACTTTGAGAGCAAACTTACAAGAGCAGGCATAACTACATGGCTCACTGGAGTCAAAACTAAAGTCACACATCACTAAAGGAAGCTGCTATGGAATGTGGTTTCAGACAGAATTGGCTTAATTTCAGTCAGTATTCACCATTGTCGATAAGATGGGGAAAAAAGTTCAGCATCATCAACCACATTCCAGAGGTTACCCATCAGTAGGCAACAGCAGCAGGGCTCATCTCAGCATCACGCCTGAGTGTCTCATTGAAGACATTCAGTGCCGATAAATACGCAAGCCTGAATGTCAGTCTTACCCCCAAGTGATGTAAGGCTCTGCAATCCTGAGCATGTTGATTGAAGCCTTGTTCAGCTTGACAAACACACCGTTGAAGATCTGGCGGAGACGCAGAAGCTGAAGGACTTTGCGGACCTTTGGGCTGACGCCATTAATACTGGAAAACATGACAACTTTCAGCTATCACATGTCATGTGATATGTCATAGCAATTAAGAGTTTTAAGTGTGGTTTCAGAATATAATTGGCTTATTTTCAATATGAGCATCAGCATAGTCGATAAGACGGGGAAAGAGCATACATCATCAACCACAGCATTGAGAAAGGAAGTTGAAAAAGTTGACTGATCACATGCAACATTAACATGGATTGCTTAAATTAACCCACTTTGGGGAATGGAGGTCTTAACAGCCCATCAGATCTTGTATTTACCTTAGTGGACAACTATATTGACTTTGACTATTATCTACTGAGAGATGCTCAGAGCCCATGAGTGTCGTAGGTGACCACATGCAGAATGTTTTAGACAGATCTGCTCACGTGGTGCAAACACCAGGTGTAGGAAACAACAGGATTTAATACCGTTCCTGATTATTGTACACTGAGGACCATCAATAACGCCAAAACATTCAAACATTATCCAACATCAATCAGACATTCCAATCCATGTAAATGTTACTGTCAGTTATGCTGCCAGGAAAACAAACTACTGAAATGAACCAGCCCCTAACTTACCCTCTGATCCTGATAACAAAGGCAAGTTTGGGCTCTGCAGGCACATAGAAGTTTCCCACTTTACGAGCCATCCGACTCATTCGGATTTCACGCCTGTACATCCGCTTGTATTCCTTGTGGTACGCCTCGGCCCGCTTGAAGATCAGGTTCCTGGTTATCCTGCGGGTCTAGGGGAATATTACATTAAATGCGGAAGCCCGTTGATTCCACGTTATGACGTGACGGGGCTGCACATGTGTACCGGCAAACGTAGGCCACTTACCTTTTTCTCAGCCCGCATCTTTTTGATGCGCAAGGCCTTCATGGCAGCGTAGGCCTTTCGCCTTTTCAAAAGGCTCTCAGGGACCGCCGGAACTTTTTTTCTATTGCAAATACAGATTCAGGATCATGTTAAAGACATGGTCAGGTGTGCATCTGCAATGTAACACTACAAGACCTCAACCTAGTATGCTAACAGCTACAAGTACCAGCTTGCTATTACCATTATCGTCCACACACCTCGCCATTGATACCGGCTTCGGCGACCCGTTTACTAAAAAGACATTTAAGTCTACATTTACAGATTAAATCCTTGACTGCAGTTGTCTATACGGAGAAACTGGCTAGTTTTGCGACCAAAACGGCAGCAAAGGGGCCAGCCATGTTGTGCTTAGCTAACAGGGTAGACAGCCCGGATAAAGTGATTACATTACAACAGTCATCGCAATCCGAACAAATACTAAAGTGACAATGTTGTGTACTAACTACAGAATCTACTCCGAATTGAAAAACAACTATGATGGACGTTTTAACAAGGGATGTGATTCGATTTGACTTCGGCTCTAAACACTCACTCTGCGTCCGCCATGGCGTCCACCGAGAAAGAGAAATTTTAGTGTGCGCATGTGCGCGTTAAAGGATCGAGGACCCCGGGGAACTGTTCTGTAAACTGCCTGATTAAAAAAAACAAAAAGTAACTGCAGAGATGATCACAGGTTACAAAAACGGCTAGAGATGGTTCTGTGTTCTCTTGTAATTTTGGTCGATGAATGTGGCCTTACTACATCTCGTGCCAACATTTTGGATGGTGGTGTTCCATGTTCATTGGCGCATTCATAAAGTACCTGGACATTTTGTTTTTCGGGAGAAACCACACGTTTTGCTATATCTTTAGTCGCATTTGAGGACCCTGAAAATGTAATATAGCAATGTATTATTGAATGAAAATGTATCATTAACAGTAACAAAAGCAGCTACTACTACTACTACTACTACTACTACTACTACTAATAATAATAATAATAATAATAATAATAAATACACTATCTAGCTGATCTAGCTAGGTTAAAATCTGTACAATTGCAATTGAATGCCCCATGTGGTGTCATGATCTCATTCTGCCAGCAGAGGGCACAAAAACATCATTTTGCATGTTGGTGCTGGCAGTCCGGCTGCAGCTGCAGAAAGTTTTTAATGCTGCATTTCTCAACTGGATCTGTGTGAGAAAACTACCTCAACCAATCCAAGAAGTAAAACAGTCTGTGAAGCAGGTTATGAACAACTACGAAATGTTTCGCATGTGCAATAAAAGCCACGTTGCTCACTGAAAAATGCACACCCTCTTATATTTAAGAATGGTGATATGTCGTAAATCTGGGGAACTGACAATAACTGAATACTGAATAATCTTTTCGCAACATGTTTCTTAATATCTGTCAAAAATCATTATTCACAACACACATCTGGAGTACACCAGCATCCGTCCATGACTGCGTTTTGTGGTGATTCATCGGTCATGATTTCAGGACCACTATTTGTAATGTTCACATGCTGCTTTGCGCAAAGGATCTATAATTTACTCTAGCGGTGGTCGATGCGTCGACACAGCCACGACACCGACGCAAACGTGCTGCAGTTTGTTACACAATGTGGCAAAATGATGGAAAATCTTTTCATTTTGAACAAACTGTCTTCGTTCCTCGTACAAAATGTAGGTCATTCTAACTTTTTCAAATTCTTATTCTTATTCTTATTCGATTCTTCCTAATTGTCCTTATGACATCAGAAAAGCATATAAACATTCATCTTTTATTAAATGCGTGTTGTCAGTGGGGCAGATTTGCAGTGGACCAGTCCCGTCTTGTCATCAACCATCAACTGTGACTCAAAGCGTCTGTTTATTATGATTCCTGACATTTAACCACAGCCCTAATCCACAAACTGATATAAACATATCGAAACGGATTGTTTTTTAGCAAACCGTGTCTGCTTGTGCAAATTCTGTTTAATTATTACAAATGACTTTACTTGGGACAAAAAAAATGAGGGGATGGGGGGAGGGGGTGGGGAGGGCGCGTAAAGGCTTCACATTTGAATTGTTCTTGAGGGATTAAATTTGAATTAATTCGCCGAACGATGAGTGTGAAGTCAAAGCTTCGAGGTTACATCACCTCTGGGAGCCCCAGTCTCCGTCCCATTGGGTCCAGCTGATGGGTGGACTGAATAAATAGCGAGTGAGATGCGGTCGAAGATGAGCTACGGAGCAGCAGCAGAGGAAGTGGGAGGCTCACTGTTCCATGGTCGCTGCTCGCACTGGCAACTCAACTCCTGACTGAGCTCGAACTTTCACCCACAACTTGCGGTTCTCGCAGAGAGAGGTGCTGTCGTTGCGTTTCCCTGTTGGCACCGTGATCCACGTTCGTCGCCGTAACCGCACCTTCGCTGCAAACAGGTTGCTGCGCGTCCGCCGCCGAGTGCGTGAGTGTGAGTTGCTTGACATCCTGGCAAAGATGATGATCATCATCGCGGAGTTCTTCGTGGTCATCCTGAAGGTTCTCTGGGCTTTTGTAACCGCCGGGGCCAAGTGGGTCGTGCGGCCCAAGGAGAAGAGCGTGGCCGGACAGGTGTGCGTGATCACCGGCGCCGGCAGCGGCCTCGGGCGCCTCTTCGCCAAGGAGTTCGCCCGGAGACGAGCGATACTGGTGCTATGGGACATAAACAGCCAAAGCAACGAGGAGACGGCGGAGATGGTGCGGCAGATCTATCACGAGCTGGACACCCCTGTAAACAAAGACGGTAAGTCGGCGTCCCTCCGCAGCCACCTCGGCTCCTTGACGCGCCTGCCGACGCTTGGTGTTTTGTCTCTGCAAGTGCTGATTGGTGCTTGAACTGATACAAGCTGTCATACAGCATTTGCAGGAATGCAAAAATGTTCCCGTGGGATACTGTTCACGAGTTTTAGTTTTAAGACCTAAACTCTTCTTTTTAAAAAAAATCTAAAAAAACGCCAACCAGGAACTTGTTGAACTGATGTTTCTTGTTTTGACCTTTCACCCCTTGCAGGATCTTTAGGAGGCGTGGAGGAGGTCCCCCCTTTTCAGCCCCAAGTCTACACCTATGTGTGTGATGTGGGAAAGCGGGAGAGCGTGTACTCGACAGCCGAGAAGGTGCGTCGAGAGGTGGGAGAGGTGGACATACTCATCAACAACGCCGGCGTCGTGTCTGGTCATCACCTGCTGGAGTGCCCCGATGAACTGATCGAGCGCACCATGGTGGTCAACTGCCACGCACACTTCTGGGTGAGGTGCTGCCCGTCATAGCCAAGAAAATGTGTGGTGCATGCGTGCTGTGTTGTGGTTCTTGCGTTTCAGCCTCCATAAGCACAAACTCATCAGATGTGTCTCCTGTGGTGCGATGCAGGAATGAGGCCACGCTCTCATGCAGCCCTATTCACGATCTTAATCCTTCCATGTGCCAAGGTCAGGAATCAGATTTATGGAGATGCGTGCAGTAGCGTGCCAGCCAGTGAGTGTGTCTAGTCAGGATTGGGAAAATATGACTATAAATAGTTGCAGTCTTCAGATTTCAGCTCAGTTTAGTTGAATTCTGCCAACGGCGAGTCACGGGTTTGGGTTATTATGTTTTGTCATGGCAGCTCTTTGGCCGCCTCAGTCGGTGATGATCCGTATGGTATGTTGAGCCTTCCCTTTCCAGTCTCCTCTGCACAAATCAGACTTGCATGACTGAAGGTTCTGCACATCTTTGATCTGCCTCAGATCAGCCCGCTTCTTATCGCTGACAGGCAGCATTTTTTTTACCCTGGCGCTGGTTCCCTGGGCCTCTTGGTACCAGTATTTATCTTAAAGGCAAGGTGGACGTGACGAGGTGAACGTGTTGGATAGCTGTTAAAGCGGGCAAGGTGCCTCTCTGATGATTTGCGTGCACCGGTCACAGTGTGTGTATTCCTACTTTTCGGAGCCCCGTTGGGTGGCACATGTGGGTTTTAAAAAACGGCGTCTGTTTATGTTCTTCTAATACTGTGTAGAGTGCGGTTTCTTTCGGGTGGGTGGGGTTGGAGGGCGAGATGAAAGAAGACCTTGATAAATGGAGGATGTGGTGCATTTAAGACACACGAGAAATGAATTGAGCTTCGACTAACTAGGACCCGTCCGCTATCCTTAAAATGGATTTACTTGTGGTTTATGTGGTTTAGGATTTCGTTATTCCTTTTTTATTTCATTTATTTTTTTATAATAGTTCTCTTCAAATATCGCTAAAATGGGCAAAAAAAAATATGAAGACCTGTTCAGTCTGTCACGTTAAATTATGGAACCATGTTTGGACTGTGTTAAAAAGAAAATGTGTAGCTTTGACACACATGCACGCCTGATTCCTAGGCTTTATCCCAGTGCCCAGTCCTACATATCAAACGCACCCCTGGTTAAGTTGCCAAGCAAAGCTGAGAGTCAAGACAAGATTTTCATTTTGCAGGAAGGCAACACTTTATTAACCCCAGAGGGGAAACGCTGGATTTGTTTCCAAAGTTGTGGACCGTGTGGTCGGAATAATACAGAAACTGAGCTATGAGCAGGAAAACCGATAGTAATCTTAGTGTGTGTGTGTGTGTGTGTCTGCCAGACAAACACAGCTCAGACCCCACACCACTAGCGTTCCCTTCACACTCCTCCCCAGCCTGATTTCTGGAGACAGCGGGAGCAGCTGCATGGAGGAGGCCGGCGCTCCTCATCCAGCTCCACCACACTCGGCTATGATTCAGCCCGTTGCTCCATCACATTTCATTTGTCTGATGCTTTGATTGGTCCAGCTGGCAACTTGAACCGTTTCAGTTTTTTAGTCATCCTGCAGAAAGCGATATTTCCCCAGTGTAACACCAGAATGTGGAGAGACAGGAAATTGTCCTAAGCCAACAGGTGGTTTATGACCGCAGTGGGTTTGCGAGTGACATGGCGGGAAAAGAGCCGAGGGAAGAAGGCAGTGCCGTCCCATCCTCAGGCGAGGCAAGAGAGCAATGGTAAGCTGCTACTGACCCACTTTATCTGACAATTGGTTTCTTGTCCGTGGATCAGCTTGATGAGATGCCAGGCGACAGGAGCCAAGTTCCGCAGGCCGCATTCCTGTTGTAGCCAGAGAAAGGAGGCAGCCAGGCAGAAGGGTCCTACTTGACTGGTTTTATATGGGCCCCTCCTCAGGCCCGGTGCACCTGTACCCCTTCACTGGAGCCCAAACATGGGAGCTGTCCTCCCATGTCTTCTTAAGGACGTACCTGTCTTGGCTAGAGAGGCGGGACTGAAGTGGTCCAATCAGGATGGACGAAGGAAGTTGCAGGCTAATGCCCGAGTTTGACTGTGTGGGAACTTCTACTTGAGTTTGTTTGATTTCATTTGGATTCTTCATGAAAACAGACAGGCGTCTCGAGGCTCAGTCCACAGCACAGACTTTCGGTGAAGCGGTGGTGGCCATGTTAGTCTGAATTCAACCCACTCAGATTCCGTGATCGGCTGGAGGAATGAGGTCTTTGCGTATTTTCCCTCCCGTCGATGCCTCGTTCTCTTGTCCGGGGAGAAGTCAGCGTAATTAAATGGCCATCTGGTTCGGTACAAAGGCCAATATTTTGTTCATATTCCCGTTGGTCAAGCGCTAGCACTAATGCAGCCTGACACCCCAGGTGCAAGAAGCTTTGTGTGGCTTAAACACTCCTGGGGCTACGCACCAATTAGGTGGAGCAGCGGGCAGGGCAGCTCCACATATGGAGGAGGCCCGGCTGTGTCAGTGGGTAATTTAGCGGAACAAGAGAGCGTTGAGACCCAATTAGGGCAGCTCTGATGTAAGACACGAGCCCCTGGTTGCCTTCACACATTTTGTGTCTGATAGGTCAGCGGGGGTCATACCCACATGCCAGAGCTGCCATGAGAAGCAGGCCGTCGTGGGTGAGTCCGAGAGCGACGTGACGGTTGTTCTCCACCACTCTGAGAGAATCCGCCTTCCTCCCATTAGTTCCAGTTGTGTTCAGACCACGCAGCAGAACTGTCCAGTCGTATCTGAGTGTTGGCTCATATCACGGAGCGTTGTGCCAGATCGATTCATTCCCCGTTCTCTGGAAGTAGACGTGGGAGTGGGAGAATTTGGCTGGAGGAAGGTATGGGCATATCTTAAGTTAATGTTTCATTTGCACACAACACACTTGCTCATCCGCTGCCATTCTGGCTCGCAGGCGCTTTTTCAATTTGTCAAAGCGTAATGTTCTTTCCTTCCTTCTCTTTGGACCCCATCAGTCAAAGACCTGAAAGTTTCGCTCCGTCCTGGAAATGCGCAGATGTTTGGTTTAAGCCATAGCCTGGTACAACGAATGTGACTCTGCACCAAAGTCAACCCTAAGAAACGTCTTGAAGCAAAACGCAGAGGAAACGCCAGCTCATCTGATGCCGTCAATCACGTCAACTTGCCAGTGCTTCCTCAAGGGATACGACCTGGTACCGAGTGGCTCTGCGCTCCCACCCTGCTGGTGTTTGCAGAGCAGGCTGATCTCCTCTCTGCTCAGACATTCCTCCTGTACAAACCAGTGATACCGTTTAAGTTCCATGAGTCCTGATGAATGCACCTTTCCAGTCTGTTTACATTCAGCTAGTCTCATACATCTTCCCCTGATCTCCTGCGTGGAAAGGTACAGTCACATTGTTTTAATCCCTGCTTGTTTGCTTACAGACGGCCCCTGCCCCGTTTCTATGCCGTTTCAGTGACATTCTAGAAGAAAGCTGTAGGCTCCATTCATTGTTCACCAAGGCAGCAGAATGTCTGATGTGAATAGATGGAGCGCTGCTCCCAACAAAAGGCCCGCTGGTTGTTTTGTAGACCTCCTGGTGGGAGAGTGATTGGTCAGTTCCTATCACTGCCGTCACATGTCACACCTGCCGATTGACTCCTGCTGGGTCCAGAGGAACTCTGCTTCGTTCTGCCCGTCTGCTGGATTCAAATATCCATCAACTAATCAGCGGCGATTGTTTACGGGCCTGCAGCTGATGCATGTTGATTGCAACTTGTTAAAACTGCTTTGTTTGTTTTGTTTTTTTTGTTTTTTAACAATCGCGTTTTCTCTAGCATCTAACGCCTTAAACCTTTTTGAAAAAGGTTTTAATTATGAATGCACGATGTGCTAATTTGATGTCTGCTTGAATAAGACTTAATCAAGTCCGATTTGATTTTACATAGCACCAATTCACTACAGGTTATCCCATGACACGTACCAAACTAGGAGAAAGAAAAGCATGTTTTTTTTTACATGAGTCCCTGTTCCAGTACATCAGTGGCTACGGCCGCCTCTTTTATACAGTCTATGAGAACAGCTCAGGCTTTCACGTGGTAATCCAGACAAAACCAGTCAAACTTTGAATCGGTCATCTCACCTGCTGACTGGGCGTCTGGGGCGTGAAGCTGTGTAGGTAGACGAGAGGCTGAGTTCTATTGTTGCAAGTGTTGAGTGAACGGGGGCCTGTGATTGGGGTTGTCACCAACTCTTTAGTGGCGGCCCAGCAGCGGGCACCAGATCTGTGTGGGAAAAGGTCGTCTCACACACACACACACACACACACACACACCTGCCTGTCCAGTTCCAGAGGATGAGGGCTAAAATGCCTTTCCTCAAGATTAATTTCACACCTGCCACAGATTTAATTTTTGCATATTCAAATGCTTCACCTCCATCACTCAGTCCAATTCTTTTTTTTTTTGTGTGTGTGTGTGTGTGTGTGTGTCCGTTATGAATTCTCATTCAGACGCCTCTCTGTGCATCACCATGGAGAAGAGGACGCAACAGAGAGGGGGAGGCAGAGAGGATCAAAGGGCTTTGGCACAGACAAACTGCACAAGTGAACTAACCTTCCCCCCCCCCACACTCTCTCTGCTCTTCTGTCCTTCCCCCAGACCACCAAAGCGTTTCTGCCCAAGATGCTGGAGCTGAATCATGGTCACATTGTGACTGTTGCCAGCTCCCTGGGTTTATTCAGCACAGCTGGAGTGGAGGTTCGTATCATACACAACACATACACATCTATGGTTTCCCACCATCCAGAAGCGGAGCTTTTCTCCCACCCCCTCCGTGTGCCAGCTCGCACACTGAGACAGGGGAGGTTAGGCCCCCTTTCTCTTGTTGTCGCCCGCACCCGTTAAATTAAGGGACACAGATGAGCGTTGGGGAGCCGCACATAGATTCTTCTATCCGTATCAGTGGGGATGTGGGGGCCCCTATTGGGCCCTGGCCCCAGGACCAGAACGAGCTGACAGCTCCCCGGCAGACAGAGACATCTTCATCACTGCTTTGTGAACGACTCGGCGCTCAGTATTCATGTCACAACAGATTTGCATGGTTAAGGTCTTGGTTTTTTCTTCCTA
>CAAKHB010007986.1:710659-745733 GCA_901007665.1 Aeoliscus strigatus | reverse complement strand
GTGGTGGGGGTGGGTTGTCAGGTATGTGATCGCTGCAGGAGGGGCTCGGGGTTGTCAGCTCCTACACGACAGCCTTTGAATCCGTGCAGACCTGAGTGGTGGTGCCTGAGTTAGTCTGTTTAGTGTCCGTCCTCCCTCCCACATGCTTCGGTGCTCTGAAAAGACAAATGAAACGGGGGGGTTAGGGTCCATTCAGTCCATGGATTTGGACAAACGTTGAATACTCCGGCCCGGCTCCGGTTAACCTTGTCCATTAATGATTCAACCTCTAAAATGCAGCGAGCAAAAGTAAACACAGACCAAAAGTCCTTGACTTGGATGTGTTTCAGGCTAGCGGACGGCGCGGCTGCTGCTCTTCCCATTGATGTTTGAGGGTGACGGGTATTTGTAGTGGAATTGATGCAAAACTGCTGACCATGATTTGCATCTGGGTCAGCTAATGAGTTTTCAAAACCCAGAGGGAAAAGGCCGGAGAGAGAAATGAGTGATTAAGTGCTCAGGTGAAAGTGTAATTGCAGCCATGTTTTCCCTCTCTCCTCTAATTGTGACGTGAATGAAGTTGTTATAGCACTGTGGGTTTGGTTCCTGTCTTTGTTCCTTGCCTCTCTCTGAGGGGGAGATATGGGCGTGCAAGAAAACAGCTCTGACTAAACTTTTTCTCAGGTCACACCTACTATGAAAATACTCCAGACGTGCTGGACATCTTTCCTCCCCAGTTAAGAAAAGACAAAATGTTCCTACTTCATTCAGTGTTGCTGTCTGTCTGTCCTTCCTTCCTTCCTTTCTTTCTTCCTTCCTCACCGTGGAGGAGTGGCGGAGGTGTTTCAGGCCAGAGCCCCGGTCCACGTCCACATGTACCAAAATAACCTTTTTTCCTCAGCACTGTATCAAGAATATTTACGTCCATATGGATCCATTGACTCGACCGGCTGTAGTTCATCCTCCAGGCCTGTAAATGGCACTGACATTAATCAAAAAACAGAAAAGAAGAGATGGTGGAGCGGCACTGCCTTTCCACTCACTTTCACGAACACCCGAAGTAAACAAAGAAATAACCAAACTAGGCGTTAATTCCGTGTTCGCCGAACCAATTCAACCATCCGATATGTGAGTTTTGACCGGATAAGTGAGCGGAAAATGATGACAATCTTGTTGGATTTACCGCAATAACAGAGTCCTCTTAGATAGAATATGTTTTATCTCACGAAAAAAAGTCACACAGAGAGAAATTCACAACTTCCACAGCTTACAGACCCTAACGAAAAGAAGAGTGGTGAGATTCAACATGGAGCTTTGTGACCAACAGATTCAACCTTAATAGGCACATGATGTTGTTGTCGCTATGACATGTGTGTGTGGGTGGGGGGGTCGAAGGTTGGACACCTTGATCCAGAGAGTGTGTGGATTCGCCGTTCAGAAGTGAAGTGTATTCAATTTCTCCACCCTCAGACCAGGTTTCAAAACGACGATGGGCATAAACGATGCCTAACGTGTGTTTCCATGTGGGCGTGGCCTTGGCCTGTTAGGCCTCATGCAAAGTACAGAGCACCGACACCACAGAATGGAAATAAACGCCTACTGTCGCTTTCCTATGGAAGAAAACCGTCGAGTGGAAATGTCGGGACGTGTGTGTGAGAGTGGAGGCTGCGCACGTGCACGCACACACACACACACACACACACAAACACACATCTGGCTCGTCAACAGACCAGCACCTGTTGATCGGTATAACATCCGACAGCGAGCGAGTGCTTGAGCTGGGCGTGATGCGCCCTTCTGTACCTTGATGGGGCCGTCCACTGGGTCCAGTCCCTGCTCCGACAGCTGTTTCAAGGCACTTAGAGCAGCCTGAGAAGAGAGGGAACAACAGATGGTCGAGTGAGGGAGGGAGGAGGGAGGAAGAGACAGATTGAGTGGGAGGAGAGTGAGTGTCACCCTTCAGCTGCTTTTCAAATAACACTTACTCTGGGAAACACGATGCCAGCAGGACACTTTCCCTTCGTTGTCTGTTGTCTTTGGCTCCTCTCCTGCTGTATCTCACGTTCTACCGTTAACATTTCCACTTTATGTTTTAGCTGCTCGCCATCTTCTTAAGTCAATACGAGTGGGTGACATCGTTGCTCACAACTGAGTGAGCAGCAGCCGTTTGAGAATAAGCTTTGCAGCCTAAATGCCAAACTGAGTGAATGTGTTATTGGTAATGTGAAAAAACGGGTAACATGCAAAGTACTCGGGTTATTTGCACATAACCCAAAAACACGGGTAGTTTTATAGGTATTTACCATAACCTTGATAAGTTGATGAAGTAGCTTTGCACATCTGGGTAATTTGCATATTACCTGTTTTTTATTACCCGTAACAAATACATAATGTTACTATCGATCACGGGTAATGATGTCAGGACCATTTTGCTGGAATTGTGGGTGACCACATGTCATTTCTCTGTTAAAATCACTATTTTGTGAAATCCCAACCCCAGATGTTCCCCTCACACCATTCTACTCTACCTGCGTTAACACTAATTCATTGGATGATGTAACTTCCTCCCCACATGACTCTGGACTGCCTGTGCCAGCTACACGGCTTCCGATGACGTGAGAGGAGTCGTCCTGTTGTCAGAAAACATGCAGCATGTGTGGGAGTGCAGGATCCCGTTTTCTATTTGTCTGGGTCTAAACGCTGAACAGAGACCAGACGGATTGGAATCCACCCAAAATTACCCAAACACATTAGAAAATGGAGCCCAGGTTAAAAAAATGTTTTAGGATTCCTTTGTCTTGTCCTGATTTATTTACACAATTGTCACAAAGTGAAACCACTTGTGTAGCACTTCTAAAAAAATCTATTGGCCGATGTGATCTTATCCAGATTCAAGTGTTGACATGGCTCCTGCCACCACTCTAATGAATCGCTCCAGATGTGCTCGCCATCGTTCCCAGTGCTCAGTGTGGGCTCAGCAGAGCAGAGGGGGGAGCTGGGGAATATATCTCCCTGCAGTGCTGACACCACTGGGTCTGCCTGAACATAGAGGGGAACGTTTAACATCTCTCATCCTCCCCCTTGTCCGTCTATAGCTACCATGGCGTGAAGAATGGGTTCGTGCGTATGCACATGTGGGACCACTGAAGGAGGGTAGAGACCAGGAGGATTTCAATCACACCAATCAGACCGGGGAAGAAATGTGTCATTTCACAATCAAGTCAGTTATATATCTATCTATCTATCTATCTATCTATCTATCCAAATGTTTTTGCGTGATATTTTTCTGAAGATTGATCAAGTCCAACTAGCAGGTTATAGCTGTATATTTTATGTAAAATTACCTTAGTAATCCTTCCTTAGTTTGACCTATATTTTACTCTTATTGCTTTTATCTATTACTTATACATTGAACATTTTAGCTAAAGTTTAGACTTTCCTTTCACTTGTAACTGATCAGTAGTTTTCCTTATTTGACTGGAGCTGTTAGACAAAGCAGTTTCCCTCTGAGATAAATAAGTACTTTTGATTCTTATTCAGCTTCAGGTGTGCATTCGTTTGCAACTGCAATGACCTATTGGTGCCTTTTCTTACAAGAACAAAACACACAAAGCACACTTTCACTTCAAAAGCACATTTAAATATAGTTCTGGTGCATAGAAAACACACACGCGCGTGCTCACCCACCCAGGCTCATTAACCACCAATCACATCCCTGGACAATGCAACGAAGGCTACCAAAGCCAGAGTACAATAATTGCCTCTGACCAGAGAAAGTTTGATTGTTTTAAGGACGTTCTATCATAATCCCACATCCTCTTCTGCTCCATCTCAAGGATGATAACTGAAATCACTGCTAATTGTATGATACATACACGTATTAAATGAAATAAACCTATGATTATGATACTATGACAATACCTTCAGCCTACCTTCCACATCCCGAGTCGTCACAGATATATTATTTCCAGTGATTTTACACACATGTGGTACCACTGAGATCTGCACTAGCCTTCATCATCCATCACGGAGATCAGAGTCATGATAAGTCTTTGTGGTTCTGCTATGAACATGAGTGAGATGAGAGAAATTGCTGAATTTATCTCACTATGAAGCCCACCAGCGTCGCAGTAAATGAAATACTTTACCACTTATGTGGTGCTGACAAATGGAGTATCCCTCTTTGAGTACTGGGACATTTTCTGTCACTCTCACACACACTTTAATTAATTTCAGAGTCAAACCAGAAACACGGATCAGCCTTTCATCCTGACAAAATGGCCGTTGCATGGATGTTCCTCTTTGGAACGGAATATACAGGGAGGGACAACTATTGTCTGTGAGCTCACGTCAGAGTCCCGTTCAAACTGCTTAACTTCACATTATGAGAAACATAAACCAAGAATCATAATTTATGACTGACAGGTGCAAGGGCCAAAATCTGGTTTGTATCCATCAAAGTCACCGAAAAATCTCAGATGCTTACAGGTACTGAAAAATCTGCAACATAATAGAAGGACTCTTGAAAAATGACTCAAGGCTTTTCTCTGGAGACTCTGAAATCAGATGAAATCCCTAAAAGTCAAACAGACAATTTATGGGTCAGTGTTTATCAGTGTGTGTTTAACCGGCAGTCAGGGATGGTGAATGTACATGTAGATGAGATTTAAGATAACAAAAACTGAAAGAATGTTTTCCCAATTTCCAAAATAAATCCTACCTGGACTTTTGATAACTTTTTAAGTAATTCTTGTGTGTTCAGAAAAATGTCTGCACCGACTAGACGAGAAAATGCTAATTACAAAGAGGATGCAGCCACATGACTTGAAAGATCCCACAGAGAAATATTTCATTTACTGCATGGGCAATAAATTGTAATCACAGCCAGTTTCCCTATAATTATGTCTTGTTTGCTGTATTTATTCAATCGTTTTAGGACCTTTGTTTCCCTGAGTAAATAGCTGGAGCCCATCTGTTGAAGGAGGGGGGTGGGGGGTGCCTGGAGATAAACAGCCATAAATCAGAGGTTTGATGGTGGCAGCGTTGCTGATATACGGCAGGCAGGCGTGAGGAGCCAGTGGCCCAGCAGCTCTGGGACAGTTCCTGAGCCTATCTGTGGGAATGGCAGCCAGTGAAACCATTATTTGTGATGAGATAAGTCGGCTGTCGTTAGAGGCACTAATGCATCAACACCTGAAGAGAGTGTTTAGTCTGAGGCTGTGACATGCAAAGTGAGTGTTTCATCTCGGCCTTAGAATTAACAGAATGAAACGGGTGGATTAGAGCAGTGGTACAAGTCAAATCAAATTTTACTGGTCTTGCACCAAGACGTTTTACACTTCATCTAAAAGTTCAATCGAAAAAAACTTGACCTAAGAGACACGTCAAGTCGGATTAACTTGATGACACTGACAGCTGTGTTTAGTATGTGTCTCATATCTATTGTCATTATGTCAGATGCAACACAAACATTTGAAACACTATAAATGCACTAAACAGCCTGTTAAGACGACATATATTACATACATACTAGATCACAATGTCATTGGACAACAGCTGTGATGCCATTTCAGGTGACTTACATGTCGAACGGAATCAAGTGGGGAAGTTTATGATCTTTGAAATGCAGCGCTCTGACATTAGTGGATATTCTCCCTCACACAGGAGTGTGCCGGTGAATGACAGGAAGCCTGAGTAAGGAGTTCCAATTGAGAGCAGCGAATTTTTGAATAATCCTGTTGACAGACAGGCACCTGGAGGGCCCAACACGACCCCACAAGCGTCCTCCTCATTACTCCCTCTTCACCTATGCTCTTTCCGCACCTCAGATAAGCCCCCCCGACCTGTACACTGTGGCCACTTCACACCCATCCACTCATTTGTCTATCGAGCTGCTACTAGTTCAAAGGCTTGGACAAACAGCAGTCAAATCAGATGGCATCTGAGGAAGTTCTGCGACCATGGCCGAGCTCCTGATGCGGAGTGACAAGGGCAGCTCATTTTTCGGAGCCTGCTGTGTCCTTAATGGCTTCTCCGACAGCGGCGTTGCTTCCATCAACGGCTTAGCCAAACAAAAACCCAGTCTCCCAGGAGTCAGTGGCATCGGCCTGATGGATCTGATGGATTGTTGGATCACACTGACCCTGACAAATCAGACCCCTCGGTCAGCTCTCACTGCTGGACCGCTGGGAACTTGTGAGACAATGGCGATATTTTGGGGAATGAGAGGCCGGAGAAGAGGAGAAAGTTGGAGCAGATGACAAGAAAGGAGTGACAGAGAGGGAAGGACGGGAGCTGAAACCTTCATTGATATCCGTCAGAAAGCATCAAAGACATCAGCTTTTTTTTTTAGTGCGCATGGTGCCTGGATCTGAAAAATGTTACCAATCCTGTAGGAAATTGGTAAATGCCTTTTCTTTCAGAAGTTGCTAGTGTCAGTTTAGCATTTTTCTGTGATGTGAGTGACTTTTACTGTTTTTTTTTCGAGTGCTGGAGTGGATGCACGACTAAAACTCCCGACCTATGTTGGCTTTCTCTCACAAACACCTTTCATACCTTTATTTTCCTACAACAGCCAGATGGACCTTTACAATGCTGGAAGAGCTTGGTTAACGTCAAGGAGACAGATGTGACACACATAGCTGCTGGGAAGTGGGAGGACTAAGAACATGAGGGAGATGCAGGATGGCTTTTGATGAGGATGATCTAAGGGATGTCCACCAGACTAAACAATGACCAGAGTGGATTTCAAACAGCGTGTTTAACAAGCAGCAGGCAGAAGGGAGCTGCACGTTGGAAAATGAGCGCCTTGTTGTCAGAGGGGTTCTGAAGCTGGATAGATTGTCCGCTGAGGGCTTGTTCGCTTTCCAAAAGGCCACATAAAACCGTGACAGTGTTCCCTCTTTTGCGCTCACTCCCAAAGCAAAACGAAATCTGAGATATCAGGGAGGAGAAAATCCAAGTCATCTTTCCACCCTGTTGCCATCACCGTGCCATCCCATCCCAGCATTCCCAGACGTTCATTAGTGTCTTTTAAATGTTATCTCTCGCAGATTTCACCCTTTTTTTTCTTCTGTCATCTACTCTCCAGCTTCTTCTCCTTCCATTTCCTCTAAATTCTTTTCCGTTGCCGTTACCCACATTAAACCCCTGGACCAGGATCACAGGAACATTCCTGGATAGCTCATGGAGAACACCTGTGTGTGCATAAGTGCTGGCAGTGTATGCATCTATTTGTTAATGCGGTGTGATATGTACATGGTTTCTTGGGTAACTACAGAGAATATGTATTCAGAGCCTCTCACCAAATCGCTTCCTCACTCTCTCTCCAGATTTCACATCCTCTTCCACATCAGAGGCATTGATAAAAGAGGCAGTGTGTGCTGCAGCCTGACATGACGTTAATTCCTTTGAAGTCGCCCTTCATATGTGCCGCTGCACTTCTTGTGTAACAGCGGACAAACCGTGGCAGCTGCACAGACCATCGTCAATGACGAGATGGGAACTTGTGATATCTGCATGCATCTCTGTTCTTTGCAGATGCTGCTTTATTATAGCAATCACGGATCTTAAAGAAGATGGAGTGCGCATTTCTGTGTGTGCGTCTCTGGCCTGAGATGAGTGCTGACTGGCTGGCCGAGCTAAGTTAGTGGGTCCGTGAGGCTCCCCAGGGGAGTAAGCCTCCGCTGACATGGGAAGCCATAAATAAGGGCCCGGGGCGCAGCGCCATGTCATGCGTCATTTGGGCCGGAGAGGCCTGCTTTATCCCATCCCATCGCTGAGCTGCCTGGCATTGCACCTCCTAGGGTGTAATTCAAAACATATGGGCAAAGGCCGAGGGGCAGACGCTCCTCAACATACCATACTCATGCCTTGTCAGCAAAGCATCTCAGAGGAAACGCAGATACAGCTGAGGAAAGCCTTTATGATAACAAAGGGGAGACAGAAAGGAAAATCATTTAAGACCTGAGCTGCTTCTTATACACAGATGACAAATCGTAATATATAAGGAGAAGAAGGCGTGTTTTTTTTAAATTCTGTGCCTGTAAATAACTATGTGGATACTGATGATGATAATGCTCTCATGAATGAGTTCAACAAGCTTGAAAATATGCTGTAGACTTCATACTTGCACGACTGCAACCAAAACACCTGTGGGAGATCTTGGACTGATGTGTTCTGGTTTTTCCACCAACTAGAATAAGGCAATGGTGAGGATCGTAAGAGGAGAAAGCAGCCTACAGGCCACTGACACACCAACATGAGTCACCAACATCACCCTCTTTGAAACATGTTTCTCAGTACTGATCATCAGTGATAAAGGTTCAGACAACAGACTCACTTCCTGGGAAACTAGGTGAGTCATAGTGGCAAGTTTAGGAAACATACTTAAGACTGTCCTGTTGGGTTCAACACCTCCTCCTGGAGTTGAGGACTCAGGATTCCCCAGTGCCTCCAAAGCAGTGTTACATCATGCCATGTCCACCTGCAGACATCCACCTTTCTTTGCTGCAGGGAGAAGCTACTATAATCCAGAACAATCAGGCTTAAATTGCCCTGGGGAGGTACAAAACGCTGTGGGAAGAAAAGCCAGCGTTCAGACTGTGGTTCTCTTATCAGTGGAGTGATACTGATCGGTCCCATGGGGTGTCCCACTTCTCCTATTTCCACATTTTTCTTTGTGTCACCGATCTGGCATTTCATGACTTTTACAACTGTTTCAGCATGCTTTGTTTCCATCGATTATTATTTTGAAAAGTCAGAGGGACTATAATTGTTTCCCTTCATGATGAGGACGAGAGGAAGGATTGACTCATTCCTGAACATTTCCATACAATGGATTATGAAAATTTGGGAAAGTGGTTCATAGTAAGCACCAGCACAGATATAGATGTGTCTGTTAACAGCCCTTCCTCATACTTCCTACTGCTTTTATTGAAAAAAAAGAGAATGATTCAGTGAATAATGACATCAACTACTTGGAAAGTAACTAACACTGTCTGATGTGCTTGTCCAAGCTCCAAACTTTAAATCACAGGGGTTCAAGAGGTGTTTTGACAATGTCAAAAGCAGGTTTTGGTAAAATGGAGTGAACCCTATCGCCAATGAAAAGTGGCTGACTAGATTTATGTAAGAGGCTTACAGGTGAGGAGGGGTGAGGAAGAGGAACCTGGGAATGTAGTATATGAAAGGTTAAGAGAAAGGGTGAGAAGCTAAGTGTCTCACTGTGACAGGCGCCAGCTGCACACCATAATCCCAAATCCCCGATAGAAACCTTTCATATTCTCATGTTAGAGTGAGCGGCGTGAGAGAGGGAATGTCTGGTGGACAAGCACATCCAGTAACAAGAGAGGACGTGGGATCAGACAGCGTTTTACACCGTCTTCCTCTTGTCGCTTCCTGTAGCTCCCTGCTCTGCGTTTACTGTTCACCTCGCACACACAGGGGACATGCCTGTAAAACCTGCCGTGGACCTCCTGAAGACCCGTGAATGTTTCTCATTACCCTGCATGCCGCTGGGTCTATGAGCTGTCGATGGATGTTTGATTTTAGTGATTTTTAGTGAGCTAGCCTGCAACTCACTGTGTGACAGGGGTGGTTTGAGACCCATTGTGCCTAATGGAGCCCCCGATACGTTATGAAAACCTTACTATGTTCCTATGGCAACTAGCAATGTGTACTGCAGAGACAGATTATGTATAATGCATGTTTACTGAAAACAATAAATTCCAGTGATCTTATATTAAGGGGTAGGGCCTGCTGGGTAGAGCTCCTCCAGTCAGGCTGGTGTCTGATGAATAGATTGGCCAAACACGGAATGTGATGGAGGGGAAAAGGAATGCTATACATACTAAAACCATATGCTTTTCCTAAAGTGATACCACGGTGCCATTACTGTGCTGGCCTAAAGTGAGCGGGGCTGTCACTGAATGTTCACAAGCAGGAACAAAGCAATGTTACGGATTAAGTCTGCCTGCATCAACGTGAGTGAAGGTCAGGCGCCGAGAGGCTGACGTGATGAGCGAACATGGACTGACGTAGGCATGGCGGGCCTCACGTTTAAGCTGGATTTATGCTGTGTCTCAAATCGAGTACTTCTACACTTCAACTTAGTATTTTGAGTACATACGTGCGTTCACACTGAAAGAGTAGGCAAAAATGTAGTGTACTACGTGCACTCAAAACGCCGTAAAGTGTGGATTGATGGACACTTTCCACCCTCAAGGCAGTCATCTTCGTGATGTAGAAATGAAGTAGCTTTCGATTTTCGCAAGTCAGACAGTAGCGACACTAGCGGCACCACGGGGGATATCACCTGCCGATGGAATCCCGGCGAATGCTAACATTGTCTTGCTACCTAGTAAACCGAAGCACATTTTCAGGCATTGATGTTGCGGTGTATGTTTGGTGTTTGTGTGTGATAAATTATAGTCTTCACTGTAGATTGTGGTTTAACATGTGAGGTCTGGGTCTTGATGTGTTGTAAATAGTGTGTGACAGCGCTGCTCGATTTGAGACAGTACTACCCTGTTAGAATCTGTGCACTTCACGAGTAAGTCCATGGTGTGCTTTGTGTAAAACAGAGAAGTGTACTGTCAGAAGTATGGGGTTTGGGACACAGCATTTGTGTCCTATGGCTGTCACCTGAGCGTTTATACTTCTGCATTTAATCCCGTCCGTTGTGTTTTGCCTTTTGGGGTTTTCTATGTTTTCCTTTGTTTACTTCAAGTGAATGCAAATGAAAGTGAGCGGCTCTTGTTACAGCACTTACTCCGACAAGATTAGCAAATTCCTGCTCTCTTTTCGAGCAAAAATCTTCTTTTTGGTCCTTTCTAGTTACAGTATGCCAACTTGTGGCATAGCCTGCCCTACGCCATAGGCAATGCATGGATGACCCCATGCCATAAGTATGCCGTCGATTTGACGCACAAGTATAAATTGGGCATAAAAGTGAAGGGATCTTAATACCACAGTGATGCCAACAATATCAGCGTAATATTCACAAATCACTGATTGTAATTTCTGGGCAAACACAAGAAGTGTTGCTCTGAGAGATGGGAAAGTCACTTGACACAATCTAATCACGGTTGTTGCCATCTGCGGAGGTCCACGTAGCTGCAATGCATGGTTCAGTTTCTGGAGAGGTGACGTCAGGCTACGCAATACGCATAGCGGATATGCATACGGATATGCAATGTGTCAGCATGCACCATCGATTTGATCGATGCAGAAGCAGAAATCAGGCTTTAGAAGGAAAGGGTGGGGCATAATCGCTAAAGTTGGATATAGAAGTCATCAAATTAAAGAGTCACTTTTCATGATCAAATGTACCTCACGGATCATGGATGGGGGCCAAACAAGCCTTCCGAGAATGACTATCGGTATCCAAATGATTCAACAGACAAAAACACACTCAAATGTAAATCACTATTTTCCTGCAGAAGCACAGTCCCGAGGTTGTAACTCAGATTTGTCAGTGATGCTGTGAGTGTGTACTTAATCCTCTGTGGCCAGTTTTTACGAGGCACCTCACACATTTTTACAGCATGGCTAACAGACAGTAAACACCCCAAGCCTCTGTGCTTTAACACGTGATTAAAACACAGCTAATTAGATTGCGGTCAGTCAAACTGTGAGGAGAACTATAAAGGGGTTTAAGAGGGGGATCAGGTACATGCATTTAAATCAGGACACCTCTAACAAATGATCGAGCTTGGGTTTCTCATTTCTGCTGCCTGGAAATGCAAATAGCAGACTCTCTGTGGTAAAGAAGAAGGACCCCCTCTACACAAGCCTCCCCATGTCCACCATCCATCCATCCTTCCATTCTTCTCCTCCTATGCAGTGGATGGTCCCATGAAACAGGGGTCAGGGTACTAATGGAGGACCTCGTAGCCTTGTGTGCCTGTGGAAACAACACCCCCCCCAAACCCAGCGTCTCTTATAAATCAAGCAAGCTTCACTGAGAGTGGCAGAGTCCTCTGATGTCCCAGCCATGTCTCATTTCAAAGTCCTCCTGAAGGCTCACACGGTTCCACGTTTACTCGCTGGGCACAAGGGATTGTGTGTATGTGTGTGTGTGTGTTCAAAAGACAGAAACAAAGAGTGAGAACAGAGAGAAGGGGTTAGCACTAGAGTGGAGCTAGAGAGAAGTAGAGGAGAATCAGGAAAATTAGGAATAAAGACAAGGTCCCGGAGGAAACATGGGCCTCTACTACAAATGTCTACTTAGTAACTCTACTGGATTAGAGCTGTCGCTTGAAAGGCCGTTCGATAAATCACAACAGTTTGGGTCATTACACCATCAAATAACAATGTGTGTTTGTGCGTGAATGGATAACTGATATGAGTCCTTCTTATGTTGCCTGTGGGCAGTTTCCCTGCAGCCCGGTGATCAAATCCTTATTTCTCTCTCTTAATAGCAAATTGAGACGCGCATTCAACAGAGGGGTATGCGACTGCTGAGAAAAATAACATTCTGCGGTTTCCTTGTGTATGTATTTTCCTGAGTATGTGCATTCAAAACAAAGCCAGATGAGCTACATGTGGATTTCAAATTAATGTCTTCCTGACGACAAGTTTTCTTGTTTCCATACACTGCACGTTTGCGTGAGTGATGCTGACAGCACCTAATCTAAACTGGCATGTGATGTAAAAACAAAATTCACGATTCTGCAGAAAGAGACCACATTAAAAAAAAACAACAAAAAAACATGAAACCTTGTGGTACATCTTAAATTGGAAGACTGTCAATGTCGTATCATTCATCATTTCACTGGATCAAATACAGACAAGACTAGTAAGGCTGAGCAAGAGCACTTCTGTCTATCTCTCCTTCTCTAAGAAAGAAATGGAATTCATCTGTGGAAATGAGGTAGTGACAGTGAGCTTTTCTTCATTTCATCTTTTCTTCTTGAATCTCCAATTGAGCCAAAAAAGGTTAAATTTGCACGTAAAACAGATCATAAGTTACCACTTGTGACTTTATTTATGAAGGAGATTTGGAAGATCATGAGGATGTACGTGCACGCGCACACACACGCACACACGCACGCACACACACACACACACACACACACACGTGCTGTTTACTTAAACAGCAGGAGTGTGTGACACCCTAGTCGTAACTAGTGTTAACCCCCAATGTGGCTGTTGTTTTGAGTGTTTCAAAATGCTGTTTGAGGCCTGAGAATGCGTTAACATCCAGATGAGAGAGGTGTGGTGTGTGTGTGTGTGTGTGTGTGTGTTGGGGTGTGGGGCTGCTCAGACAGACAGAAAAACATTCCCCAGTCGTTACGCTGATCTCCATAACTCAGGATGCAGCCATGAAATACTGATCTTGACATGGGACATTAATGACTGGATTCTATCAGCGCAAATGTTACCTGCTGATGAACAACGAGTCACATTCAGGATTGCAGGGAAAAAGGCTTGTTTCATTCTGAAATTTAGGAACAACACATTTGTAAGCAGGAGAAGACTTGTCTTGTGTGTCTGATTATTGCCTGTCAGTCATCATTTGGCTATTATTATTGAGCAACAATGATTATTATTTATTCTCCTGTTCAAAAAAAAACAACAACAACAACAACAAAAACACCCCAACAACTGTGTTTTGAATTTCACAACAGAAAATGAAGATACACCTTCAGTAGCACGGTGGTTTGTGCAAGTCTGTATAACTCTGCTTATGAAATGCGAAAAAAAAACAAAACGTTTGCAAACCTGTATGTGTAAGAAAAGGTGTTTTCTCCACAGGTGACATACATCACACGTTGTCAGTGGGAGATAGCGAAGCAGAGGAAAAGATAAAAAAAAAACGGCCGTTATCTTGGGGACCTTTTCAGCGAGTCAGACTATCACACAGTATCAAATGACATTAGGTTAATGAGTCAAAGACGCAACAAAGGAGCGATAGGTAGTGAAGTAAATGCCTGTGCCTCCCATGGGGGTGATGAGTAAAGAGAGGGCTGATTGGTTTTTATCTATGCAAAATGTGTGTGTGGGAACTCACACGCCGATTATAATGGGACTAAAGGCTGCAAGGCCACTGCCAAAACATCTTGCTCCTCTTAGCAAGGAGGTGTTAATGAATCTAACACCTTTGTTACCATCACACAGGTCTGACACGTAGGAACAACAGGAGAGGGCACAATTAATACGCACAACAGTATTAAATAATAACCTTTACTTTGTTCTTCTCTTTGAATCACAAGGACTCGTGACAATTAAACTTGATGAATAAATCCTCCAGTTGGCCTTTACATAAACGCCATATTCTGGATGCAATCTCAGCTGGAAGCTCAGGTAACACGTTCTGTTGGATAACTGCACTCATGCTCGCGATATAATTGAGTGGCTGGTGATTTTGCCCATCTTTCACAACTTAAAGAAAGTGTCAAGTTACTTTTGAGCACACACTGTACAAAAACATGCCAAGAGCCTGGAGCGCAGGCCAAGGCATCTCAGTTTTGTTTTCATAAGGGGAGAACAGCAGCTATCATCCCTTCTACATCTTGTGGGTGAATGCAGTGAATTTCATGGCACCAGAAGGTACAGCAGACTTTTAAATACTTGATAAGAACATGTCTATGTTGAGTCATTGTATTTGGTACTGATAATGCAGCACAAAACAAGCTCAGCGGCTTTGTCATGTGCTGTTAAAGGGGCAGTCCATCTAAACAACACTTCCAAAGAATTCTCATTCTGTCAGTGGTGTTACACTCAGAAAAACTTCAAATCATATTTGTTGTATCGAGGCGGGCAGACAACATGCATTTTGTAACGTACTGCTAGAGAATAGTACAGATATATTTTCTTTTTCATATTTCCTGGTCAATTCTTGGTTATTTATGAGTGGCACAGTTATTGGACTTTTTTGTGTGTTTCTACATTCTGTGTCAGTGCAAATTAAACAGAAGACACAAAACACATTGCCGGTCACACCACAGAGCCTCAACTTGTTTGTTGCTTATCTTTCAAATAATGTTTAACAGTTTATCTGGGTCTGCTCAACTCAAGTCTTTGCTTGTGTGTGTGTGTGTGTGTGCGCGCTCAGTTCCACAGCATGTCGACTCTTAACAGACGTGCTCGTGTTCCAAAGGGGCCACTTGGCGCTATCAACACGGCCCCTAATGGGCAAGTTCATGTTTGTTCTCTCCCCACTGCTCACTGCTTCCTCTTCCACCACTGGTTTGCAGTCAGTTGTATTGGTATCTACTGTTTGTCTTATTCCCCAGCGCCATCAATCTCTTATATCCCCACTCAATCAATTTCTCTCTGGCTCCTTCTTCAGGGACGTCTCTCCCTCCTTCATCCTCCTCCATCATTCTTTCACTGCTCCTATCCACTCCCATCACACTCTAATCTTGCGGACTGAAGGGTGCTTCCTGAGGAGGGCATGTGGGCAGTCAGATGGGAGTGATGGATTGTTCTGTGGATGCTTCACTTTGTCTGCTCTCCACGGTGGGAGAGCAGCAGAGGTTGGACAGGCCCAAAGTGGGAGTCCTGGGTGAGTTGGTGTTGAGGAGGGAGGCGGCGAACCAGTGGGGGTGCCCTCTGGCATTGTGTGACGGGAGCTACTTGTAGAGAAGACGTGAGCTGTGTAAACAACTGCCTCTTGCTGCATTCGTGTATATTCCACCTCATTTAGTCAGTGTTATACTGATTGCATTGCAGTAATTGCCATAAAACATATTTACAAGGCCATTCATTCAGGTAGTACAATTACCTGAGTGTCAGTTAGTGTTCAGGGAAAATAGTAAATGGCAAATAACTAGGATTAAACTTTTAGATTTGAAGTATTTTGTTTATCCAATAAGATAGAAAATGGGGCTGTATTAGTTTTCATTGTAACTGTAAATGTAATGCATTTACAGTTTAATAGAGTAGGTTCATAAAAGAATTGCTTAAGGCTCTTGCTGAACGGAAGAAGCTTTGTCAGGTGGAATATGAATCCTTCTGCAGCCATCCGATGTGACATGAAACTAGCCACATTTTTCTGACATGGTTCCTTTCAACCCAAACTGTGTCTTCATTGGACTGAGGAGAATAAACACCTCTTTTTTTGACTTGCAGTGTTTCCTTTGGTCATGAACATCATGGTGTGGTCAGTGTCTCTGCTCACCTCCGAAATCCTCTAAAGCTTTGTCATGTAACTTCTCTGCTTCAAGATTTTCAGAAGGCTTCATTTGAGCCTGACATGTTTAATTGTCTATATGTCTGTCCTGTCTGCTTTTCTAACCTTGCTGTTTTCATCTGCTTCTTCCTCTCTCCCTCTTTCTCTCCCCTTGTCGTTCGATCTCCCTCCCTGTTGCTCTCTTTGGTCCTGTCGTTGTTGCACCCCAACTGGTCTAGGCAGAAGACCATCCACAAGTTTCCTTGGATCAACCCGAGGTTTCTGAGCCTGTAAAAGGACATTTTTCACTAAGAGCTGCTCATGTAAACATTGGGTTTCTATTAAAACTAAGCATCATCAGACAACTGTACCAATAAAGTTTGGCTTCAGTTGACAAGTTCTCTACATGATCCAAATGTCCCAACTCAAACACACGGACTGGCGGTCATCAGTGGGGGTCAAAATGTCTGCACAACAGTCAAAAGTCAACACAGACGACCCAGGTTTCTCCACATCCAGTGATTTAGAATACGTCCAGGTGCTGCGTTCGCTCACACAACACTGGCACATAAAGAGCAGACTGACATGACAGCTAAAAAGGAGGAGAGGCTGTTGGACAGCTGCCTGCCTGGTTGGGTAACACTCCAGGAGGACCCCCCGAGAGGAGCCCAGCCTGGGATGATATCTGCGCTCCAGTTGGGCAGGAGGACTTCAAACAGCAGCCTCTGCCCCTCTCCTGCTGTTCTCCTGAGCTCCACAGGGGATCTGTGAAGAGCATCCCAGCAGTCATCACACCATGAATCAGTCCTGACTACCTCCCTGCTGCCACCACACTCTCCTCGACTGACAATTACATGTCCTCGTCACTTGACCTATCTTCAGCACATTCTGAGCCCAATGAATGAAGGAAGACATGGGTGGCAACATGTATTCTTTCTCCATCACCCCCTCCAACCCTGTTCCTCCATCCTTTGTTTCCTCAATGCAACTCTGCTAGCAGCAAGAATCCACTGGGGACAAGGTCAGTAATTACTGTCCAGTGTTTTGTCTCTGGTAGACATTTTAGACAACCTAATGACAGTGAGATCTGTCGTCTTTGGGATCTGGCATAAGATTTGGAAAGGAAATCATTACAGACTTATTAGTTCTTTTTGGTCATGCTCAAAAGATAAAAAAACAAAGAGTAGAATTAACACTTACTTGTCTTATTGTCTAATAGCATATGCATTGCAAAGATGTGATCATCCTGTGAAAGCAACAAATCCAAATTATACAAACTCTCTTTCTATTACCATCCATGCAGCTGCAGCTCTCCACATGAATTTTATACATTCAACAGCTTCTTTAGAAGGTTTTAGAAGTCAACTACAGGCATCATAATGTCATCATTATGTGAATTTCTTATGGAGATTAATAAAGTATCTATCTCTAACTAACTGTATGACCAAAATAATGAAAGTGGAAAGAGTGTGAAGGCCCTGGGACAAAACACTCTTCAATTTTTTTTTTAAATAAAACAAGGCCATGATCTTCAGTCTTAAAGGAATGACCCCTGGGGCCTGTCTCTATACAGGGTTTGCTATCCAAAATCGACGTCAAAGAAATAGTCAAGAGAGCTCACATGTGATCCAAAAATGTTTGGATGAGGAAATGTTGACCATGTGAAAAGCTGACTCACAAGGGAAAGTACTATCTCAGTAAAGAAACCACAATCATCACCACAAGATGGAGTGTTTATGATTATGAAAAAATTAAATACTCATATTAATTATGAGTAAAAGAAAAACATAGGAACATATTCACCAAAACTGTAAAACGAGTGTAAAAATACTCGAAAGAAGTGGGCCTCATTAACTGAAAGCATGAGAATAACATTTTTTAATCCTGATGCTCTATGTTCAACATGCCATATCAAATCAGCCAAACTGTGTTCTTGCTGCGGGAAACCCAAACAGCCACAGCTGACAAACTGGGAGACAGGGGCCCTGGGACCGGGGTGGCTCAGCTGAGGACATTACTGCACGCAAACTAGCCCCACACACACAAATACACACAGACACACAGAGTCTGGTGGCAGACAACAGTCACCCTGTCATCTTCGATTGCAGGCCGCTCATGTTGCATCAGCGACACCTCACATACAGCTCAGTGGGCATCAGCCCCCCTGGTGTCCCACTGCCGCCACTGAGGGGACTGCCAGAGAGTTACTTCAGCTCTGGAGAACAAACACAGAAATCAGCCTGTCTAAAAAGCATGTAGTCCTGTCGGAGGGAAAAAAAAGTGTGCCTTGGCTTTTAATTTGGCCTCGTAACAAACAAGGTTGTAACAAACTGCTGATTGACTTGATTCAAAAGAACAAAACTTTTGTGACTTTTAGAGTGTCAGGTCTCCTCCTATATTAACCAGATCAAACTTTCATTTTTCATTCATTCAAATCAAGATAATAATGAAGCAATCACTGTGCATCGACTTTCATTAAAACCAAATCCAGGGCCAAAATGGCACACAGTCACATGCATAGCTTACGGCCCAACATGTGTTAGGCAGATGGCACACAGTAGCCAGGGCACATACGGTCAGAGAGAGTTCGCTGTTTATCTCTCACACATACGGGCCCTGCAGGAAAGTCTGAGAAAGGCCATGTCTATCTAAACACAGATTCTGCACATCAACACGCACTTGCTGATGATATGGCTGGGCGATAAGTTTTATGTTTCTCTGCACCAACTGACCTCCGTCCTGTTCTTAGACATGTGTGTGAGTGACTCGGTGGAGACAGGAAGTCAAACAGATCAAAAGTGTGGCTCGGTTTAATCTGAGTTGAAAGGGACAGCGCGATAATGCAATAATCACATGAGGTGCGATTAACACGTCATGTGAAAACACAGGTCAACTGAGTGTTCATGTATGTAAATATTACAAATCCTATTCTGTGCCATATAGTATAGTATAGTATTTCAGTTAATAATACCACCATCCCCTGTACATATCTGGCTTTACATTAAAATGATTTTCTATTTCATTTACAGTTATTTTCTTAAATTTTTTTTTGTTTTTATCTGCTTTAATCCTTGTTTATTAATCTTTTGTTGTAAAGGACTTTGAGTTGCATGTTTGTTTGAAAGGAGCTATACAAATAAGGTTTAGTATTCTTATATTGTTTATAGCATCTTTACTGTCGGTTTCCCCTGTAATTACAGCATTTTTACGATTTATATGATCCTATACTTTGCCAATATACTATGCTGCTGTAACGCCGTACATGTTCCTGCTGTGGGACAATAAAGGCTGCCATTATTAGGTGTCTTATCTTATCATTTGTTGCAGAGTATGACAACGTGACCAATTAGATGGAGCGTTTAAACATGCACAGATTTCATTTAAAAGCTGTCAAATCCACAGCTCGTTCAACCGAT
The DNA here is from genome assembly GCA_901007665.1 of Aeoliscus strigatus. Lineage (NCBI taxonomy): Eukaryota > Metazoa > Chordata > Actinopteri > Syngnathiformes > Centriscidae > Aeoliscus > Aeoliscus strigatus. The sequence continues at coordinate 726,221 of CAAKHB010007986.1, read as the reverse complement.
GGATAAACCTCTTATGCCGCCTCTACAGCCAGAGTGTTGTTTATTTGTTGTTGTATTTAGGGCAGAATCAGTGATCAGCTGCATCTCGCTAGTGTGTTGGACATGTGTGTGGACATGTGCACTGTGTAGCTGCTGGAATCTGCAGCTCTCCTCCGTAAACATTCATTTAGCTTTTGACAAAGACCCCAACACTGAATATTTCTCTTCATGTCACTGCAAATCCCATCAGTATTCAGTATGGTCAAGGTAAAGAAGCACGCATGGCTGCATCTTGTAAAACGAAAGCACTGCGACCCCTATTCAGCGAGAGAGAAAAGGGCATGCACAGGGGGAAAAAAATAGAAAATCCATGTTATATCTGACAGTGGTTATTTTACCATACATTAACATGTCTGTTTCTTATCCAAGAAATCTTATATAAAACTGAGGGGAGAAGTTCATAGTTTTTACACACACACACAAACACACACACACACACACACACACACACACACACACACACACACACACACAGGTATATATATATGTGTGTGTTAGTTTGAACACATTAAATAATATAAAGTATAGTGGTTAGGCACACCACACATGTATAATATAGCAACATAATCAATCATACCAGTCCGACCTCTTGACGTCAAAGAGGCTACAGTCACTTTTTAATAATTCAGCTCATCATGTGATTTAGACATTAAGTATTTGTTTTACAGACATATGATGGAGGCTGATGTTTTTATGGCTCTCATCTGCTTTCATCACCACAACATAAAACTGAATGACATTCATGACTTTTCATTCTCTTATGATATCCTGTTTCTATCTTTAATAAACATTTGACTTGGTGTTTGTGTAACATATACGAGTCACAGAATTGCAAATGCAAATGAAACATCTGAACTTCCACTGGTGCTAAAATAACTGTGATTCCTCAATAATGTTCATCTTTAGCTGAACTCAATAATATCCTGCTCCACTTTGGTTCAAACTTCATGGGGCACTGAGGTGTTGAGAGGAGTCCCTTTGCTGCTGATATCTATTATTTGCTCCACTCTGTCTGATATGCATCTCTACAAGAGCACAGATAACAGCAGGAAATTCCAAGAGTGATGTGCAATGAAACAGACTGGAGCCAACAAATGTTAATGTAAGAGTTGTGTGTGTACATCGTTTACAACAGTCTCCAGGAAAGTTTTATCACTTCTGAACTGAGATCCCATGCTCAGATTTACAGTGTTTAATCACACTGATAAAAGCGTGTGTTTGTGTGTGAGGATGAGTCACGCCAAGGCCACAATGTGGTGTGGAAAACATGTGGAACGCACTGAATTATTAATTGGCCACTGACGATTATCAGATACGTGTCAGGAGGATTCCTGAGAGTATATTCACAGCAGGTTTCACATCCGACTGCAATTTTAAAATCACTGTACATTGTATTTTTATGTGATGAGTGCAACGTTGCCTCTACTCAGGGTAGACGGTGTGACTACAGTGATGTGGCTTGTTGCAGCTGTAAATATTCACTGTCAAATAATTAGCTGCCCAGAAGTCAGTTCCTACAGTCCAACCCAATAGCTGCACTGTTACATTTCACTATGGGCAGATTAAAATGGTGTGGACACCCTGTAGCGCAAAACTGGATTTATGCTTCTGCTGGTTTGTTGGGACTGTGCCGGTGACAATATCCGCTCACTTTCAGTCACTATCACTTGAAGAAAACCAAGAAAAACACAGCAGCGCCATTCAATGTACCGTAGAACAATGGAGACGTACCGACAAAGAAGTATAAACAGTCACAACGGTGTAGGTCATACACATAGGCTGTGCGTTAATCCAACGCTGAAGCATAAATCCATTTTAAACTGTTCTTTTATTAGAGAACATACATTATGAATTCATCAGTACAATCAAATCTATTAATCCGCAGGCGGGATCGACTGACCCAGTGACACAGCCATCACTGTCATGGTAAATCAACACGTGTGACGCCTTCAGACCTACTTTGATAAAAAAAACAAAAAAAGTGGCAGTGTTTGAGGGCTGCTGATGCTGACCTCTTATTGTTAGGTGCTCCCTTTGTGGCCATACTCCTCACTGTACTGAGAACAGCCAAAGAAAGGCCTCCTCTAACAGTCGGTCATGCCCCAGTGCTCCTGGCAACAACAGGTCCCAAGGACGCAGACCTGCCTGGCCTATATTGGCTTGGCTCTCAGTTAGCAGTGGCGGCACTAGCCCCCTGTCAGCTGTCCCATTCAGGACAGGGCCGGCCCTTTATTAAAGCTTTGAAGAACGCTGAACAAAGGGGCGTCCTATGTTTAGATGATAGAATGTAAGCAACTGCTTTTCTGCTTGGGCAACACAAGACAAAGAGCCTTCTTCTGAATACAGGGAGTAAGCCAGAGAGAGAGAGAGACAGTGAGAAAGCTGGAGAGGGAGGGCGAGAGAGAGAAACTGGGGTACAAGTAAAGTGAGGATACTCAGTCTGATTTCAGCACAGGGATTATGTTGACGTATTCCAAATCTGTCATATCTAATTAAAAAACATACAAAGTCATTTTTATGACAGGTTGTCAGAAGAATGATGACTGTCCAACAGATGCTCAGACCTCTGCCTATATCTATATGACCTATATACTATACTGACATGGCCACACTTCATTAAACAAGGATAAGAAGAGCTAAGGGGAACAGGCCATGCAATATTATGCAACTGAAAATAGCCATCATACTAATAAAGTGCACCAAATAAATCATCATGGAACTGCAGAAATAGCTGGTTTACTGACGCTACCTGTACATTTGATGTATATGTACATCCAAGGGTTTGTCAAGTTTGGTAGGGACACTGCCCAGCATCGACGGCTTCCACCAGCCAGAGTCAGCATGTAGCCTTTTACTTTGAAAAATTGATCGGCGTCTGTATTTGATGGGGTTATTGTGAAAAGGTAATTGATTTTCAATTGTGGTTAACTTCACAGACATTCAACAGCCTTCAGCATTAAACACACTGTCGAATACCTGGTCATGGCTGGCTTGGAGGGTGCTCCCGGTGCCGTGGAAAGTCATTTGCACAGGGGAGAGGGTCAGATAGGTCACGAAATCCTTGCCACTCTGTGCATCACTGTACTGCACCTGGAAGAATACGGAAACAAGAGAGATGAAGCACATCCACTTTTCAGCGGGATACCATCTTATGTTTTTGGAAGTGGTTTGCTTGAAATTAAATCTTGCATGTCCAATTTAAACCACAGCGAATTTGTGGACAATTACCCCCCACAACAAGCGAAGATGGCAATGGAGGGGAAAAATGTAATGGTGTGTGTGCCACTGAGGAGGTGTCTGGGAGGGTAGTGATGACATCACTGATGACCCCTCATCATTGAGAGGTTAACTCTGCAGGCATTCCTAAATGCTGCGCAATCAGGACTGTTATGACATGATGCTCCTCTGGGACAGTCTGCTGCTGGGATCCAAGGGCTTTGGTAATACTGTCTGTGTGTCTGGCCTACTTCTCACTGGATTACTGTGTGTGCATAGAGTAGGTTTGTGTGTGTTCTCCTAGCCTACTTATTCCCCTGGACACCTGCAGGCATTTTAATAAATACTATAAATAGGTAGGAGAACTGAGAAAAGTCACTTAATGAGACTGTCTCAAAAAAATTGGCTTAAAAGAGCAAACGGTAAGCTCATAAAGACTTTAAGCAAGACAGCGCTTTAAGCTACAAATGGACACTCAAATGGACACTGATTAATGATGAATAGTAAAGGATGCTTATTTGGAAGAGTCTACACTATACATCTTGGTCAATGTATAATCAACTCCTGGTTATACGTTACAAATCTGTGGAGAAGACCACACCACGATCTCTCATCTGGCCAAAGAGTGGCTATGTCCTTTGATGGTTTTAGTTTGCTTTGTTGGGTTTCTAGAAAATTTCAGAAACTAGGTGCCATGAGTCAACTGTTGCTAGCAAAAAATGTACGCGTAAATGTTTTTTGTCCTTGACTTTCCATCTTTCCATCCAAGTTTCTAAGTCTATTTTTTTTGGGTGTGCATTCAGAAATCTACATACACATACACGCACGGCTGTATATGATCTGTGACTGAAAGCTTCCAGAGCGAGGTGTGTGTCCCCCTGAATGAGTTATGATAGTATGTGGAAGTGTGATTGTGTGTGTGTGTGCGCACCAGCCAGACACATGGAAGTCTGCCCATAAATACCCACTATTACACGCAAAACACACCGGGGCATAAATGTGTGCAGAGATTTAAACACACGTGATGGGATGTACATTACTTGAGCAGACACACACCTACTTGCACCAACATGCATGGCTGCACAAAAACACACGGCTGAGGAGATGGGCCCAGAGTGATAAAATGTGGAATGCTATCTGTTACGTGTATGAATGATGAATACAGTAAAGTGAGCTGTGGAAAAATAACGTCCCTGACGTGTAAATCTCTCTCTAAATTATCCAGGCTCCTTCAGGAGAGAGAGATTGTGAGGAGGGAGGTTGGAGATGTTTTACCTCACGTGGTATTTATGTGCAAAAATATGACTCAACTGACAACAACAAGACTATTTAAGTTTTGGACCATGTTGAACGGCCTGAATTTGACTGGACAAAAGTGTTTCTGTGCTCCAGAGCGCGAGGAGACAAGAAACTTAATGTCGTCGTGTGTGTAATAATCCAGTACGCTGGTTCATTTAGTTTGTATAAAAGCTCGTGGTTGGGAGCCTGTGATCTATGGTGTAATCATGCTGTCTGATCAGCAGGAACTCCACTTGCTTCATCTATTGCGAGCTGTCAGGACTCCAGCTGAGGGTGAGGCCGTTCAGAGGTACTAAAGGAAAGAGTTTCCTGCTTTCACTTTAGGAGGATTTTTGCTGCTCTCCATCAAGTTTGAAGAAAACAAGATACAGCAACGACAATTCCTGTTTGATCAGAAGGAAATGTATTATTAAATAAATGAAATATCAGCCATTGATGACTAACCTCTTGCAAATCAAAGCCTCTGAGCATGTGCCTTTTAAAGTAAATTTAAGTAAAAAGTTTTAAAAAGGTTTAGCCTCTCTGATAGTTCTTTACTTGCTAGAACTATTATTAGTTTACTTATTAACCCTTGATATAAGACTTGGGATAGGACAACTGGATTTGAAAGATGAATGTAATATTAGGACTGAACATTTGTGAGTGCTCTCTCCTCTTCTGGAGAAACCTTATTATGATGTGTACTAGTAACTAGTTACTGAGCAACAATGCCCTGGACTTTGTCATGTCATGTCTAAAAAAACTAAACTTTGGTGGCCAACAGTCAACGCCAACGTGCCATTACTTGAAAAAAGGCAAGTGTGCGATATACAGTGCTACTGTACTGTATATAATTGAACTGGTAGGGATATCTTCATTGGTTGAAGGTAAAAAATGAATAATGAATGAATAAAATGAATAAAAAATTGTATAACAATCAATCTGTCAAAGCCTTGGTGGAGGTGTATGCTCTGCTCACTGTTTAATCAGTGTTTTTATCTCTTCCATTCCTTGAGTGTCACAAGCTTCCCCAGGTTTTTTCCGCATTTGAGAATTTCACCGTGGACTTGTTCCATGTTGGAGCGGTTAATCTGGAACATTGCTGTTGTGGGTCTGTGATGCCAACTGACCCACACAAGGTGATATTTGGTTGTAGAAAGAAAAAAAAGAAAAAAAGAATCACATGTTCCAGCCACCAAACACATTGTGGTGAAAACATTGGAATTGGCAGGTCACCAATCATCACCTGGAGGTTTTTCTTTCAGGGTGGCTTGCTGATTAAAGAGGGAAAGTGCCTGATTACTTTGAGCATTTCCCAGGAACACTGACCTGAAGGCAGGAAAGAGAGTTGCCCGATCCATCAGCATCAAAGACCATGATGGCATCATCTCATTTGTGATGATTTGGCAGAAAGTGAAATAACGAGCATCTTAAAAACAAACTGTCTATTCTTTCATCCATCCGGTCCTTTTGGAGCGCATGTTTGTATGCGTCTGTGAGCGAACGCATTCTAAACAGGCCGAACTAATCATCCTAGGTTCCAACTTAAAAAACGGCCTCTAATCCACTTCCTTTAGAGACAAAAAGCAGGGGAGTTACGCAAGGCCTGCGATTGATCGGCGGCACTAATGTGGAACGACCTCTGACATCTGGCTTCTAAGGCTGGATAGCTCCTCCTCAAATACTGCTCTTCATCCGAACAAACGCGAACATGAACAAACTAAACAGCAATCTCGGTCACAACACCCCATGTGGAAACACTCAAATTTGTGTTAACTGTACAAACATGCGGACACCCACAAATCAACATAAAGGGGAACACATGAGCGCAGACGTAATACCTGCACCAAGATGAAGATGTTCATTCAGTCCAGGAAACCAGGAATGTGTTACACAATCCCGCAATGCTAACTGCAAAAACAAATACAGCCATGTCGACGTTAATCTACCTAAACCCACAGACGACCAGAACACTTAAGGGCTGACAGTTTGATTCCTGTGTAAGCAGACACAGAAAGCACCGACACACTGCGACTCTACTACAACAAACAAGGCGCCTCCATTGAGGAACGCCGTCATTGTTGGTGAGAAGCAATTAGAGGTCCATGCTGAGCCACTTCAGCGGGGCCTTTTGGGGTCAAGAGTGTTTTAGGGGAACTCTTCATACAAGCTTTCACTACTCGTAATTGCGCAAGGCTGAGAGCAAACAAAGCTGTTAGTTACAACAACTGTGTATGCACTTTGTAGCAATGTCTCAAAACCATGAGACAGTGACTTCCAGTTTCTGTAGAAGTCAGTTCATTGTTGGTTTCACACCATTCACTGTTGGATTTTTTTCAAGACAAATGCATGTTAACAGAGACAGAAAGACGCACACACGATCAGACTGCTGAAACCACTTATGGGACAGTTTTTCCACAATTTGCACATAAATGTAATGGAAAGAAATAATAGGTCTATGCTGCTGGTCCTCATGATCTGAAGCGTGGCTTCGATTCACAAAGACAGGCGACAACTGTGCTGAATGTCTGGAAAATGAAGGAAGGAGTCACAACAGCAGACTTGAATTCCAGAAATGCCATGCATCTGACACGACGCACGAGTGTTAGGAGCAGCACATTCCTTTATAGAAAGTAAATATTCTATACGCTACACAGCTCATGATGAACAGTTCGCTCTGCACGGACAGGCTGGGACTGTTTACTGGATTAAGAAAATGCTTTCCCTTAAAACCTGTGAAGAACTAATATTCAAAACACAGAATATCAATCAGGAATCAATAAAGGGAATATTGAAATAATGGAATTGGTATTGATACAATCTAATCAGTTCAGGAGTAGTCTAGACCCCCGGGAGTCAACCGGCTCCATAATTAACATGTTTCAAGTGCTTCTAGCTGGTGTTGCCTGGTAACACACAATTGTAAGCAAAAAAAAAAACATCACCTATGAAACTGCAGCACCCATTTTGGAACATTTAATTTCCTCAACAAAGGGTAAATGTGCAATTACACCTGATGATTTCACAAAATGATCCTGACGGATGAGCCTAGCAATGCAGATTGTAGAAAGATCGCAGAGAGCTGGGACAGGGGAAAGAACGCAAGCAGCAATGTTTCTGAGAACAGTGGCTAGTTTGCAGATAATGAAAAGGTTGGATTTTAAAGAAAGTGCCTGGGTAACATACCATTTTCCTATTTTGGCTGCAGCAAATTAAGATTATGCTGCATTTTCAATTTTCAAATTTGTAAAGTGCTGTTGTAGCACTTGAGGGTACTTGATTTAAAGGTTTGCAAAGAGGCTAGATTGTGTTGTAAAAAGATCATCACTCGGTTTTGCCAAATACACAAATGCAGACACACGCACCAACACGCACAGAGGGCCACCATGTAAGCCGAGAGACTGTGTGCCGAGCCAGCACAGCAATAACAGTCTGATTTATACCGCCGACAAAACTTGTTTTCAAAGATTGCCGTTCACACAAATATGCTGCAGAGCCCAGCTGGAAGCCATCACCCTGCCGCAAGAATCAAATGAGGTGGGATTATCCTTCCCAACATGTACTTTCTAAGGCAAACCCAAGAGTAAACACACGAGGAATGAGACAATGACAAGAAAGTTGCTGTCTCTGAACATTTGGACTGGATCAGGTGTTTGATGTTGATAAAGAGAGATGAGAGTCAGCTGAGGAGATCTGAGAAACAACAACGGAGGAGGTAGAACCTGCCAGCCAGTACACAAGATGTAGCTGGCTCCATTTGAAGCGTTTTTTCTCTACGGCCAAAGAAGGAAACGGAGGGACAGAAGAACAAACAACGTGAAAGTGTGAGAAATCCTGGGAACCACTCTGAATGGATATCAACACCAGCCACCCGCCAAGGATGGTGTTTTTATTAATATGGAATCTCCAAGTGATTCCAGCACAGCGAAGAGCGCGGCCCTCCTGCTTCTCTAATCTTCTTCCCAAGCCAGGCTGCGATGGTTAGATAACATGACTCTGTCGATCGCTATCTCTGCTGTGTTATTGCTTATGGATTTAGCAGGTAGACAGAGCTGATGGAGTCGATACCATACTAGACACAACCTGGGAGCGTGTGTATGGAAGCTGATCTCCGATGCTCAGACGCAGGAGGAAATCTCAACTGTCGCAATATCCTGTTCCACTAAATTACAGTCTCACCCATGTGGACGTGTATAGGCTTCAGATTTATGGTAGTTTTATGATTTAACTTTTAATAAAACACAAGTAATCAAGTGGGGATCAAGCATGGACAGAGTTCAAACAACAGTTTCATCTATGCATTTTTTTATACTGACAGTTTTTTGCTCAACGCAGGCTTTTATTTCTATAATCAAAACACTGCAGGCACATTACACCCATAGCGCAATCATGTCATACTTTCCAATACGCAACAGACACGACAAAGGCCAGTAATTTCATATTCATATTTCATCGGAATATATTGCACTGTGTTAAGAGTATAAATAAAGAAAGAAACCTGCTCATAGCGGTGGGCATGCACCTCTGCTGTGACAATCATCAATACAACCGGCATCAAATTTAGAAACATAGAACTGTTTCAAGCTTAAAAAAGACCCTTATCATTTGGCATTCCTTATCACACATAATATGAAATTCAGCCTCCTGCGATGTGGTGTCTGTTTTGGATTAATTTTGTATTTGACTGCTTCTGCCTGTTGCTATGAATCACAGTAACAATGGCTCATGTGACATACATACAGAACTATACAGAAAACTATACAGAAAAATACAGAACATGTCTCACAAATTATTCTGCCAATTTGTACATAGATAAAACATGGCATGTGGTGACAAACACTAAAGTTATTTTCCTCATAAGACTGATCTTCCTTCCAAACATCTCCATTATTTCTCTCTCAGTGCTCATTTCATTCCACATTACATTAACGTGTTCAACCGCGGAATAAATCTCGAGTCTGACACGCCACACTTCAACATATGCAGAGGGATTTTGGTAAACCGACCCAATCTTTACATCTATAATAAACAAACAGGTTTTTGGAAAGCAAATAAATGTGACAAGAGTAAGAAAAGATAAATGAGCACAGAGGCTGTGAGTTTGTCTTCATCCAGATGAGTGTCACAGATTTAAGTGGAGTCGGACGGAGGAAAACATCATCAGATGTACAAAGACGAAGGGAACTGTGAGGATGGAGATGCAGAAAGACCCAACATGACAAACTGCAAACAGAAAGTGGAGGCACACAGAGGAAGCGTCGGGATCCGTTGCGTGGCTCTTGCTCAGTCCCTCATCCTTGGCCCATGTGTTGTCTATTACCTATTTCTACTGCACACATACCCGCCGTGCCAACAACATGCCCGCCAAATTAATAGGAAATACACACGTACAAACATACTGGAGTAAGTGCCAGCATCCTTGCTCCAAGCTGGCGTGAGTACAACTATTGCTTATCCAGGCAGAGTTTCCACTAGAGGCTATTTTCCAATCAAATCAAAAGAAGGGATTAGCAGGTAGGCCCGCGCCTTTATCTGGGCAGCTGGATGGATGGAAGACACTATGAGAATGTCCTCCGTGCTTGCTTAGTTGCTGTAATTGGTCACTGTAATCCGCTCACTGAAAAAACAAAGTAACTAATCAGACTTGGAGATTATTATCATATAATAAAAAAATCTTAGTGGCTTTGTGTTGTTAAATGTGGTTAAGAGAAAGCCTGATGCAAAGCAGGGGATTACGTGTCCAGTGAAAACAAGAGTACAAGAGCATATTCAGTCAAAAAACATCTCAACTCTGAGGTGATTTCAGCCACAGAAACACAAAGAATACATCAGCCTGCCCAACATGTCTGCAGAGGGAACCAGAGGTTCTCATTACAGACCCACATGATCTGAAACATCCCTTCAATGAAACACATATTGTCTGCGTGTCTCAATTACAAACTGGAATCCTCACTTAGAACAAGGAAATGCAAGCACACTGGTGCTTGTATCTGTTTCTGCACACAATGCATGTAAGGAAAAACAGACAAGACTTGAGCATTAAGCATTTGTGTATGAGAACAAGAATGATTTAAAATTCACACACACATATTCTGACTCTTCCATTTCACTAAACAGAACATGCTGTGTGTGTGTGTGTGTGTGTGTGTGTGTGTGTGTGTGTGTGTGTGTGTGTGTGTGTGTGTGTGTGTGTGTGTGAACAAGTGTGTTTGGGCTTGGCCGGGCAGCCGAGCTGTCTCAGGTTACACACACACAGGAAGGCTCAGAGCAATAACAAAGGCCTTTCAAAGGAACCCTCAGCAGGTTAAGATAAAATGTTTTTACTCAAACTGATAAAAAGCATCTGCGGCATATATGAGCAGCCACAGGTATCAGAGCGCACCGCAGATTTTAACAGACACCACATTGTCGCACACATGGAGTGTGAAGGGGGAGAGTACGTCAGTGTTCTGGGTGTGTGGGTGTCCTGTCTGGTAACAACAGACAAGGTGTTGAAGAGTGGTTCTTCAGTAATTGTCCTGCACCACTCTCATCCACTTGGAAAGGTTCTTCTCAAATCAGCACAAACAAAATCAAGCTCAATATGATTTAAACAGAAGTTTAGTTTAAGTCCAAACCTTGGGCTTCACCAGCTGGTTCATGAATCTTCTGGACCAGGAAAGCTCAGTCTAAACCATCATGAGAAAAACTGTTGTTGTAAATTTGTGCTATGCAAACAAAATCTGACTTGACATAAATGATGTGGGTTTGATATTTACTTGGTAGTTATGATATGATCAACTTTATACTAAATGTTTTAGGAAATATTTCATTGTCGTAAATCATTTGTCAGAGGGTTTGTCTATAGGCTAAATTGTGTGTGGTATTGATGATGTACTGACTAACAGACATGTGATATGTAGTAATTATATAATAATATACAATTAATAGTGAAACATCAAGGGATTATACAGTCATTTTTCTTTTTTTCAACTTTTTGTCTTTCAGCAGGATTTTTTAGCTCACTTTTTTTTCAAGGTATTTATTGATGAGGTTCTTGTGTGTCTAAATTGTGTCTGACAGTACATGAACGTTTGTCCAATTTGTCCACTTTGTCCAATTTCCTACGAGTAACCGTGAAATCAATAGAAGACATGTCAATGTTTTCTACACAGCAAAAACAACCCCCTGTTCATTAGTATTAGTTTATAGGCCCGTCTTTTCCAGACCACTGTGGCGGTGATGGTCATTTTCATACTGCTTTATTGTGCTTTTGATTTTTTTCATGTGTCCCTTTGTTTTTGTGCCTGACTATAAAGCACTTTACGTTACCGCTGGTATGAAATGTGCCCTACAAATATTTCTGCCTTGTGTATCATTGTGCATGGCCTCTACCCCAAATCATGTGCAACCGCTGTGTAAATGTTTCTGGTTATAGAGAACATGATATGCACACGTGTTTTGATACAGCAAGTTTGCCGCTCTTTTGTAGTCATGAATTATGTGGTTGTGTGTGTGTGAGATGTGTAATTTTTCTTCTCTATAGCCACACAGGTTGACCAAGACCACACAGTGGTGGAAGATTCAGGGCTCTGTGTGTGTGTGTGTGTGTGTGTGTGTGTGTGTGTGTGTGTGTGTGTGTGTGTGCAAGCAAGAGAGACAGCGTGGGTGATATTTATGCATGGTCATACTCACATCTGTGCTGTCCCTGTAGCATGTGTGCAAACTGTATCAGCGTGAGTGCCAAGTTTTAAATGAGTCCGATTTGATGAGAGGCTGCATTCCATTATTGTGAAATTGGAAACAATTGCGTGCCAATCAGAATGGAGACCTCACTGATGTTGGGCACCAGCATGGAAAACTGGAAGGCTTTCTTCTTTAGATTTACTTTCATACCAGCAATCATTTCTACATATCAGTTGTGATATCATCAGCAAAGAATCTTTGTTGTTGATGATCAGTTTGATCCAACTTTTAGTGGAACAAGAAGGATGGAGATGATCAAGAAGTGAGCGCATCAACATGTTGGGAACACTGGAACAGTAAAACATAGAGTGTGTGTGTGTGTGTGTCTGTGTGTGTGCACATCTTATAATCAGCAATTATGGTGAAAGTTGGCCCAGGCTGCTGATCTGTCAGTCCGGTGAATATTTATAAATGAAAACTGGGATGATTTGCTCCCTTGTCTTTGTTTTTGTGTGGGGGTTGACTGTTCATCCACAAGTTAAAGCCGTTAATTAACAAATATATAACAGTGGTTTGAGCTCGGCGCTTTGAGAAAGGATGTTTGACGTACCGTTTTTAACACTGTGCTTCTTCTGTATAGCTACAGAGTGTGACCACGCACGTTCTGTAGGTTCATTTCAAAATAAAGCTGTATAATTAAAACATACAGTTATTAGGATGTAGCTCCCAACAGAGGTTTTCTTTTTCCAGTCGACTATCAGATCACACAAAAATGTGTGATCAAGTATTATGACCTCATGAAAAATAAGGGATTTGTTTGCGAGTGCACTGATACTAGTTTGTCCAGATTTGTGATGGGACTCACTTAACAACGAACCCAGTTTGCATTCAACTCTCACAGACTTTGCACATTTTTCTGGATGCAGTAGCAGCCTCACCTGGAAGCCCTGGATGCGAGCCAGGTAGTCCAGCTGCTGTGCAGGTTGCACGGAGACACCACAGGCCAGGCTGGGGCTCTTCCCCTTCATGGACAGGGAGGCGTCAGCTGTGGGTGACTGACCGTTTAGCAGCAGCTCCCTGGCCATGGTGGCAGTTGGGCTCGGTGAGGAGGATGAAGCACTGTAATATGGAGTGTGTCCTGGGGGCAGCGGGGCAGAGCAAGGACCCATATCTTTGGAGGTCATGTAGTTGATGGAACCAGTGCTGGTGCTGACACCCGGAGTGCCGCCACCCTGTTTCCTGCTGGCTTCCATCTCCTGATAGACATCAGGGCTGAGGTGGAGTAGACCCTTTGGAGCTGAAGGAGGTGAAAAAGGAGAAGGGATGAAGGGGAGCAGAGAGAATAAAGCGTTGAAAGTGGTGGAAGGGATGAGAGAAGAGAGTAAAAGGATTATTATGGCTCTCATTAACTGCTGAAACGATTTGCACACACACTCCTCTCTCACTCCATCAGACAATGCCAGCGTGAGTTTGTGCATGTGTGTGTGCCTTGCGTGTCCACTTGTGTGTACAAGCATGTGTGTTGGCTCGGAAAGTGGCATTCCATCACCAAACGTAGATGACAGTTTCGTGTGGTTTGGCAGTTGTGAGCTCTATGAAAGTGTCTGCTGGGAAAGATACACAGCCTCTTTCTCTCTCACTCCGAAACACAAACACAGAGACACAAACAGAGATTCTCCCAATATAAACAGAAGAGCTATGATTTCATCATTGATGGGAAACAGCACTGTCAGCTAACTGGAATCCTGTTCCTCTATCGTCTCTTTGAACGCAGAACTGTCAGAGCTGGGAAGCTGGTTCAATGTCAGATCAAGGTTGTTACGAGAATATTTCAGTGGCTCAAGGAAATGTCCCGAGTGATTTGGATGCAAAGAGGCCAAGACATCTTTGTTGTCTAACCAGCTTTTCTGTAAGAGAACACAGCTCGATCCAGACATGCTGCGGTTCTAGCCAGCTGAGCACAGCACCCGTCCAGTGCTGTTCCAATCCAGACCATCTGAATGAATCTCATTCGTTTATATTGGCTTCCTGCACTCTGACATCGCTGTCCCATAACGGTGGTGGCAGGTGAAAGACCCGTCGGATGTGTCTGGACTCTTTCGTCACTGAAAGTGAGAAGAGAGAATTTGAGGACCGAAGAGAAGAATGAGCTGGAAGCCCGTTAGGATGGGAGTAGAGGTGGAGATGAGTGGATGTGAAAACCATGCAGACCCTCTGTAGCTCAGCCAAAGTCACCAGAGACAGGAAGACCAGCTGCATGTGTGTCTATGTGTAAGCCTACTTGTTTGTGTGTGTGCGTATGTCTGTGTACGGAAGAACAGCTGGAAGAAAGTGGTCGAGTGAGCACATGACTGACAGGCTACTTCCTGTTTGACTTAATATTACATCTCGCTCCCTCATACACAAACACGCAGGCACACTACACGCACACACTTTTACACACTTGTCTAAGGTTTCTGGGAACCTGCAGACAGTGTTTCCCATTCAGAACAATGGAGGGCACTGAAGGTCACACTGGATCCAGTATTTATTACTCACACTACAACAAACTGTCCCATGCCAACAATGACACAACCATCAGAATTTTCCCGCCTTGCAATCATGCAAATAATTTGAATTGAAAAAAACACACGTTGTGAAAGTCATAAAAAATATAAAATGTCTGCTTGAGCCAGCATGACATCAGCTGTGGACAAGGATTGTTGATGGTGAAAGGGGGCAGTGAATGCAATCCACACAAGTGTGTGCGTGCGTGTGAAAGCAAAGATGTTTGCTTCAAAGTGCTTAAGGCCGGAGTCAGACGTAAGCGAGAGCGTGAGAGTCCGATACAGTCAGACAAGAGTGAATAAGTAACAAACGGAGATGGAAAATGCTTACATGACGTGTGAGCAGAGCAGGAGAGAAGCAGAGCAAAGCTGAGAAGCAGGGAATGAAAGAGTGAGGGAGAGTGTGTTTGTGGTGCTAGTTCCAGGCAGTTTCGGAGGGGTCCCACCCATGCTCGGCGTCCGGTGGGCCAGGGGAGCGCTGGAGGGAAGCCAGAGCCAAGCATGAGACTGATCGAAAACAGATAGGGCCAGAGCCCGCCGCTATAAATCACCACAGTGGAGCAAGACCTTCGCATAGCTCACACATGCACACAATGCACAGACACACAAGCACACACAGATGCACAGCAGGAAATGAAATGTGGCAACTCAAGTGAAAAGCCTGGCTGCAATACCCATGGGAAGAGAAGAGAGAAAAATTACTCTTTTCTTACTTCTTTTTCTTTTCTTTTATGCTCCCTTCCTGTCTCTAAGCCACCCTGTTTGCTGTAGCACTGCATCCCACAGCTCACACAGGGCAAAGGACAGATTGCACACTT
>CAAKHB010007986.1:678315-710514 GCA_901007665.1 Aeoliscus strigatus | reverse complement strand
AGCAGAAAGGCAGGGAGAGAATGATACAGTCTGTGACACATTTGTCTTAACTTACATAACAAAGCTGTGTATAGTGAGCAAAGGTTACGTTAGGCTCATGTAGGACAATTAAATGAAAAGAGAAGCGTCACGATTGGTCAGTCAGCTGACAGAGACAGACACAGCGAGGCAAGACGGGGCTGAACAAATCAATGCGCTGTGCCCGTGTCAGTCAAATTTACACTGCTGCCAAAGTGTGAATTTATGTGCTGCCACAAGTTGTTTCATTGAGGTTTCAGTTTAATGTCTATTAAAAACATAAACAAAAAACAGGTGATCGACAACTGATCGAAGTCAAAAGCCATTTGTTTTTTGCAGCAGACTTTAGTCTTATCAAACACACGCAAGAACAAACTACAATTATCGGTTCATTCCATAAAGCATCACGAACATGAACACAGGCTATTTTTACTCAGTACACCACGTTTCTGAACAGTGATTCAATTAGTTCTTGCTCTATTTGCTAAACTGCACAGTCAGTTGAAGTGGATTAAGCAGAAATATCTTCCATTTAATCATCCTGGACGGACACACACACATTCACACACAAACTGGGACCAGCTGTAGCTGTTTGACGGAGCTGTAAATGGTGTTTATGCAATAAGCATTATGTAGGCATCGTGTGAATGTTGTGTGGTTTTGGGAATTCTAACGAGCTAATTTGCTGATAAAGCCTCATGCTGAGAGTGAGATTAACTACGAGTGGGAATGGCACTGGACCAAGCACCCGCACCCAACCAACAATGGGAATAATCACCAAATAAGGAAGAAGAAGTTCCCAGGAGGCTCTGCTCAGGAGGAGTTGGGCAATGGCTGGAGCACAGGCTACCATAGAAACCACAAGCACCAAACACAGTTGACATAAACGTACAACCAATCATGTCTAAACAGAAATTAGATGATGTATCCTTCAACAAATTGGATCAAATCGCAGACATGATTCTCGTAAGTTGTGACAGTCGCTCGGCTCTCAGCTGAAAACTGTGGCTCAGCAATGAGCAAACATCATTTTAAGTGATTACTTTGACCTAATCTGCTTTGCACTTTTCACGACATAACAAAGCAGAGAAATCACATTCATCATCATTCTCTTCCAGACTGTAGCTGGACACCATGTGTAAGAGCCCTGCAGCACTGCCAAAACACCTCCATTAGATTGCAGTGACGACAGCACATTCAATATGGCTATCTGTTTGTTTTCCACTCGGCTGCTCCACATCGCACACACAATTCATTTGCCCCATAAACTGCTCTTTCTCAAGCTGCTGGCATTTAATTTGCTGGCATTCAGAGTGCAACAGCCTGCAGTGCATCCTTCTATGAAGAAATACTTGAAACACAAGAATTAAAAGCACATGAATCTGTTTGAGCTACTCCATGCCGTGAATTTTTTACATATACCTGCAATAAATTAACTCATTTAATTCTCATGGACAGAGGAAAAATGGAAAAGAACCACTCTGCCAATCTCTTGAGACTAATAAAACAACTGCGGACCAAAAAATAAGAAGAGATGCAGCTGATAGTGACCAGCTGTTTCCAACACAACTGCATCCTCAGGATTCTCAGCAGGCATACTGGACTTTGACCTCCTGCTGAAAAATATTCATGAATATTCAAGAACAACACATTCCCATGTAAATGTGTTCATGCTCATAATAACTAAACTAATCCAGCTATGAAAACTTTTGAATTCATCTTTTAATGTATTTTATGCATTATACATTATATATCTATCTATATATCTTACTGGAAGGCTATAAGTTAGCATCGTAAACAGAATCAAAATGTGAATGTGAATCTTCATTTGAAGAGGCTGTTTTAGTACACTTACAACCTGGTGCATATTATTCTAACTCCGTCTGACTCAACTACCTGATTCCACAAGCTAAACAACCCCTGTAGTGAGCTGTGACTTGTAATTACAGATGTGAGCGAGCTCGTTATGTAGGTGCTTTTCAGGAAATAAAGATGAAGGTTTCCACAAAAACAGTATGAAGAGGGTGAAGTAGTGAAGAACACCACAATTAAATCTTGTATTTGGCAAGTGAAAGTTCATGCGCATAAAGTTGTGATGCATTTCAATTCCCTCAAAGTTTTCCACTTTGTCACATGAAACTAGAAGAGCAAGAAAATGTTGATTGGGAAGCTGATTTGGACCAGAGCCAACAGCATTTGAATCTGAAAAGAGTCTAATGTGTCTCTGCTCCGCCGCTGAGCTGAGCTGTGGTGTGAGTCTCCAGAAATGTAACCACACATCAGAGCTACCACAAAGACAGCGAGAGGGAGCTGCAGGAGCTGTCATTGCTCAGCACTGCCTGCTTGTGGTTTCACCAAATGTCAAATGATTGAGACACTGGAGAAAATTCACAGTGAGCAAAATGTCGGTGAAGTTTAAGGTCCCATGAAAGAAACGTGTACAGAATCATGCACAGCTCATAACAATGTTTCTGGTTTTCACAAAATAATTCTGGTGCACTCATGTTCTGTTGGTATAATCTCTAGTCCCATTTTGTCCTCATCTGATGTGTCACACGTCTTTTTGTATCGTTAACAGTGTAAACCTATATTTATTCACAAATATCTTCAGTGAGATGTATGTGGCTTTGAGAGTGCAGGATTATGTGTATGTGTTTGGGCGTCTTTGCTCCTATATGCTTGTGTTAATCCTGAATGAAAGACGAGTGTGGGCAGTGGGGGGACTCCCTGGAGGGCCTCAGTGTGCCGGCCCTGTAAGCCTGTGTGAATGAGTCTGAATTCACAGGCTCCCCACGAGGACGCACGGCCGATTAAGCTGACAGTCAGAAGCCCATTGACCAGTCATAGAGATTAAACGGCGAGCCATCTCGGCAGCTAAAACCACCTGCAGATAGAAGGAGTGATGGAGAGACAGAGAAGAGGAGGAGAAGGAAATGGAAAGAGACATGGGGAGACGTGCGGATACTCACTGCTACTCGTTGCTTCAGTAAAAGGCGCCTTTTGTCCATTCCAGCCTTTGTTGTCCATCTGTAGTGACGCAGAAAGTAGGGGGAGGTAAGAGAGATGTAGATTCTTGAACAGACAGCTTTTTCAAGCATGTCAGACAAGTTCCTTCCTTGTGTTTGGGCCACAAAGAGACAAGCGCTCACAGGAGGGGATGCTTGAGGAGTCTACTGTCTGTCTCGGGCCAGCTATTCAGTGCGGGGGGTAGTCAATGATAGTACCTTAGAAAGGCTCCTATTCACTGCTGTGGTGTGCATGTCTGCCCACAGCCACAAACTCACGTGTGAGCAACAGAGAAAACTAATCATTTGTTTTCTGTGCAACAGTTGAGAGGATGTGAACAAATGCAACCTCTACGACTTGATTGATTGATTGATCGATAATGATTGAAATCATTATTATCTTCCGCATATGACATCTTATCCTACGTGTATCAATGTACTCTGTGACATCATGGGGCGTTCTAGTTGCAACGGACGTTTCTTGTTTCTTACCTTGCTGTTGATGTAATTTACAAGTTGTTTGTGTTCAACTTTCATCACAAACACAGGAAGTATGAAAAATGCAGTTCATGCATTAGTTCTTGGAATGATGAATAACACAATACTACAGAGTGACAAACCTAAGACCTAAACCTATAAGTGCTGCGTGGAGTTGGACAACGACTTGGGTACAGACTCGGACACAGACAGTGGAGCGTACGTTCACTGCTCGACGTGGTGAGCCCTTTGGCTTCTCTGTGGACATTTTTGTCCATTGGGGCAAATTTAATAGCTCATCTCCCTATTATTTTGGCTGTGTAAAAAGTCTCTGGAACAGACAATGTGAGTATAGTGTCAGGAGATGAAGCCTGAGGGTGGTGGTCAGATGTGCATCATGCCACCGACAATACACTGACAGCTATGTAAATGTACCCTGTGTCTAAAAATGTGAGCATTTTTTGTCACAGAAGAAGACAAGTTAGCAAGAGCTGAGGCAGCAGCCGTTTTCATACCTCAGCGGGATTCTGGGGCACTGTAGATGCTTTGTATCCAAGCTGTAGCAGCATCGCCTCAGCAGCATTCCGCTTGGCCACCTTCTTGTTCGGTCCTGTTCCCGTGGCAACCTCGTTATTCACTTTCACCTGCATGTGCACAGATAGAAATATGAAAACAAGATTCCATGTTCCATTCCAGTGTTTAGACTTTCATACACGATCAGGGGATAACTCATATCTGACTGAAATCAGTAGGACATTTTCCAGTGACAGTCTTCTGCTGTTCCCACGCTAAAATACACATTTTGTGGGCCGAGTAAAGCTGTAAGAAATGCGAATTGTTTGTTTTTCCGTGGGCCTCAAACATTAAATCTGTGTGCAGAATATAAGCAGCTATTTCCAAGATGTCGGTTTGTTATGCAAACAAGACAATTACACTATACAAATTACATTCAAGCTTGTGAACAGCCAGACCTCAGTGCACTTACTCAAAGTGGTCTGACAAGCTCCTTAAGTGCTTGCCTGAATGTGTCAAATAGAGCACAAAATGTGAAGAAATGTGAGTAAAATCTTTTCGACATTTAAAGAAGTGATCATCTCATCAAAAAGGTACAGTCTGTAAAAAAAGTTCAGCCAAAATATACAGAAACAGAGACTCATTGCAACCTCGCTGCCCGCTACGAGAGACAAGGTGGAAATTTTAGGAGCGTGAGTGGACTGCACAAAGGAAACACGCATACACTCACAAAGCCTGATATGAGTATCAAAGAAGCATGGAGAATAGGTTTGAGGCTGAATTACTGCTGATGCTTTCTACTTGTGAGAGAAAAGGATTATGAAAAAAGAGACAAAGAGTTTGACTGAGAGAGACAGAGAGAAAGACAGAGATAATGGAAAGGAAGAAGACGCCGTTCAAATGTGAACAGAGAATAAAATGAACTGGTTTGACCAGCTGTTACACTTGCAGCAATGCAATATAATGTAATCTATCTCCATTTTACCTCTTTTGTTGCATTTTAACATCGAAAGAACAAATCTGCTTACTGTGAGTAATTTAGTCCCAGGGATTGTTTCGTTCAGGGGCACCCCATCAAAAGCACGAATAAAACACACTAAACTCATTCCATACAGAGTCAAGAGGAATCATTAAGGGAGAAAAATGATTTTGTACAAGTGTTCACGTCTCAACTAGGTAATTTATTGTCTAATTTGTAGTCTTGAATTCATTTTGTTTAGTTAGTGTGAGACACATAGAGGTGTGAGGGTCTTTCAAAGTAGTTTGCAAGCCTCATATCGTACACTGCAGACACTCAGGGGGCAGCATAAAAAGGTTGGGTGTCCACCAGTATTATAACTAACAAAGAATAGCAAAACCCTTTTAATCCACTGTTGTTTTTATGGTCCAACTCTCCTCTACTCTCACCTGTGACTCACTATCAGAGTGAAGAGGTGCAGCTGTTCTTCGCACGACTGTAACTGACTTGTCTCTTGAGGTACAATATTGTACAACAGGACAGAACAGCCAAACAGGGAGGTGGATTTTTATGATGTCAAATCGTCCAAGAATCTGAATAACGTATCTGTGGTATCTGGTGGGAGTCTACATCATCTGCTGCATTAGTCATAAACTGTTACTCATCCACAACGACTGTCTATGACATTTTATTCAGGATCACACAACCTCATTTATATCTGTCGTAAGCAATAAAAATGTTCTGTGTGTTTCCTAAAACCAAAGCTTGAAATGACAATTTTAAGGTATGTATATAACTGGACTGTAAAGAAGAACGTTAATCTATTCTGAGCTATGAAAATAATGAAGTCAAAGTTTTCAAGGGGGAATGGGATACAAGTGAGAAAGAGGGAGAGAGGTGGAGTACAGGGAGGACTGCAAATCTAATTTCATTGCAAAGTGTACAGAGGACTGAGTTTAATTTCATTATACAGTATATGATGCAGACATAGGTGGAGAAACACAGCTCTAGGCAAATCTTATCAGAGCATGTTGGTTGTATGCCCAATTCGACTGAGACTCCACACAGAAGAATTGGAAAACCACATCATTGCCCCAGGAGACACCAGGAACCAAAATGTTCTTGTGTAGAATATCATAATGCTGGTTCACGCCTGACAATGAGTTCTGACACTTCCAACTGTCAAAATAGTCTCTTGACACATGCGCTTTCGTTCAGCATCGTTAACAGCGCGATGAGACCATTTCTTGAGCAAACTCCTCATTTGCCAACTCATGAAACCATTTGTGTGCTTCATTTTTTTTTTCACTCTAGTAACATTCAGCAAGCTATTCATAAATTCTTCTTGTATATTTAACCCTGAGGTTGCTCAGCTCTAATGTGTTTGTGTCTCTGGTGGCAGCATAATGAATAACATTTAGTAGGAATTACATTTTCCCACTTTCCAGCTGAAGGAAATGTGCTGCTCTTTAAATCTGTGTCTTGTGCACAGGCCCCAGGGAAAGTGCTGTCCAAAAATCAAAAGTGTGACAAACATGAACGATGAGTTTTCACTGCCCTCTGACTCGGTTGTACAATGCATCCTTTTGTTGTCTATAGGAGTAAATGAACTCAAGCCACAAAGACGAGACACCCACAAACCAGCTGCGTCAGCTGCCGTGTGGAGCCCTGTGGCATGCACCGCTACGTTGGATGCTACAGCAACAAACCTCTGGCATACTGATGTTCATAAAATAAAATAAACAAACAAAAAAAACTGTTCACCTGCATGACAAACTCCCTGCGTCGGGGCATCCCTCGCTCTGAAAGCAGCAGGTATTCAGGCTCCTTCTCCTTCTTGGCCTGCTGGATCTGGGCCAGACGGCTAATAGGGTTCATGCCCTGGCCGTAGTCTGGTCCCGTCTGGGAGGAACAGGAATGTACCATCAAAGTGAAGATGACTGATGCAGAGTAAAGAAGGAAAGTAGCAGCAGTGATACCTGATTATCAAAGTACACCTGTAGGCTGCGGCAGTACCTTGAGGATGGTTTTGGTGCGTTTTTTGTAGTGAATCTTGGGTTTCTCCACAGCGGGGATGAAGGGCAGTTTCTTCAGGTCTTGCAGGATGGACAGAGCGGCACGCTTCTTGGACAGTTTCTTGCTGTTGCCCTCACCCTCGGCGGAGAATTCCCCAACAGTGACACGGGTTAGGAAGCTTTTCATGTGGGGAGGACCAGTCTCCTTCAACACCTGAGCACAAGCACATGGAAAATTAAATTAAGTTTAATGGGAAAATCATTCACTCAGAACAAACTGAACAGGCCAAATAGCTGTAGAAATGTGTGACTGTCTGCTGACTCCTGTGAATGTGTGTAAATATGTGTGTATTTCTGTGCATAAGTGTGAGGGAGTGTGGTCAGCACACTCTGCTCCACCAGGTGGTCCAAAACATCTGCTCGTTGGTCACAGCGCTACCCACCCATAGGCACGTTCTTCATACAAAACACACACATACAGTGACGCACGAGCATATATATGAAGATTAACATGTTACTAGATGACAGTCTCTTGTGATGAGTGCTCAGTTTCCTTCCTCTAGCCTCTGGTCACCTGGGAGACCTAAAACAAACACCGGCTGGCGTTAGGTCATGCTTCTGCAATCACATCTACTTCCTGTGAAGTCCGAGAGCAGTGTTTTGGTGAATGTGAGAGTGTGTGTGTATGTGTGTATGTAGCAGGTGTGGCTCTCCCAAATCTTTTTTTAGGAAAACACACTGGAGGAAGAATTAGGTTTCACACACTTACTGAGTATATGTTCAGCTCATGCGGACGCCTTTTCATTCTCCAGCTCTACAGACTGCTTGGTTCCTCCACCTCTGCTTCCTTCGAGCTCAATTTGAGGCGCCGACAGCACAGATTGTAGCAATCACACGCAATTCATAACAAGTTAATTTGAACCTAGCAATCAATAAAACAGATTAGAACTGATAACCTTGAGCATTCCTCAGCTTAAGACCACACCATAATGGAAACAAAGGAGCACTCTTTTCTCGTCACAACTGTACTCGTACAAATAGTTTCATGTCAAATAACCCAATAAAATACCAATGCAGGTCCAGCACATACAACTCTAGCTACTTTAGCAAATGTCAGACCACTTTGTTGCAGTTATACTTAATCATCTAATGTTTCTATGAAATATATGTGTCATTCCTGTTAATGTGGTTGACACTGACCCTGTGTTCCTCATGTACCAGTTAGTCTGTCAGCATTCCAGAACAATGAGTATGTGCAGGGATGCATGCTGCAGGGAGGCCTTGGCGTACTTGCTGTTTAAGCTAGCAAACAAGTGTATTAATACGCAGGGGATTGGCTCTGCTCTCACTCATCACGCCAAGGAGGAAATGTAACATGGCAGCTGATTACACTTTACAAGACTCAATGACCAGATAGGTCCCACTTCTGAATCTTCAGTCTGCGCTGATGACAGAGTGACTGTGGGATGACAGATTGGTTAACAGAATAGCCGTCTCGTGCTTTGCTGGTAAATACTCGTCCTTCAGTGTCTGGTTCCTTTTCTCCGTTTTTCACTTATGACACACACAAGCTCTCTTGCATTTCCATCACAGCCTCCCTTTAACATGTGTAAATGTTCAGTGTATGTGGTTGAGCAATATTGTTAGCTACTAGCTAAAGTAATGCACGCACACATTGCAACAGATGTTGGTCTTGCACAAAGGCACATTTTCAGTGGACCCATTCAGGCGTGTGCAAAAATAAACAGTTTTTTTTCAGTCTAAAAACACAGTGTTGAGGGTTTTGGAGATAGAGTGGCTACGATATAAAGCATAAAGCTTTCTCTCTCTGTTTAACAGACCTACCCCAAAATTTAACAGGTTTGCTCTTGGTCCAGGTAAAAGTACGTTCACTACGTAGACTTCCCCCTGTAGGTGGGAAAACTCTTTTTTGGGCATCGTGTTTTTTTTTTCAAATTGTTTCTTCTCTTCAGTCAACATGTTTCCATTGTGGATATCTCGTTTGTTTAAATGCACGACTTCATCTTCTCTTTAATACCAGTTCTGTATAAGTATGAAGGTGAGTCACATGTAGCATACAGGGTTCAAACCAGAGTTCTCCATAAAACACTACACAAGATGTGGTACGTTCCATATCATAGCATCAATTCAGACCTACCCTACCCTACACCCAGACCTACACCCTACAGAGGAAAAGTAATGCTTTTCACTGTTTGGGAGGGTTGAAACATAAATGAATTTTTGCCCACGATACAATAAGATAAGATAAAATTACATTAATCTCAAAGGAAATTGTTGTGCCAGAGGATGTTAAATGTTCTATGTTAGAAAAATGCAAAAAAACTCAACAACAAAACAAAACAAACAAAGCTAAAAAAGAAGATAAGCAATGGAAAGATGAATTACACTGATCTGGGCTCCACAGTGACTTTGAAATAGAAATTAAAAGTAGAAAATAGTTAAATATACAAATTATACCCAATATGAATATATTCCTGCAGCTGACATGCAAGCAGTGTCTTAAACAGAACTGATAGGGCCTCGTGGTAGTTGCATGAATTTCCCTTGTGAAAGGGGTGACAATGGGTAGACACAAACACTGTCAAAAACTGTTAAAAAACTCGCGCCTGAAAAACATGACATAACTCAACATGCGGTGTGTACCAGACAAAGTTTGAATCAGTGAACATGTCCCACACTCTTGACCCGAAATAGCATCAAGAGAGGTGCAGCCAGTCTCCTGGCAGACGACATGTGATCCGTGCCACAACGATGGGATTTCAGCACTTCTTTCATTTACACAAACACATGCAAACAAACTCTCCAACACACCCATCTCCCATCAAATGACATGGATCCGCTTGTACACAGGAAACACTTGATAATTCAAGGCTGATTTTAATTTAATCCCCTGATCATCTTGTTTCTTCGTCGCTTCTTTTCTCTTCTGTTTTATAACACGGGCGGCCTTTTCTTTGGCTTCTCATAGAGACATTAATACCCCGTGCAGTCTGAGGATGTGTGCATACGAGACCTCAGGTACTCTGGAGCAGTGTAGGACAATAGCAGGGTCTGGTAGAGTGAAGAAAGGCTCTTTTGTCAGGAGTGGCGGATGGACAAGCCCTGAGGGAATCTGCTTCTTGTAAGATGGGTGGTTCTTGGCCAAAACTCCTACTCTTGTGTCCTCCTTGGAAAAGGAGCCTCCAGTCCAACAAACAAGCTGTGATTTATAGATTGGTTCCTCTTTGATGCTGACATCTGCTTGATATTGCCTGACAGGGGGATTAAATGAGCCACAAGGCTCTCAGGGTGGTGGCGACCCTCATGGTTGCAGAGGAATGGGAAAGCAGACACTTGCTAGCAGTGACTCATGGGTGATTTCATGCCCCAGTGAGGGAGAAGATGAGATGATGTGAAAACATGGCTGCTGTGAAAGGCCATCACAGAGATGATGGGTATGCTCTCATGCAGGACACATCGATGTTGATCCTTTCTGTATGTGTGCAGGTGATCGAGGTCCTTGGGTGTAAGACTGGACAGTGATCCAAAACTCCATGCTCACATTGAATCCAGTCCAGCTCCTTTTTATCTGATACAGCTGGCCAAAGTTACATTTCTTCTTTCTCTGCATCACTTTGCGCTTTTTTCAGTGCTTTTATCACAACTTGCGCGGCTACAGCTGGTTCAAAACACTACTGCTCGGCTTTTAACTGGTACCTAAAAACAAAAGCGTCAATGCATTGGGTCCCAGTTCACTTTCAGATTGATTTTAGAACGCTCATTAGTTTTCAACTGTCCCACAGTGTCTGTCAGACATTTCCCAGCCATACGGTCCTTCTCACTCTCAGGTCGACAGATCAGGCACTAGTCGACAAAGAGGAAGTTGAGAGGTGTCCATGTTTTTTTCAGTCACTGCTCCAAAATTGTGAAATTCGTTTCCTTTTAATTATTTTCATATTATTGTAAAAAATAAAAATGCTTAAAAAATAAAGCTGAGAGTTGAGTGTGTGTGCAGGTTTGGTCAGTCTCTGGAGCTGTGGGAGGGTGTATTGTTTTCTCAGCGCATCAAAGTAGAAAATTAAGACTATCTTAAGACTAATGAGTTATGTCTTAATGGACCTAATGGGAAATGTGATATGTGGAATTTGTTTGACACACACTAAATGAAAAGTCACTGATCGAGGATGAAAGTGAATCTACCGGAACGCTGTCAGGGAGTTGAGGGGGAGAAAAAGAGGCATGCTACAAGGGGAAGGAACGATAACTTCAGTGGAGCCAGGCCTTCACATGTTGGCCATCAGACAGGATAATCAACATTGTGCGACCGATGCTCAGCAGTGTATGTCCATAAGCATCAACACCCGTTTGCACATTTAATTGTAAAGAGAGCAGAAAGGGAAAGCAAACCATAAATCTGATATGTTCATACATTTTCTCTCACGCTCTCTACTTTAGATAAGTATCCAACCATTCATTTGCATGACAGAAACTTCTTGTGATCCAAAGCTAAATGTATTGATATATTATGAAAGGCTTAAAATATTAGCTGAGAGAATATTTCTGAGAACGGCAATGCTCCAAATTGACATGGGGTAAGAACAACTAAGCGGGAGAGAAAGCAAATTGAGAGAAGTGAGTGTTTTACTGCTCATCAGGCAACAGTGCTGAACATTGTCCAGACTTCCAGCCAGCAGACCAGAGACGAGAGGAATGCGGCCATGATCTGCTTTGGAAACCGCCACTCACAGGTTTCAAATTGGGAAGACAAAAATGAAAGCAGTGTAATTGCGCACAGTGACAAAGACATGGCCGATAATGAATCCCATTAATCCAGATTTAGCTGGCTGAAATTATTAATAGCAGTTCCAGGAAGAGCAGTCATGTCATGCTCTGATGAACAATTTCGAACAAAGGGGGAGCGAAAAGGGGGTGTAACAGGGAGGCCTGGAAAACTTTCCAAAGTTGTGTAAACTCTCATTAGCGAGCAAAGTCAGCAAGTGAGGAGAGTCTCCCTCCCTTCCTTTCACCACTGTCTCCATTTCCTCCCACGTAGTCCACCTATACTCTGAACCTCAACACGCAACCACCCTGCTGTTTTTGGGAGGGATGGTTAAGAAGTGAAAGGAGGAAGGGAGGGGCCACGTACAGTAAGCTGAGCCTCCCTTGTTTTTGGCACCTCGCGGCGTAGAGATTTTTGGGTGAGTCAGTCCAGATAAGGGGAACGCTTAAGGAGAACAGACCCAGCAGGTCATGTGAGGGCACATGAAGCCTCCAAGTCTTTTTGTTGGGTGCAGTGACTGTCCACTGATTTGAAAAACTGGAGATAAATCCCTAGAATATGTGGAGGACTTATCCAACTTCTCCAACTGGACATACACAGTCCTTCAGGACTAATAAAGTTTTATCTTATCTTACACATACTGGAATGTAAATTAGCATGAACTTACCATCACAACCAAATGCTTGAAATATTTACAAACTTTTTTAGATTAAATTCCGTCCATGTCCACACGGAGACGCTTGCTGTCTAAAAGCCCACGTTTTGCATTGTTTAGGCCGATCGTCCAAATGAATTCTGTAAATATAAGGGGTGTGAATGCGCTTGGTCTCAGGGTGAAAAAATTTGAAACGACGAAAATCTGGACAGCGAATCCCCATACTTTCCGTATCGGAGTGTCACTGCTCCATAACAACAACCAAAAACAACAATGTACATGTTTGTGAATGTGAATTTGTCTTGTGAGATTAAATAAACTATCTCTCTTGTGCTGTTTACTTCAGGTGACAGCACCTCAAAATGAGAGGATCTTGTTACCACAGTAACTCCGACAAGATCTGATTATTTTTTGGACGGTTCTATCTGATCAGCAGACAAGGAAGTGATGCTCCACTGTCTCTTCTTCTCTGTTTTTGGTGAATTTCAGCGCCACCTACAGGCCTGGAGTATGACATACAGCCTGATGAGTTGTTTGCATTAGATCCATTTGGATGCAAATATTCAATGGGATAAAAAAAAAAAGACTGTTTTGGTACGTGTGGCCCCACTTTAAGAATTTGTGAGATGACAGTGTTTTCTGTTTAGTTCATTAAAATGAAGAAAAAAGCTTTGCACATTTTATCTTATTTATCTCATTGTTGCCTTTTTGTTGGCTTTTGGCTGTAGGTTTTTTAGCTGATTGTTTTACTGTGTATTGTTTGTCATGTGATGTCTTTTTAAAGAAAGAAAGTTTTATTATCTAGACAAGGGGAAACTATGTTAACACTTCTCATATTCTTTGTTTTGTCTCAAATTTTGATGTACAAGATGCATTAAGCTGCTAAAGAAGTCCACCTATAGGTATAAATAAGGTAACCTGAAACACAGTACATTCAGACAGATTCTAGTCATCACCTGTTCCACAGCTGTTGTTGCTGTTGCAGTTTACTTCTTTTCAGTCTGACTTCACATCTATTCACACATTCCCCAACTTCCTGATGTACACAATGTGACACCACTACTTCAGTGAAGCGTTTTAACTTTTTACAGTAGCACTATTAAAATAATTATAGGTCTGATATTATGTCACTCTGCTGTGGTGTCCTTCCTCACCTCAAAGTTGACAGAAAGGTTCCGCTTGAGGGCAATCTCATAGACCAGGCTGATCTCCGATTTGCTGGCATCAGTGCCCTCCTCAGACTCCCCCTTTTCCTCTGGGTTCTATGGGGAAAAAAAAGAGGAGAGGTCAGCGTGTTTTCAGGGGGCGTACAATAATTTTATGGGGAAAAAAAAGAGAAGGAGAGGTCAGCGTGTTTTCAGGGGGTGTACAATAATTTTATGATGACATCAACAAAGAGAGACTATTTAGCTAACAACAGACTGCAGGGTAATTCCCTCACCCCATAGTGTTGTGAGTCAACTCAATTACAAATGTCCAGCCACAGAGAACACATAGCGCTTGAGGGCCACGATAATCTTCCTTCTATTCACATCTTCAGATTTGATCTTTGGTGTAGGAGGAAAACATTATTATCTTTTGTGTTCTTTCAGATGACGTCCTTGTAACATGTTAATCTCTGACTAAAGGAAATATGATGACAATGTTTCATGTTGAGTCTTTTCAAAATAAATGTAAAGAAGTCTTGGTGCACCAAAGACTTAACAATCCAAACGCTGTTAGAGCACATCGCATCACACACAAAAAATGGAAGGCGTCCAAGCAAAGACAGTCCTGTCTGTTATCTCGCTACGATCGTTATCTGATATGAAATTGAATACGATCAGAACAGGATTCAGTCAGTAAATGAAGGGCATTTAAAGGATGGTCTATGAATTTGAAAATTACTACATCAACTCTCTATTCAACAGTCAGAACAAGGACTCAAAACTGTTGAGGTCGGTGTCATCACAGAGAGAAGCCAACTTAGGTGTAACAATTTTGATTTTTCTAAATCTGCAAAGACAATCGTCTGTTTGCATGAGTCTCAGTGTATTTAAAACCACTAATCACCTGTGAACAGATGAGTACAGAAGTGTAAACCACAAACATCGTAGCACCAACCAAACATCAAGGGTCTTTTTGGTGCCACTTGTACTGGGGAATACAGAGCACCGTGTTGATCTTTATCTTCCCATGTCCAGGTCTTTGTCTGCTTAAGTCTGAATGGCTGCAGTCCTTCCCTTTAGGCTCATTCTCTTCTCCTGCCTTATTGTGTGACCTGATACGACGCGTGATTCACAGTGTGAGATCTCTTGTATTTCACAGGAAACTGTCACGTGGTTGGGTGGACCTACCGCATTGGGCTAAGGACCTCACAGTGATGAGAGGTGAATATGTGTCAGCACTGGGCTTTGTATTGTGAGTGTTAACATATATAGTTGTGTTTCAAATTATGGACGTGTGACAAACCTGGGAGCAAGCAAAAGTCCACAGAGCCTCTGCCTGTTCTTCTCCGACAGACTGTTTTAATTACCTCCACTTATGATGTTGTGTTTAAGACCTGACTTGTCTGTCTGTCAGTAGGATTATGTAAAATTATCTCACAGTTTCATTAAATAGGTGAAGATTGTGCCAAGAAAGAACCTATTAAATGTTGGAGAAGCTCCCAGTGACAGGGCAGATGCTTTGTAATGAATGAATGTCATTCATTCTCAACAAAATGTAAAGGATATACAGTAGTAATTGAAGAAATCAGGTATAGCTGTAAGAACAATGTGTATTAATGTGTAGGATTTTGGGCAAAAGTTTATTCAAGATTGGGGAAGAGGTCTGTATGTTTTTCTTGGTCCACTTTCTGGTGGCAACGTTTGACACATTCTTGATATGTCCAATTAAAAGCATGTGAATTAACTCACTACAGCGGCGATATGTGTCTGTGGGCGTAGGTTCTCGTGCTATCTGACATGACCAGATCAGCAACTTCCTTACTATAACAAATTAAGGGCTGAAATTGACTTTGGTGCTGCTGCTGCTGTTGCTGCTTCTTTTGATGGATCTACTGAGAGTCCAGGGAAAAGTACAACAAAGTTCTACGGAAACCCATATGGTGCAGAGACATTTGCTATCATCCGAACGGAAACGTTTCAATGAACAGTGTAGGCGAACAGAACAGAAAGTTCCACATCAAAATCTATGCTCATGGGCAAAGAATTTTGTAATCGGGGAAATGATTCAATGTTCAAAGGATGTGATGAAAGGGATCTTTGATAAATAGGGCAGGATAACTTTAGCTACAGAATGGAGCTTGTTTCCCAAAGCAAACTATAACCTCATTCTCAGAGCGCATCAAATATGGCGTGAGCAGTCTTTGCTCCTGGAAACCGCTGACTCAGATTTCCCCTCATTATTACCCCGTTTAATAATTGATTGTGAGGTAAACAAACTTGTTTGTTCAAAACAAGAAGTGTACCATTGTCTCTGAATTGTAACACCAGCTTTTACAAAACACTGTCACGCATTTAAATGTTTGTTACATTATTTCATTCCACAGCCTGAAGCGCTTTGGAGTGGGAGCTGTAGTGAGGTTTGCTAGGGTTACCTGTTGTTGCCCTACCTGTTTGTAATAATTAGGCAGTCACTGATATTTACCTGTGATCTCCCGCAAAATTAAAATGACTGCCTGTAGTGAGAGACACTTTGTACTTTCGATCCACAGGCGTCACACATCTATGAATGTAGGCACACAGGCACATTGATGGGGAGACAGACATAAGCTGCAGACGCCATTTGTAAATCAAGACTCAGGAGCAGCAAACAAAGGGCTCATTTATGGAGGCTGACGCCAAAAGACAGCAAGTTGGGCGAGTGAGAGGAGACGGAGCGTTTTGAATAACCACTCGTGATGCCAGACTGAGGGGATGTGGGGTAACTTGATTTCCGGTGGGAGATGATAGCTGCAGTTAACAACTTCACAAAGGTAGTGTGACACAGAAAGCAGACAGACATAAAGGCAACAGGCAAGAGAAAGGTCCCGTCAGGTGTAAACTAGCACTATCAAGATTGCAAGGCTTAAATGATACATTAGAGTAAATGGAGCGCAGGTGGATTTGGATCCAATCGAATTAAAGGTGGTTAAGCATTCATTGAATGAGCAGTTAAAAAACAGTATGACACGTTTAGCAGGGTGTTTCAATGGGGAGCTCCAACAGATCAGAGCAAATCCTTCATCCTTACTGGAAGGGTGATTAGGTAAGACAGTGTCAATTGGAGTCGTCTGGGGCGACTGCATTCACATAGTAAAAGTGGTGAAGAAACAATGTTGTACCAAAGACTAGAGGGTAGTTATACTGCTTTTAAACCATACGGTTCCAGACAGACTCAGGTTGGCTCTGCTCTCTGCTCTTTTCTTGTGTTTCCATTGGGGATGGAAACTGGTACCTGGTACACTTTTTGGTTCCAAGCGAGCTGAGTCCAAACTGATATGTGACATCTACATTACCAGCTTATGATTGGTCACATAAGACAGAGGCAAGTCAAAAACGCTACTGTCAACACAAGAATCTACCGGCATATTAACCAGCAATAGTTCTTTATTCCTCATCTCGTGCACATTTAACCTGTTTCATGTGCGCAAAATATACAGCAGTTTGAGTGTTTGGCGTCTGGTGAGAAAGTTTAGAAAGAGCTTGATGCAGTGACCCGCAGCAGGGTAGTAAAACAGTTGGTCTGTCCAAAAATCCACAAAACAAACCATCATGCCCAGGACATGTCTGGAACCAAACACACAAGAGTCAAGTTGAGTTTTGAGGCAAGATGGAAAAAGCGGCATACGAAAGGAGACTATGAAAAGAAAGTGTGTTTGTGTGTCTGTGTGCGTTTGTTTGACCTTGGTTACCTGCGGTGGCCGTTCAGGGATGGGCTCATTGCGAAGGGCTTGCAGGGCCTTCATGGCAGCATTGTGTCTGGCTGCTTGGCGAGTGCGTCCCTCACCAATGAACTCGTGACTCCCCACAGACAGCTGCACATAGAAGATCTTAGGAACGGGATAATGGTACCTGGAAGGAAGAGCCCAAAAACACAGTCAACAAAAATATATCTACAGACCGAATTATACACCACTCAGTGCATATGTCTGAATTAAAAGCAACTCTCTCAGGAAAGCAAAGGGCGAAGTTTTAAACCTCATGAACCAGATTATCAGCTCACATCATTCATAGCGTTACCAAATTAAAGGCCCCACCACTCCATCAGGGTCAATTACTGCACAATAGCCTGCTGGCCAATCACTTGACTGATGTCTGGCTATTGGATCTCAGGGGACACATATATCCTGTTCTCTTTCTTCTGGCCATGGACATAGATTCTCTTCTCTTTCTTCTGGGTCCTCACAGAGCAGGACGGAGCTGTCACCCAGTTGATATAGAGGTCTGCAAGTCCGTGTGTGTAATACCCCCTCCTGGGTCAGGGGGGAGAGGCTGAGAATGCCTGCCCAAGCAAAGAGATATAGTGGGAAAGCTAACAAGGGGAGGAATTAATCCAATTTTTTAATATCATCTCGCTGTCTTTCACAGGCGCACACAGTTGCCATATGTGGCAGACACCAAGTTGAGATCAAATTCGATCTAAGCCAGATTCATTGAGAAATACTCTCATATTTGGTCAAGGCATTTCGAGACATTAAAACAAGGTTTCCAGAGATTTAACTGCCGGCTCTTCCCTTTCTAGACGTTGCTGAGTACACATTCCGATTCATTTGCAGCAACATCCTACTTGGCACTGCAGCAGCTGTGAGATTTAATACTTGAATGCATGTGGGAATTTCAGGGAAAGAGAGACGCTCAATGATATGAGACAGGAAAACTACATGCACAAAAAGGCAACAAAGCCAGCGAGCTGGAACGTTGACACAACTTATTTCACTAGCAATGCACATCAGTGACGATGTGTTCAAATAGCAGCTCAGACAGTTCCTGTTTGGACGCTACAAAGGCTCATGGACGAAGGAATGGCTGCAAAAGAAACATTGTTGAGGAATAATCAAGACGAACAGACAGGATGTCAGCAGACTGCCAAACTGGCCGAGTTTAATTAGAAGAGAAAACAAAGGCAGCAGCAAAATGTTCATGCCAAATCTCGGGTGACATCATCCATCATTCTTTCTAAACAAACATCTGTAACGTTATCTACCATTTTATTTTCGTGGTTGCAGAAGACTTGGCTTGTTTGCGACCTGCATAATCACATGAAAAATCTCTTTTCCTGCCTCATACGGATTCCACTGCAGCATGGTTTGCATGAACTAAAATGACTAAGAATTCTTAAATCATTTAATCTGACCAGATGAGCTTTTGATTTCCTGCATGTTCCACCACACAACTTGCTACCATTTGCAAATGCCCAGAATTCTGATTTTTACGCTAATCAGATGTCTAGAAAAGGCCGATGGCACTTTTCAGTGCACACATCAGCTCTGAGATCCGCCCAAGGTCCTATCACTACCTGATTGATTGTTAGTTTGACACTTTTATGTCAAAGCTCCTGAACACCGGTGAGGACCTCAGTTGCACTGTGTCTTCTAAATCATGAGCAAAACCCTAAAACATGCCAGCTCCTTGTTCCTCCCAAACCAACACCCCACAGCACCTACTACAGGACACCCGGATGCTTCTCTGCGATAATAAAACACATCTAGCCTGGATGGTCAAACTCCCATGACCCCTTCATAACTCCCCCATGGGTAATGAGCTGGTCCACTGTTCCACATAATCCGCATTGTTCCTCCTGAATCAGTGGTACGTCAGTCGGCTAAAGCCTCCGTTCCAGCACCCTGGCATATGCTTTCCCTGGGCAGCATAACAGGAACACACCGTCAACAGTAAAGCTGAACCACCAGATGAAAGCAGGAGATGAGAAAGACAACTGAACATTTCCTCTATCTTCTGCCTTTAAGGCAGTGGCAGGGGGTCCTTCTCTGGCACACAGCCCTCTTCTCCTCCATCTGCTCTCAGCTCCTCCTGTTTACAGGAGCGTTCCCTGGGCGGAGGCCTGCCTGGCCCTTGCACGTCAAGCGTGGCCCCGGGGTCTCAGAGGACATGCCAAGTGCAACATGGGCTCTGGCCAACAGCACTGAGCCGTGATGGGAGCAGCTGGGCGGCGGGTACTAAGTTAAGCCTGAATTATGATACTGCGTCAAATCGCCGTCACTCGTTTCGTTGCTTCGTTGCAGTGCGATTCACCGCCAGAGCGGTAGGGGTCGCGTCCATTTCCTGAATGGTTATCGTCGTCTCTAGTTGATTCGCTTCTGGCTTTTCCAGTCACAGTGAACAATGGCAACGCAGAGAGAGAGAGACTCTTGTTCTTGATGGTGTTGGGGTTGTTGCATATCGATAAAAGTATCCGTAGCCTGAAACATCTACTTCACAACGGAAGGAGGAGGAGGAGATGGGATGTGCGGAAATGCATCTCTACCAAGCTAACCAATCACAGCCCTCTCAGTCTGCGCTGGGTCTGCGTCCTTTCAATGTTTTGGAGGTGCACGTCAACCTACACCGCAGGCTACAGAGAGCACTCTGCGTAGCCACGTACTGTACGCTGTAGGTACGCCGTCGATTTGACAAAGTAGCATAATTTAGACTTTACAGGTGTCGAGAGGCAAAGCGAGAAGCATAAGACCAAGAATGACGGAAGACTGAGGGGGAGAGGAAAGGAGAGGGGGACATGGAGGGAGGACTGTGGGGGACCCTCATCTACAACGTGGGAAAGTAGTGGCTTCAAAAGCCAGCAAGTCAGCCAAAAACACAGGCGAGCACACGCACACACGCACACACGCAGGAAAATCATGCAGGAAAATCACGTCAGTGCACCACAGCGCCGACAGAAATCAGCATGCTGGCTGAATTGGACTGTTCTGTGTTACCAATTATTATTTTTGTTGTTATTATTACCACAGAATGGGAATTGGGCCAGGACACCTGTAGGGAGGGTGTGGAAACTGCTGAAAGGGAGAGAGAGAGAAGAGGAAAAAAACAACATACACACACACTCACTCACTCACTCACTCACTCACTCACTCATGTCATCACACACATACACAGTGGTGTGTTTTTTGTGTGTGTCTAAGGAATGGATCAGAGGCTGAAAGTAATGTCACAGCGCAATCAAATGATAACTCATCAGCATATAGCAGCGAGTCACTACTCCTTTTAATGTGTGACCTTGTCTGGGATTACTATTTCATCTTGTGTGTGCGCACACACACACATACACACAGAATCTTGGATCTTCAGGCTTTGAAATTACTTCTACAAAAGACCAGGGTGATATTTTAACTGGACTTTCGTCTTCCTCATGTAAAAATGTTTCAGCGTCTATGTGGGAACCCACAGTCAAAAAAACAACAGATGAAAGACGAGTTAAAGGAAAAACCTTTCATTAACTAGCAGGTTTACTGCATTACACAATGTGTGTATGATGACTAGGATGAGTAGGATGAGCAGGACCGGCTGGCCCTTGGAATGAAACGGTATTAAGAAACGATCTAATTGATTGAATGCGTGGGGCTTTGTGTGGGTTGCTAAGGTGGCTATCTGAGATATCTCAGATGTAGTGACATCTCCATTGAGATCTACGGCAAAAAGGACAGTGCACTATGGATGATCATGAAGCTCCTGCATGGTCTTGTTAATTTGATAATGGAGAAAAAATCTGCGCTTGGCTAATAAATACTGAAAACAATGGACACAAATTGCTAGTTCCCCTTTAGTTTCAAAGATGTGGCCTGTGATTCTGTCCTTTTCTGTGCTGAAATAAGACTGAAAATATGTTTGGCTGGCCAAATTGGGCAGAGTAATTAAAACCAAATGCCACACGTTCCCGTCACCATTAAGCTGCCAGTTGCCCATGAAATCACATCAAATTTAATTTAGCTAAGAACATCATGTCGTTCTGCATCAACCCAGTCAACTGTCAACTGTTGTTCAGGCTCATTTTGTCAGACAAGACGGAGCAATGTATGCACTGATTTTTTCCCGAGATAACCGCAGCAGTGGTCCTCTTCTATTTCAAAAAAACGAAACCAAAACGATAATTGATGCTGGAGGTAGTCGGACACTTCCACTGTAAAAAGAATAGTTCTCGTCGATGTTCACATTGTGGGATTTTTTTTGTCAGAATTTGATTGTAGTCTTTAGTGTGAAGTTGTTAAGTAGCTGTTGACGGCTCACTGACAGTTGGCTATGAGCATTATCATACACTTGTCAACTTCACCTTGGGAACACAAAAATATGGAGCGTCAGGGACTGGGACTGTTTCTGTGCAGCAACACTCTTTCACAGTAAAATTATACACTGTTGACGTTGCTTTTGTACACAGAGTGAAATCAAATAGGCATTTTCAAGCAAAAAAAAAGCAGCAGGGAGGAAAAGGCGAGCCAACGAAAACAGGACAAAGAGGAAATAAATTAGGGAGTGTACTTGCATTTGTGGCCTTTTAGTCGAACGGAGCTCGACCACTGATACATCCACTGGATAACACATGCAAACGCAAACACATGCGTCAAACTGACGTTACACACAAACAACGACTGGGGGGCTTGTAAATGGGACAGAGCTTCTCTGGACGAAAAAGAGTGACAGGGCTATTGTGGGAAAAATGAAAAAGAAATGAAACTTGGACAGCCTCACTCTTCCACCAGCTGCACTTTCTTGCAATGTCTTGCCAGATTTGTTTTCCCTCCCTCCCTCTCTCCCTCTCTCCCTCCCTCCCTCCATCCATACTTCATTCCCTGTGTTCACTGATTGCTTTTCTTTTCTTCTACCAACGGCTAATGTCGAAAATATACAGTGGTGTGACAGAACAAAGTCAAAAGAGGAATGTATCTGCTCAGTGTTTATGTACAGTAGATCCTGCCTGTAATAATGATTTCTAACCCCACACATCACTGGACTTTGCATGGCAAAGCTCTGTTTACTCAGAAACACACCCATTGGTTAAATTTGTTTAGATTCTTGGTATGTTCCCCTCCAGTCACTGCAGGTTTGTATCATAACACACTATGGCCTTCAACCCTTTGACCTGTATTTATTATCTCTACATCCCCTCTTCCTCTGCATATCTAGGAGGAGAGAGTACCTCCTTTAAACAAGCTTCCTGCCACAGGCTGTTGAGCATAATGTGGTGTTGTCATTTACTCTCACTTTCTTTTTTACACATACATGTTCAGTCTACAGCTTTTCTAGGTGTTCATTCACACTGATTTAAAGCATTTATTTCTGTTTCATTACTGTGGCAATAAACAGGTAATGGATGTTTTACGATTAAAAGGCGCTGCGTGCAATGGTTTTACTATAAATATAAACCAGTAATGAGAGCTGTTGATTGACAGGTTTAGGGTGAGATTAAGAAGCAATGTAATACAATCACACATCCACTGAGTGTGTCTGACTGCAAAACCCTGTGTCACTGAGCCTCAAATCTAACTGAAATCAATATGTGTATTGGAGAATTTGTGAGAGGAAGCCTTGGAATAACAGTGATTCATGTTCACACACACACACATGCGCACACAGCGACTCATCACATGCAAAATACATTAAAAGCCAATATGAAGCGAATGCAAGTTCACCCTCACTCCGCTTCAGTCACCAGCAGCTCATTATCTGCCACTTCATATCAACAAACTAACAATCTGCACAGCTTCAATAAAATCCTTCATGGGAGCAAAGTGCTTTCTGTCTAATCTACTGCTGTTTCTGTACGCCAAACGGCTGCAGCTGTGGACATCACCAACTTGACTCGCAAAAGCTCTTCATCCAGAACGGTGCGTAAAAAAAAAACCCTTCATGACTTACTTTAATTAAATTGCCTGAATCTGATAGTTTTGACTGTTTGTTGTGGTTTCAGTATGAACACAAGATTAAAGTGCCATTAGTGTGAGCTCTGTAATCAGTTTCTGTGTCCTTCGTACATTCCTTCCCGTGAGGCCGAGCCATGCATGAACTCAAGGTCTCCTGTCATACGTTACTAGTGACGGTGATACATCAAGTCTCAAACCTGATTAATGTACAAGAGCTGAACTTACAGGCAATAATGACACTAAAAACACTCACACAGAGGGATACTATATAAGAATGATTCACATGCTCAGAATAAAAGACACTGGTGGAAAATATTCCGTCCTTCATCCTTTGACTAAAAACAGGCAGCGTGAGTAATTCTCACTTTGTAGCACAAAACAATATCAGTGTGTAATGCAAGACTTGCCAATGTGTGAATTTATTTGACATGGCAAAACAGAAAAGAAAAAAATGAAACCTTGTGCCCTTCTGGTGCAAACTGTTGAGATTTGGCAGGCAGAGAGGAATGGCTGGCTGGGGAACCGCGCAAAAATCAGACCCTGCTGTCCTCATTAACATTATTGCATTGTGACCTGCTGTTTTATGTTCATTGTCATAAAGAGGGGAAAACAAATCCCTTTGTTAAAAAGAAACACTCTGGTTCCATTCTGTTAAAAGAAAAATATGAATTTCTTGTGTCCAAATGCTCAGGTCTGGTTTTGGTATAAGTATATTGTGAGAGTAGCACACTTCACTTTGATGAGAGAAGAGTTTGATCCTTTGTCTTCATTTCAGACATGAAATCTGACAGATTACACAATTTTTATCTTATGTTCATTCCTCCTACATGTACGTTGCATCAGGAAACTGGCAGAATCAGATATGACTGCACGCTTGAATGTTTTGTGTGCATATGATTTTGCTAAGTAGGGATGGAAGTTAGTGGTTTACTGACAGCAGAGCATCCACTCCCGAGGCCTGCCTGGGTGTTGCAAACGGTCGAGGGCGGAGGTGCAGTGTTAAGCACTGTCACCTCACTACAAGAGGGTTGTGGGTTTTTCTGGCTTGTGCGTGTTTTCCCTGGGTGTTCTGGTTTCTTCCCACAGACCACAGACTCTAAATAGTGAATGTGAGAGTGAACGGTGGCGTGTCTGTCTGTGTGTCTGTCTGTTCCCCTGGTCCCACCCGCTGCAACAGTGGATATATCAGACATTAGCTCTCTATAAAGGACTGGGAAACAGTATGAGTATGTATGCAGGCAGTCAAACATACGACATTCCTACACTGATGCCTGTGTTACATAGAAATGTGTTTTACAGACATTTGAATTCACTTGTTTGTCGTCTTTCTTCTGCGCAATGAAGTATGAATGTTGGACGCTGCCAGCAGCAGGACAGTTTGATGTCATTGTTTCATGGAACTGTCGTGACAAAAAGGAGGAACATGTGGATCTTTCAGCTTAAGTGTTTTTTATGTGCTAAGAAGTCAACGCAAATCAATGACACGACGGAAAATACAGATGCTCAGTTTCCACTATTTCTTTCTGAGCTCTCGACCGCTTCGACCACCATAGACGCCCATCATCACTGAAGAGAATACACTTTTGTTTAGACTTTCCGCACACTAAAGAAACTATTAGCATATGGTACCCAGAGTCTGACAAAACATTAGCGCATAA
The DNA here is from genome assembly GCA_901007665.1 of Aeoliscus strigatus. Classification (NCBI taxonomy): domain Eukaryota; kingdom Metazoa; phylum Chordata; class Actinopteri; order Syngnathiformes; family Centriscidae; genus Aeoliscus; species Aeoliscus strigatus. Next base: position 685,601 of record CAAKHB010007986.1, on the reverse strand, counting down.
TCCAAAAACTGGATCAAAGCAAACCTAGTACAAATTTAAGCCACTCATCGAGTGACAGAAAATGATCCTAAAGCTTCGCCAAGTGACGCATCCAACCGCAGGCCGATGATTAGTGGCTGTAGCGTGCAGTGAGGACAACTTTGTTGCAGAATGTGGATGAAGCATGAGAGTTTGGTTTCCAGACAAGTGAGCCTGTTCTTGCAAAGATTACTGGAACAAAGGCGCTGATAGCCGAATCATTAAATCACCTCTGTGTACAGTTGGAGCGTTGAACGGAAAATGAAGAGGCCGGTTGAGGTTTTCCTTCAAGCAGATGCAAGAGCTGTTAATGTTCAGCAGGTTGCTCCTTCCCTCCTAACATTTTGGCACAAACAGAAGCGTGATATCACGTTGCACAGGTTTTGGTGAATTTGTTTATTCTGATCAATGCCAAGTACGTGTTTGTGTTTTGTTTTTTTTGAGAGGAGTGGAGGTGGGCAGCATAAATACAGACATTCACGCACGCAAAGAAGTAAACGCTGAATAGCTATTATCATTATCATTTCTTTGTCTAACTTACCATATATGTGTATTCTGGGTTGAAATGCGAAACTTCCAGTTCCAAAAATTCATTCAGCGAGATACACCTGCTCTCATGTGTTTCCTTTTTAAAATGCAATAGTAGTGTGACAATTTCAATGAGTAATGGAATGTTCCATAATCCAACAGAAATACTGTTTTTGCAGAAATTTCTAAACTAAAATTATTGTAACCATATAATTTTTGTAGGTAACTGGAATATTTATTGTTTATTTGTCATCAAATTACACTATTATGGCATTACATGTAACTAGTTATGCCCAACACCGTGACAATGTTTCACAGTTGAGCCTGAAAGGAAAGTTTGCCATCATGTGCATGCTGACAAAGCTGGTATCACATGACTCTGCAGCCCTGAAGAGACGGTCAACAGTTCTCCTTGATCACCATTCACTAGACGCAGCATTACTACTTGTTAAATTAAACCTAAGAGTAAAGCATGATGCAGTCAAACTCGTGATTCAACACGTTGTACCGCCAGCTTTAATGAATGCTGCATTGTTGACCTGTCAGTACATGAAGGTAATAGGTGACACGACACATCTGAAAGGCTGTGCTCAGTATTTTCAATCTTCCACTCAAAAGTTGCCAATAGCACGGTTGCATTATTCCATGGCTGCAGGCTGTGACTGATGCCTGATGCCTCAAGTCACCTCCGATCGGATAGCATGGGTGCAACAGGATGATCACTTGTGACTGTCACACAAGAATGATGATTGAATGATTTGTGAAGTCAAATGATCTGTTTAATTAGCTATCAGGTTATATCACAACTGACCACTTCTGTTTGTTTGCTTCCAAGTTTCAACTAAAAGCAATTAATCCTATTACCTATTGATTCAATATAACATAGACAACTAAACTCCATTAAGGAGGGTGATTTCACTTCTGTTGGTACGCCAAGGGAACGAGACAATGTGAAAACTATACAGAGATGGGATGAAAAGGAGAAGCCAGACTTAAGTGTCACTGAGTCTATTGAGAACAAATCATCCGCAGCAAATGTTTACTTTGGACCTCCGCCCCTGGTCTTGCTAATAAAAGCTTGCTTTATGAGTTTACACCCATTTGTGCAATTTGGAGAAGATTATTCTTTGGCCTGGCATGTTTCCGATAGTTATTTACATCTCTGGCACACAGCATCAGAGTTACTAACCTACACAGATCCACTGTGATATAAAATACCAGTAATAAAAAGGTGTGTCCATTCAGCAGCTGATGGGAAATCCTTTTTGTTCTGGAGCAGCTATGATGCAGGAACGGATAAGGGAAAACGTATCTGAGGAATGCCTGAGTGAAATGAAGAGCGCACACACACTGCATGAGACTGTAAATCCCAACAGGCCAGTGAGCTACATAAAAATATATTAACTTGAGTGGGAGAAGGTGGGTGGGGGGACAAAAAAGGCAACTGCGTGTGTGAAGAGGAGCTCTGAGGATATCGGATAGCTCCACGTAGACAGAGATGAGAGGAAATGTTGAATATAGAAAAGTGCTTATGGGCAGAGTTTGGCGTTTCAGTGTGCCAAGCTGTCCCAATTAGAGATGACGATGACAAGTGCACCTGTGCAATTGTGTCTGTGAGAGTGTGTGTGTTGCGATGTTGCTGTCTGACGTTATAATGCCCCGCAGGTATAAGAGGGGGGATTCGGTTTTCAAGGGTAAGTATCTTTTCTTCGCAACTGTCTCTTTGGATTCCTACCCGAGCATGTCCCCACACACAGAAGGCGCACGTCCCTGAGGCAAATGTAATTCTGTCATTGATTTCATAAGGATACTGCCGGAGACGTTCAGAACGCAAGGCCCACACAATCGCATTCAATACATTTTTATCAACCTTTACTTCAATAGAAGCGAACAACTTTTATAGTTTGGCCCGTAATTCTGACATTAACAATTTTCATACCTTGTCCAAGGCATTCAACTATTTCATGCTTTTCAGCAGCAGTTATCCTTTTTCTTTCCCATACTGCTTGAAAATGTTGGTCTGCAGTGATCCAAAGAGCCCTGAGACACAATACCATCCATGAATTTAATTGAAAAACAACAAAAATTTTAAAATCTTTATGACACATAAATATAATTTGCATAATAATTTCGACACGGTGTACATCTATGGCTTTTCAACTGGTCAGAGTCCTTTGAATGGGAAAACTTTGGTTTACAAATGAATGAGGGAAAAAACATGGTGATGGCTAATTCTGAATTCTAATTGCACACAGAGAAATTTTGAAGGATCTGATAGATAACCCACAAAAGTAAAGACAAATTCAAATAAATGATTAGATGCAGGTTCAGTGTTCAGGACGTAAATAATTTTTCTGTCATATTCTACTCAACTACAAATACCTGGGTGAAAGTCAGCAGAGCTCGTTCTCCAACAGACTTACACTTCTACTCTCTCAAAGAATGACACAAGAAATCGTTCTTTCCACTCTCCATCACACTGAGCAAAAGTCCATCTAAGTGAAACTCTTTCTGCATATAAGACATGTTCAACTGTTCATGTATAATTATGCAGTCTTATACAGCATATTTGATGTTCTGTATATATATTCTTTATCTAAAAAAAGCACAAATCATATGCACTCTGGACATTTGCTTTTGGTTACATTGTGTGCTTTAGTTTTATTTTAGTTCATATTTATTCGTTTTTTTCTTTGATTTCTCGTTTCAAGAATTACCTCTTGGATGTTTGCTGCTGTGACATGAATTACTACAGTCATTATGTATCTATATTTAATTCTAAAACCTTACTACAGAATTAGAAATAATGGTAAAAATGGTTTCCAACGGAGACGGCGGTAATGGCTCATTCTGTATCAAAAAAAAAAAATCATCACTGGAGGAAATATCACGGACCAAAACACCCCCAGACATCCATCCATCCATCCACTGTTCTTACAGCTGACATAACCAAATGATTTGTTGGGAGGAGGTGGGTGGCCGTCGACTGCTCAGCTTTGTTCCAACAGGAAAAGTCCTATCCAAATGACCAGTTCTGACAGAACGCCCCCTCGGGTGAAGGCACCCGCAGAGAAACAGGAGAAGAGTTGGGAGCGACATGGATGGAGCCCTGAATGACTCATAGAAACCAGGGGTTCCAACGATAACATGGGTGTCTGTGATTATCCATGAAAAGGTTGATGTAACCACGTTTGTTGATAAGAAAAACATCATTCTGATTTGACTGCGACTTCTGTGAATCATTTGGGCTGAATTTCCCTGTAATGTTTCAGAGCAGCACCCTAACTGACTGAATCACTTGAAAAATATGCATCATACTCTCATATTCAATATCCGAGGATGAACAATGGTGTGGTCATAACAAGAGAGGCATCACTGATTCTAACATGGACTTGGATGATAAGAAATTATTCACAGGCCCTTCGCCATAAATAAGATTCATTAAGACGCTGATAAATGTACATTACATATTATCGCCATATTTTGTCATCAGAGCACTTTCTGAATGAATCAATACTGGTCTTGGTGGTGATTAGATTGCTGATGGATCAGAGCCAGGCTGCCCTTTTAATGGTAAGATTCTCCATCAACATGATTCCAGATCACTCTTATTCATCATTATAGGTAAGGACATGGGCATATGGAAACCTTCGTCTCACTGCAGCGTCATTAAGATGATGGATTGTGGATATGGCCTGTCACTCTGCCACACAGTCAGTCATCTGATGAAGAGAATTCATATTCAGAAGGTCTCGCTTTCATTAATCCCCGGCTCAACGACACCGAAAGAAAGGGACCTCGTGAAAACCTAAGTGACCTTGAGATAATTTATGCTCTTAGTTCTTTTCAATGTGTCAGGCGCTCGCGTCCCCTCACCCTCCACGTTTCTCACAGTTACAGCGTGACAGAAGAAAACCAACGACCGTGAGGGGAAACAGCGCTTCTCTTTGAGCCTCGTCATTGTGACATATGACATTGAACGACAGATACTGAAAAACAGATTTTCTCATCTTCGCCACAGCCATCTGTCTTTCACCCCATTTGTTTCTGCATGGATCAAACGGTAGAGGATGTAAGCCAGATGCTGGGCCGTCTGGGGCCTGGACTCAGTTACCTAACACAGCAACTGAATCCATGAATTCTGGTGATGCGTCAGCGCTTTAAAAAGACATGCCACACATGTTGTGTCCAAATGTCATTTACAATAAGTTGCTCATCCACTCTTTTCTGCATTAATTCATCATTAATCCCTCTGATAAGGAGCCTGAATACTTTGAGACCCAGGAGATATAAGAATTACAACATTCCTAACCTGCACGTTACAAAATGGGTGCTCATCACTGACTAACTGCACTAATGACTGTCTTAAAGTGAGGAAATACTGCCCTCTAGGGGACATTATGATTATTACATCTCTACAGAGATAACTCACATCAAAGTAGAGACAAAATGCATTGAATGCCTTTTCTTTGTGACACTCATGCCATTTGTCATGTACATATGCAGGGGACTGAGGACCATCAAATAAAGTGGGTCCTGTGGGATCAAGGCAACAGCGTAGTTCCAAAACATGTCAAAATTACAAAGGCTCTCACATTTTATGTGTTAATGGAAAAACTGACCATAGTTTTCTGTATTTAATGACCTACGAGTCCTGGGACATGTAATTATATAAGTCCTAGGACCGCACTAAGCACTGCAGGGGTGTTTACTCGGTGAGGCATGTTTTTGGTCATCAACTTTGGTGCCACGGTGTCTTTACTGAATCAAAAAAATAAAAAATAAAAATGTGTTTGTGTCAGACCAATAACACGCTTGTGCATCACAGATCATAGTTCCTGGGTGAATGCTTAAAAGTCTGTAACTTTGGACAGAACCATCTTCTACCGATGCCTGTTATTATTCTGTCATCAGCCAACCAGAGCTGGTTATTCTCTTTCTGAGTACCAGTGCAGTCAATCATATATTTCGGTTTATTTTTCCACAAAGCTACAGAGTGCAAAATTTAAGAAAAAAAAACACCCTCAATTTCATTTCAGCAACAATGATCTAAGAACTGGAACATCTCATAATGTTGAACAGCTGAGACACAGCAGACTTGTCATGCCTCAGTGCATTATTCGGTTATTTGACAGAGAAAGTGGTGGAAAATGAACAACATTGTTTGTCTCCTGTATCAGAGGTCTCGATGTGATCCTTTTCACACGGAGACAAGAGGTGTCTTCTTTGACTTGAACTGACGTTGGTTTAGGGGTGCATGTTATACAATCAGCTCACCTTTGGTTGAACATCCCTCTGAAGTTGTAGTTTGCTCTGTAGTTAGGTATGGGCTTGGGATCCAAGGGCCTGTAGATGGCCGGCTCCCCTCGTTTCATAGCCAGACCATTCAGCTCCACTGTGGGCGTTATACTGCCTGCAGACCCAAGCACGTGTAGGAAATGTTTGGAACAGGGCAATGAAACAATGATAAACTGAACAGAGTCTGTCCCCCACATTTAAAGCTGGTTTGTTCACTCACTCATGTGCACAGATATTGACTTTGTTATTTAGAATTGGAAAAAAGCTGTGAGCTTAAGTGATGTCATTTCATGCCATGTCAGCAAAACAGTTTCATGGCAAGAGGGTTCCATAACATTTAATGATCAAGGAAATCATTAACATGAAAATATAACAGCGACATAAATACTAAAAAGAAGTTTAAGATGCACAGTAGAAAAGAATTCTAAGGCATACTGTGGTAACACGTTAAAAACAACTTTCAAACTATACTTAATTGTCAAAGGAATTGTACAGAATTGGCATCATGGTATCATCAAAACATCAAAACATGAGTGAGTCTTAAATGACAGGTGACTGTCAGATCATATTAGCAATAACCGACCTGTTGAGGTGACTGACATGGATTGACATCTATATGATGTGCTACCTGGGTTGCTGTTGATGTCGACTTTAGGAGAGCGGGGCGCTGGCCTGGGAAGGACACTCTCGACCAACGCCTTAGCAGCCGTGGAATGCTGAGCCTTTTTGATGCTGGTTCCCTCTGCCTCCCACACCTGCTCCCCGAGAGTCAGCTGCACTGTGAACATCTGCAGCAGAGAGAAACGCATTAACTGACAAGAGCTCCATGTGTTAACCTAGATAACCAGCTATGGGTGGATTCAGAGACACGTACTTAGGAAAAGTATAAAACCTAGGAGCACAACCTAGGAGCGCAGAATTGTTTTGGGAAAGAAAATGGCAAATGGAAACTATATAGACCTCACTTCATACCTCAGTGCAATCTTGGACTCCTCACCTTAGCATGTGCAGGGCCTCTCTCGTTGAGCAGCTTGTACTGTGGTTGAATCCTATTAAAACGGGCTAACTCATTCACCAAACACATGGGAGTTTTCTCTTTAGGGTTTGCCATGTTCTCCTGGGGCGGGCCTGAAAGCAGAAAGCAGAAAAAGACATGATAAACAATGCATTCATTTTATCCCACCAGATATGATTTGCATAAATCATTATCGTGTACTGATCCATACACAGTAATATGAGTCCAGCATTTGTGACATCGCAAGAGGATCGCACAGTCTGATTGAAAGAACCTTTCAGGCAAACAAAACTGGCAAAAAATATATATATTTTACTAAAGGTCTACCTGGTGGTGTGGCAGACACAGGGGCGTCCCCATATCCAGCTGCAGGAGCAGGGCAGGCGGGTGTGGGGGACGGGCCTGTGCCATTGACAGAGGGCTGAAG
>CAAKHB010007986.1:633586-669321 GCA_901007665.1 Aeoliscus strigatus | reverse complement strand
AACAACTTCTAAAAGCAATGTGCTGACTGAGCCCCTGACCATTTTAAGAAGTGATGAGTGCGGAACATCATATGTCACTGGTTAACCCATGACAAGGGATGTAGTCATAGCAAAGATGTGAATGACTCCTCAGGTGAATGTCTGCGCCAAAGCTAAAATATGACAGTATGTTAGACTGACAATCAGATTTACTTCATTCTCAATGTTGGTAAAGTTTGAATGCCCTCTAGTGGACAGGGTATGAATAAACCTGTGAATACCATCAGATTTGTGTAATTATTGAAAATAATACAGAATGAGATTTGAATGGTTTCATTACAGATGGATATGAAATGGATATGAATGGGTGGGTTTGCTACAAAACACTGCATTTTGTAAAATGCAGGCAGAAGTCTGGGTTTCCTGATGAACAACTCATCTTACACGCATTGTCATACACACGAACACACAAATGGTGTCTGAGCCACGGATGCTTACCTGAGGTGAATCAAAAGGATATCGACTACTAAATTTGAAAAGCAGCTGAAACTTTTCTCCTTCATACAGTGTGCCAGGTGCTCCTTCCATGTCTACAATCCACCTAAAGAGAAATACATGGAGACACCACGTGTTAAGCTGTCTAGGCATTCAAAAAGCCATCTCAATGCATCAGAATAGCAGGTAAAATATTTGCTTTAATGGACAGATGTTTGAGGAATGTGTGCACAAACACTAGCAGGGATCACATCACATTATCCTGAATAATAATCACACATAATTGACGCTGCAAACGCTTCAGTAAGTGTGCAAGCTTTCGTCTGACTGATTGCACACTCTGATTGACATTCCACACTAAGCTAGGTTATGACAGGGGTTTAGGAATAATGTGATACTCTTATTGATCTCGGGGACACAATCTATTTTTGCTTGTGTTACCTGGCTACAGAACTGTGCTGACTGAGCTGGTGGGGATTCAGTGTCTTTAGCTGGCTTAGAATGGCAGATGATTGTGAACACAGGGGCATGATCCAGGGTCTTTGGGATGAAGGACATTTGACCTTCCTGGTATTCTTATGTTCCTGAATGTATTAAGCTTCCCTGATCAAAAAAGCTAAATATTCTGAATGAGTGAATCACATTTATTGGGCTTTCCTGCTCACGGCAGATACCTCACAGGAGAAGAAACATGAACACTGACAAAGTACATCGCAATCTCTGACCTAGTTTCCGGACAAGTGGAACAGATAGGACACCAAGGAGACTTGTCCCTCTTTGGGTTTACAGCTATGTGGTTCTTTAAAATGTGGCCTGGGGCATTTGATCATTTAGGTCTACATATCGGGTCAGCCCTGTTTAGAAAGACACCCTTAGAGAGCCCGATAAATCCAAAGGTCTAAAAGGAACTTCCCTTTTTCTGATGGAGGCACAGCTCATCGGGAGGCAGCACAACTGTGCATTATGCATAAGCTGCACCTGATGCAACGTACACTGAATTCAGGCAAGGACTCCAAGGACATTGTGCTCACACATGCTCCGATCCCCTGTGGCCCTGGGATTATATGATCCACTCCACAAAAATAACATAGCAACCTAACATAGGAAGAAACTGAACGCACAAGCACTTTGAAGCAGCACTTTCTTCATTAGCAATAGGTAACTAAGCAAAGCACATTTTTTAAGCAAAGCCATCTATCAGAACTATCAGAGTTCACTGAAAGACACCAAGGGGCATAGTGTACAATATAAACACAAGATAATCATACACAAACGCTGCAGTGTGCCTTTCTCCATGTTGGTTTATCAGAGAATAAGGTCAGCTTGACTTTCAGTCAGGAAGAGACTTACTATGTGAGAGAACTAATATCCACCTATATCAGTCAACGTGTTAAACCAACACATTTGTCTCTCATCACAACCCAGACAAAAGGCCACACCCATTCATACATCTAAGACGTGGGATGCACAGGGAACACGGAAGTCAGGCTGAACTGGTTGGGAGACTTGTCAGCCATGCCAAAAGCACTGAAAAGAATTTCAGTTGTTGTGCGGGTGAAACCAAAATATTCTATTGTTTAGTTATTTCTATCCTGTGACAATCAAAAGACAAGACACGGTGAACGTGTTGCCAACCTGTAAGTGAAAGACATTTAGAGGACGCTTGCGTCAAGCAACACAAGGAGGCAAAGAACACAACTGAGCACTTTCTGTTTGGCACTACTGGCGTTGACCTGACAGTGCTTGTGAGGGTTCATGACACACGCCAAGAAACACAAACAGAAAGGTCAACCAAGCAGCCACTCGCTTGTTTCCACCCTCAACTTCTCTGCAAGCCAACCGTTGAATATTTCATCTGGATGACTAGTGACACACCATTAGAGACACTCTTGTGAAGGGAAGAACTGACAGTCATGGGAATGACCCTGATTCCTCCTCACCAAACGCTGATGATGTTAGACTTGTGCCTCAATACCGTTTGAAATGGACCTGCTATCAGCACATTGCTCATTCATTGTGGTTAAACCAGACATGTTAAGTCTGACAAAAAACATGACATGAAACACAAAAAAAATACATACTGTGTTATGGTGTTCTGCACACTTTTTTCATTAAGCGTCATTCCAGGGGGTGGATCATTTTGCAAGGCTAATAATTCCTTTTGTAGCCGTTTCTGTAAAAGAAAATGAGGCAGGTGTTGCAACACAGACAAACATGTATGAATCAGTGACACAGACAAACTCACTTTATTAAGATTTGCTAGACAACAATTGACTCTGCTCTTCAAAGTAAAACAATGGGCCTCATGTTCAACAGCTTTAGGACACCTTAGCATGGAAATCGAATGTCATTATTCGTATTCTAACATTATGTGATGATGGTAGTGGTCGACTGAACACTTTGTGGCTTTCTGAATATTCAATACATTCCTCGACTTATTGGGTTGATGCAGTTCATTTGTGGCCATTTAATGAAGCGATGCACCTGTTCAGCCCGAGTGGATACTCAACTGATCTATCTGCGCACAGCCTCGCTAGCTAGCAGCGTCGGCCGAGTAACAGCCCGACACACGCTTCAAAACACACAAAAAACACACTCGGAACACCGTGGTGTTAGAACAGAATGTGTCGTCGTCACAATAACCCCCTGGCCAGTTGTGGACATTGAGCCCCGGGACGCTGGTATCTGTGCTCGCCTTGGCTCGCTGCTGTTGCTGAAGATGGGCTAACGTCAGTTGTATTGCTAGCAAATATCCGCCGTAGAAGCTTTTACACTTTGAGAAATGGCAGCGTTTTCTCTCAATGTCACCGCCGGTTCGAACTGACACATGTAAGTTAGTCAACTGGTTAATATAATGGCCAGGAAGATTAGACTGCAGCATGTACATTGCGAACTTGCGATCGCTGTCATTTGTGTTCTTACCTGCATCGACGCCATGATGGGAACCCCCCCTCCCCACCGCACCAGCGCACAGTGGAGGACGGGACGTCAGGCAGGCACGTGACTAGAAAAGTCATCATGACGGACGAAAACAATCCGCCGACGAGTCACGAACTCAGAAGCCCTTCACACGAGTTTGGAATGTATCTGACACATTTATCGAGCAGATTTACGAAAGGAGACTAGTTAATTTCCCTCTGTCAAACCTTTCCTGTCACAAACTAAAAAAGGAAATAAAAGACACTTCTGATCAGACATTAATATTGCTAGTATTAATAATGCACAATATTTATCCAACCAATAAATTGATATTCAAATTTAACGAAGTTGAGTAAACTATTAGATATCAAGATTGTACATTTTTACAGAAATTATGGGGAGATGGCGGTGAGTTTACTTTTTTACACTAACTAATCGTACAATTAAATTGTCAATTATCAAAACAGACTAAGTTTGAAAATATCATCCATCCATAGGCAAATTCTTATTAGGAGAGTCAATAACCCATCTGGCAATAACATTAAGTATTTAAATTCATTGACACACAATATCAGAAACTTTATTCTAAACATCCAATAATGTCCACAATTTGTTAAACCTGACACTTTCTCATTCCTTCATACAAGTGATTGCAATGTTTGCAGATTTTAAGTTGAAATCCATAAGAACTATTTCAATCGTAAACCATCACACTGCAACCAGTGTTCGACAACAGGTATTAGCTTAGAATACTTATAACTGAATATTACAACCCACAGCAGTTTTTATACTTTATACTTACTGCTTATGGTAATGCTCAGTGCTCATCCATGCGATCCAAATATCCTGGTTTTGGGATCAATAACATTGATCTTACCTGTGTATTTCAGGTCATGAATATTAAAGTTTTTTTTCTTTGCCACAATTTAGCATTTGGTATTCTGTCATTGACCCTGAATTCATTCACGTTTAATCCAACGAGTAAGACAAAAAAGCAGGCCAAATGAATCTATGAGGGAACCAACAACATAAATAAGCTCTTGCTCATTGGCTTACAAGCATAGGAAGAGTGTACCTACATAGGCCATGGTGAGGTCTAAAAATGTTACAAATCATCTTTCAAATACATTTGACAGGACAATTCTGTAACAAACCTGCACTAATAAATGTGACAGCATTTTAAAATTTCAACAGTAATAAATGTACTCATTCCAAACAGGTCTTTATTAAGACAGCGAGCAAGGAAGGGTTTTTTGGATGGGAGAGACATTTGCCACATTATGCAGCCTTCCATTGTAATACATTATTAAAATGAAATTCTTTAATACACAAAATTATGACAGAAATTTAGATGAAGACAAAAAAATCCTGGCCACATGCACATTTCTATTTTGTATAGTGTATATAGCAAAACAAGTTAAATACTCAAAAACATCTAAAAAGTGTGTTTGAAGCTGCAACAGTATCTCGGTAACTTTAACAATCCAGAAAGTTTGCAGCCATGAGCAGTTCCAGTGCGATCTCAGGCGCGATGGGAAATTCGGGTATCTCTGTGGAGCTGTTGGTGTAACGGACCTTGTAGGTGAAGTACATGCAGACCTTGGACAGTACATGAGACGGTATCTCCCTGAAGTTCACTTCGTTGGTTTCATTTTCAGCAAACTGGCCTGCATGGAGGGTTAAGAAGAATGCCAAAATATTTATATATGTCATGGAGCAGCTTCACACAGTGACACTGAATTAGATTCCTAAAACAATTGTATCACCAATCACAATCAGTATGGACCCACTACTTATTTTTCGAAATATTTGACTTGAAAATCATTTTGACGCACCAGTAACTCTCTCATGTCATTTATCTGAATTCTCACCTGGCCCACTCAACATGGCTTTGATTGTCCCAGATGTCAAGGCATGTTCTCTTTTCACAATGAACTCATGGCCATCTGAAGAAATCAACTTCACATACATGGCATCTGGCCCCTCACAGCCACCATAAGTTCTCTCTTCACCATCTGTTAAGTTAAAAAAAAAAAAAAAAGGAAACCGTGTAGATGTGAAGCAAATGTAGTATTTGCTCTACTAGTGGTGGTGAGTTATTCTAAAATGTGCTAATTCACATAGACCTGTGATCCGATTAGACCGTTTTTTAACGAAAAAGATAACTCACCCATCCTGATGCAATAGTCCTGTTCCTAACGTGGAGAAAAGACACACACAATAGGACAAGTGTCAGTGGAGCTATTCATAATGGGGACATTCTTGAGCTAGTGAGTAAAAATCTGAACCAAATCGTCGTCCGAGAACTGGCACTCGTCGAATATATGTAAATAATCAGCAAACAACAATACAACGTTATCATTGCCGTCTGTTGAGGAAACTACTAGTACCGCAGTGTACTTCGGATTCATCATGTTGAGCCGACAACCAAACTGAGTCACTGTTAGCAGCCGTCACAGTTAACGTTAGCTGTTTTTTGCTAAATTGTAGTCGCTTGCTAGCTAGTTTGGTAGCTAGCGCCCCGACAGACAAACGAGATCGTTTATGTTCCGAGTTCAGTACTTGATTCACACAAACTGCACAGGAAGGACCAAACACAAGCAAACAGTGTTCATAAAACCCGAAACCACTCTTCTTACCACTCTTTGGAAAGGCGTAGAGTGGGGATCGTGTTTGAGCTAACGTTACCTACCAGCCACAGTTGATACCCGGAACCAGTTTGACAGGACACTTGTCCGCCAAGAAACACGTCCGGAGAGGTTCAGTGCAGAGAGAAAAGATCCGACGTCAAAATTGAATTTTATTTGGATGTGATGAAGCAGGTGGACGTTTTGAAACGACATTCCACTGATTATTGTCTGGTGATTAGAATTTATTGCAGTCATACTGTTAAAGGTTTGTTCGTGAACGCTGGTCCTCATGAAGCTCCCGTTCTGGAGGTTTTAGACGTTAAATGCTTCTACACACCTGATTCCAATTAGCAGCCCGTTATTGTCACTAATTGAGCCTTTAAATCAGGTGTGTGGCAGCAGGAGTCCAAACCTCCAGGAATGAGTAACTTTAACTCTTAACTAGAGTGCATACAATGGTGTCATGGTGGTTCATTTACTGAACCTGACTGTTTTCCTATTTTCCCTGTAGGGGGCGCTTGTGTTTCAGAGTGGTTTGCCTGTCTCCTGTGATAAGGGACAGCAGGTGTTCATTGAATATGACAGACATTTTGCTGGCTCATAAATCTCAGTCCAAGACAGAGTGAAAGAGAAAAAGAAGCCTGTGCTCGGTGCTGACGTAACATCTAGCACGAAGGAGTGAATCACTTCCTTCCTGCTATAATGTGTAAATTACAAAAACTTTGTTTAAAATCTGTGGATAACTATCAATAACAAAATATCTTTGAATAGGTGTTGGTCATAGATGAATTTGTGTAAGGTAGATGTAGCCATGATCAGGTTCAGAATGTGACTGTGGCCTGATCCTGTCTGGAGTTCTTTCATGCAAAGTGATGATGGTGGAAATATGAAGCGTCTAAATGGACACGGAGTCATCTGAGCTATGGCACACTGAGTTGGCCACTGAGTGCGCCCCTGATTTTGTTCATTCTAAAGGAGCCTAATATAAAAATGCATATATTTGCATTTATATATTGATTCACACTGACAAATTAGATCCTAAAACAGAGGCTGGAAAAGGTGCCACGTTAAGATGGCTGGAGTGAAGTAATTGCTACCACAGATGTCAATCGTGATGCCTGCAGGTGACGCTTGATGTCTGTCATTTGTCTTACAGTAATGCCAGGTTTAGCTATGGTGTCACTGTGTTCCAGAAAGTTCTGGTAGTGTCACACTCACACACACACACACACAGAAAAACAATCACTGACCTTCCAGTCCCCCATTACACCATTAGTCCTTATGATCAGAAGGGGGTGGGTGGCGGCAGGCACTTTGATGTCTCTCTGATATGACCCACCCCACTGCAGCTGCTCTCAGCTCTATTTTGGGGAAGCTGCTGTGGGCCTCCAGAACACAGCTTCCTTGACACACATATGTACAATACATGTGAACAATACTCTCAACACACCATAACCTTTCTCGGATTAGAACTCTTACATACATTCAACTGCCCACCCTGGAAACAGCAAGAACATGTGTCAGATCAAAAGTTTGTCTGATAGTTTTCACTGTCACACAATCATGTCAAGGCAAGTCAGATTTTATTTGTATAGCGTCAATTCACAACAGCAGTTATCTCATGACGCTTATCATACTTGGCGGAAGTCTCTCGGCAGTCTATGTCTGGCACAGCACAGCTTTAGGGCCTGTCTGAGATAGCCTCAACTACAGGCTTTATCAAAGAGGAAGGTTTTAAGTGACGATATCTGCCCCATAAACGGAATATGGTAGGTCATCCCCCAGGAGAGGAGCTTGATAATTGAATGGTCTTGCTGCCGTTCTACTCTCTCATGTAACCCTGTACCGTCTCAGCACAGAGCGGGGCCCATTCTAGAAAACATATTTAATGAAGCAAGTTTAGCAAGTTTATTTTCAGTTAAAATGACAGAAATCAGACCAAATGTTTTTTAGATTTTCATGTTTGAATTCAGGTTATTAGTAACCCAGGAAATGTGTATGTCTTGCAGTTTTCCTCATTTCAGGATAAAAAAAAAAAAGAAAAAAAAAGAAATAGCTTTGAACTTAACCTGCCTTCTGGAACACCTCTGGTCTAAAATTTACAGGCAGCCAGTGCAGAGAAACCGTAGAAACAGTACAAATATGATCTCTTCTCCTGGTTCCTGTAAGAACGTGTGCTGCAGCATTTTGAATGAGCTGAAGAGAATTTCTGGTTTTACTAGGGCGGCCTGCGAGGAAGGACTAACAGTAATGCACATCGGAAGAAACAAATGCATGCATGGACTCATTTTCTGCATCATCCTGAAACAACGGATGCCTGATTGCCTGATCTACATTCCTGTAAACAGCCATACTTGCAGATACAATGATGCTCACTGGGTCCTCCCTCTGTACATCAATACACAAAATCATATATAATGGTGTGTATAATTAGGTTTATGCCATACATGTTGTGGATTGTAAGGTTTCCCTCTGTTTAATACCACCAGTTTCCCTCCAGCAGATCCGGTCAAATGTCAAATACAATAGCTTTGTTCCAGAAGACTTGATTATAAACCAGGTCAGAATTTTAGTCATGATAGGGAAAGATGGGGGAGGGGTATCTCTGGGCATTTCTTCTCTGAAAGGAGGGAACGACATGTCACGATGAATTTGAGTTTGGCCTCTTTGCCTGCAGTGCGTCACAACGCCCTGTATTTCTTGCAGACGCTCAAAGCATCAAGCTCGATGGAAGAGGAGTGTAATGGAATTCATTGTAAGTTCACACTTAAAGTTGAAAGAGCCTTGTGATTTTCACATTCACCCTGGAAGCATACTTAAACAGTGACAACAGACCACAAATGTCATGTTTGCTCTTCTGCAATGTCTGAGAACTATATACAGTAGATTCCGCTATAGATGAGTTTCTGCGCAGGTAGCAGCTGTTTACCAAATTAACTTGATGTAGAAAATGAGGGATGTGAAATTTGTTTAACTGACAAAAGCTAGTTAAAGAAACTCGCCAAATAATTGCGCCAAAGTGCAGTAAGAGTGACATGTTTGAAATTCACAAAATGTTCCTGTGACAACGTTCTCGCTTTGCATGCTTGTTTCTACAGAACAACATCAGCTCATGGTCCTGACGCCACACACTATGAAAGCTTCAAATAGCATAACAGACGTGTAAGTCGATGTGACAACTACTTACTTTCAGTAGCTCCAGGCTCCTGCAGTGTCGTGGGCCTTGCTCCAGTGACTCACCCTGCAGACCCCGTGATAAAATCTTCACATAACTCACATGTCAAAAGATAACGCATGACAAGTGCTCAAATCCCAAACATCTTTTTATTTTATACTTATCTGTGTGTTTGAGCAGAAAAGTGGGAGGAAGAGTCCTACAGATGAATAATACAGAAAATATACTTGGTTTGTAAATTATAAGACTTCACTTTGGTTTATGATTTCCTTCCTGACGTTTATGAACAAGTGAAGTGACGTTAATCTCAGCTCAATAATGCAAAGCAGGGAAAGAGGATCTACCTAATACTGATGTCTTAGTAACAGTTTTGAAAAATGACAGGAATTGATACCCCCTCACTGCCTGCGAGCTGTAATTCCAATTTTAGAACCACCATGCGTTTTAGTCAGAAGGTGGAGGCTTGGTCAGAGTGGGAAGTTAAATATACATGCAAGTAACTCCTGCCAGCATCTCAGTGGATATATGCCGTACTTGGATCTGTCATTTAACTCCCACATAAAACAAATTTCAAATACAGTGTTTTTTCATTCGTAACACAGCAAAAATCATGTTTATTTTACCCAATACATGACAAAATGATTTTAGATAAAACTACCAATCAGCAGTATATGAGAGTATCACACACCACTTTTTAGAAAGAAACAGCATTAAAACAGCTGCATTCATATGCAACATCACTGTTTCATTAAATATGGTGGAACTATTTAAGCACAGGTATAAATATTCAGTATCAGCATTCATAAGAGATTGTGTTAACCCATAAGGGAAACTTTTGGGGCTCACGCAACGTCCCATTTCTGCCATTGATGCTGGGTGAGGAGCGCCACAGAACAGAAGAGACCCAGAGGAAGAGCTGCTTTATGCTACAGTGACTCATCATTTGTCTCACAGCGTACTGTTGGGAGACAGGAAGTGCTCTGGGCTAGCTCCTACATACTTTTACGGAAGCCAGTGTTTAAAAAAGTATACAAATATCCAGGTTTCAATATTTGCTATCAGATAACCATCATGGCTTGGGAGGTTATGGAAACCAAGACTGCAAACCACTACTCTTACCCTACTGTTCTGAAAATTGTATGAATGAACTTTTTTTTTTATCACTGACAATTGTGTTCATTAATGTATTATCACACATATATTTTTCTATTATTCTTGTTATCTTGATTTACATGTAATGGCACTGACAAATGAGTAAAGATCTTAGTTTGATTTGTCCCAAAGTAGAGCAACAAACACTGGAGTTGTCATATTATAGAGCATACACTGATGACATCTGCTTCTCATGAAGTCAGGGGGTGAATTTTTCTTAGATTCGTACTGCTCATGTCAACACTGCATCAACATTTGATCTTGTTACACACGTCAATAAATAAAATACGTCAATAATAATACGTCAACAATAAAAACAGCAGCACCATGGCTGTGTAAGTGGTTGTTTTTTTCTGCCACTTTCAGGATCAGAGCAGTTGCTACAACCTGATAAACATCCTTTAAGAAGGGACTACAGACCGATAAGGGATTGGTTTATATTTGTCCAGGAGTGTGTGTGTGAGCACATCTAGTCCAGCAATGCTGTGACATATCAGAATAGTAACAGAGACATTCTATACAATTACTGACCTTCGTCGTCATATAAGGGCTTTGAGTGCCACTTTCATACACTCTTGAGAATATTGGAGTGAGCGCCAGCGATACAATAAACCAATGAATACTGTAGGTCAACAAAATGAGACAAAAACAGGTCAGATGGGTAAACACAGCATTCCAACAACAAGTAGCTGTGAGATGAGAAACTATAGGTTTCACAGATTCTGAGCACGTGTTACTTACAGCGCACGAACCCACAGCTGATCAGCAGTGGAAACAGCAGGAAATCACCAGAGACAAAGCCCGGCACCTGCCTGTTGTCACACCACTAATGCGAGATCCCGACTTTGATTTCATGCCTCGTCTTTTCCCTGTGGACCTCATTATGAGAAGGTCGCTGTGAGGACAACATTGCTTGAAGGGTGCACAGATTAAGAAGTGAGGAGATACATGAAAGCAAACATTAACAAAACACTATCATATGACTCTAATGTAGGAATAAATCCAGATTAGGTTTTTACCTGTATTATGGGCAATTAATTGTACGTTATTTTGTTTTACACTGAAATCAAAGTTAGACAATGACAAGTTGCTGATGTCAAAAATAACAAGCGAAATCTTGTTCAACAAGGCATAACATCTTTATTGTTATACACAGCGACTTCAACTCCAAAGACTTTGCACAAATCAATGGGGCAACATGAACCTTGAGATATCAAAAGTCTCCCACAATTCCTCAAACAAGTATCTGCCTTTCACGTCCCCGAACAAGTACATACAGTACAACCAATTATAAATAAGGTATTTCTTTCTCCACCTTCAAACATTATCCTATGCGCATTACCAATTACAAACATGTTATATTCATTGTCAAAATACAGGTGTGCAAATTGTTAGAAAAATACCAACTCATACCAGATTCTGGATTGTGCTCTGTAAAAATCCTTACAAATAGTATATAATAATCTTTATATAAATGTCTCCATCATGCAATGTTGCATCTCCAAAAATAAACAGCCTGTTTTGTTAAACCCTCCAAACACTCCAGTCTTCAAGTCAAGACTGATAAATAAAAAGGGTGTGATAAAGAAAGGGGGAAGAATTGTATTTGATGCTGCTCAATGGCTTTCATTGAATAATTGTTTTCCCCTCTATTCAAATATCTCATGTCGGTCTCAGTAGTACGCTCTCTGGTGGTTTGCAAATATTGAAGTGTAATATGCTGCACATTTCATACCGGACAATACTGTACAGTCAACTTCACAGCTAAATCGCAGCAATGAAAATCAGCTATACTAAAGCCCTTTTTTTTTCCTGGTGACCAATGTTCACAAGCACATACACATCAGGTGCACAATGAATAATTAATTTTTGTATGTGATGACAGTCAATCATATAAATAACCACTTTTTTTTTTAAATCAAAGAAACTCATGCCATACCTGCGACAAAGACAACAAACTGCTACAACGAGGCAAGTTCAAAGCATGATTCAGGTGATGACAACAGTCAGAATCTCCCCACACGACATGATTAAGACAAGGACGGCATCGCTTTCCCTCCCCCCTTCCTCATCTTCTCTGAGGTAAACAGTAGTACTGTTAAAGACTTTTTAAAGGCATCTCCCCGTTCCCCCTGGTGCCACACTCCCCATGGCCTCAACCTGAATAAATTCAACTCCCGCTGTCCACAGGACTCTTGAGATCCAGGCGCATAGGCATGCAAGCACTGTCGGACCTACAGAAGCAGCTGAGTGAACCGCGCCATTGCAACATAGTGTTCAATCGAAACAACCGAAGAGGAGACTACGATGAATAAGTTCAAGCAACGTGGTCTAAGCATGTGTTGCAATGCAATTAAATATTTTCCCTCTGATTTAATAAATACAATAAGACATTTGTACTTCACCCTCACAACGACAGCAGGCCTCTAAAAGTGTGATTTCTCACCATAACGCCCGCTATCGGTCACCATTCTCTCCTCAGTCTCGTCAAATTTGACAAAATAAATGGAACATAGGATTTAAATCATGGTACAATCCCCTTTTTTGGCAAAAAATTAAAAATAAAGCATATTGCACTTTCAATAACATGAATGTGTTATGTGAAATGAATCAACTGCGGTGAGAAGAATTTCAAAATAAAAGGGAAAACAAACTGATTCAGAAAAGAGAAGGTAACCAACCGCCGACAATGAACAACAAAACTACAATAAAACAAAAAAAAAAGAAAATGTTAAACTTGTACCATGCATGGGAAGTGTTTGCGTGTGTCCTGGGTCAGACTGGACGGAGCTGGAGTGGGCTGCGGTGACGGGTGGGTTAACAGAGTAAGACTGGCTAGTGACCGTGATAGCACCAACTGCTGGCAACGGTCGAGCCCCAGTTTCCTGTTGAACGAGTGGCGGGTACCCCAGAAAAATGTGCTGTACACACATGCACGCTCCCACTGCGCTTGTCCCTCTGGCCGCTGGGCGTCACGTCTCATCAAAACGTCAGATGGCAAAATAGAAAGGCAGCTGTTTGCTCCCGTCATCTAAAAGTGCATCTCCACCCTCCTGCAGCCAAGTCCGTCAGCCCACCGTCCTCTCTGCCAGTGCAGTGGGAGTGGGCGACAGAAACCAGTGCTTGGATCAGCACACATGTGGGTTTCAAAAACGTCTTTTTTTCCCCCTCATTAGGTCTGACTGGTTGCATTTTGAAACATTTTTTTTTTGTTAAACTCACTAGACACAACATACCACCTCGACTCTTAGTGAGGCCGAAGGAGTGCTAATTCACGGGGCTGGCCTCAACAAGGCCCATGACAGGTTGGTGGTGCCTTCCTCCTCATTCTCTTCGGTGTCACGCTGTTTACTAAACACCTACGACTGCCTTGCCGGCACCATTTTCATTCTGCAAGGCCGGCGTTGCAGTTGCAACGGTTGCCACGGTTTCTCTGCAATATAAAGGTTTGTTTAGAGATGCTAGTGTCACACACACACACACACACACACACACACACACACACATCACACACACAGGGCAGGCTGAACTGAAAGCACACACTGATTCATCTGCTCCTATTTTATTTTAATGGACTTACCTGAGAAACATGCTCATCATGTCAGAAAATGGACAAATATAATCGCAAGGCCGATATTCAACAGCATTACCATGGCAACAAGGATGGAATTAGGACCCTGCAAGACACATGAGACAGAGTACATCAGTCTACAGAAATGATGTGTAAGTGTGCTCATTTATTAATGTGACGAGTGTCAAACACTCACTGCTTCTTCTGTGCTTTCTACAATCTCCATACTGGCTTTCTTTGTGTCTGCGAGGCTCTTTGGCTTCAGCGAATCCTGCTTCCTGAGTTTCAGGTCGCTCTTGCTCTCCCGTGCAGAGGCTGGCTTAGGGGTTGGGGTACCGAAAGACTTGGGCTGTGGGGGCATACGTGCCAAGTCCAGGACACTGGGCTCTTCCTCTATATCCTCCTCGGGGTCTGGGGGTGGAGGGACCCTCGAGGGAGCTTTGACATAATAACTGTGGTACTCGGTGTGGACCTGGCCGTTGACTGGGACTGCGGGAGGATGGGGAGGAGGAGCAGGAGCTGGAGTGGGCTGCTGAACTTTGGCAGGTTTGGGCGGGGCCTCCTGGGAACCTTTGGGGGCCTCTGTGACGGACGGCCTCTCCTCTTTAGTCAGCTTTCCGGCAGGCCGCTCATCATTGATTGTTTTATGACTTGACTTTTCTTCCTTGCTTGTCTTACGGGCAGGCTTCTCCTCTTTGCTGGTTTTGCGACTGGTGTTGTTAGCAACATGACCTTTCTTCTTGCTGGAGTGAGGCGAGGGGGGAGGCGTGCTGAGAGGACTGGTTGCAGGGGAGTGGGGAGGAGTGGTGCCTTTGCGGTAAAAGTGAGGAGAATCTTTTGGCGAGGTTTCCTTCTTCTCCACAGGAACCTCTTTTATCTCCACGGGCTCTTTCGACTGTTGTTTTACATAGTCCGGTCCTGTAGCGGTGAGAGACATATTTAACGGATTGTTATGACCAAGGATTGTTCATGATCTTTTTATCTAAGTTAGCATTTATGTTTGTTGTGTTAACTAAGCTGCTTGTTGCAGATGCTTGGCAAAACTTTAGTTCACACATTTTGTTCTCGTTCAAAAGAACAAACCTGACCTCTGTAACTCACATGTAACATTTGATGCACAAATGGGTGCAGCGCTGAGCGCCCGCCTGCTCTCACTGCACAGAGGGCCCATACAAGCCCATTAACTGATGTTCAGACTGAGGTCAATGATGACACAGGAGATTACCAACAGTGAATTGATGCCAGTTCGGATCACAAATTGTCAAGAAGATTAAGAGAACAGAACCTTCTTATCTAACTGCTTCTGCCTTACTTTACCAGAGCACGTAGAGTTTAACCACGAAAATTAGGTCTTGATGAATTACAGATGCAATCGTTCCAAAGGAGGGAAAGGTGAAATAAAGGTTAATTTACATTTTCTTGTTTTCGAAACACTCCTGTCACTAGAGTATATAAAAAGTGCACAAAAAAAGACTTTTCTGCTTTTTTTCTCACATTATTCTGACACAACCTGTCATGTTATGGATGGAGGAGCTGAGACATATAATGATCCTGAATCTGATTATAAAAGCCTTTTTTTCAGAATGTGGGATATAAAAAAAAATCACACTTCATCTGTCCCTTGGTTTTGCACTGAATTAATATTTATTGGAGACATCAGGCTCTTTGTTTGCCTGTTTGTTTTTGTCTAAATTAGACTGTGTCACAGTGACTAAACCACGGACAGATCAGAAAAGAATCGTCCGCATCTAATTCAACTAATTTGCAACAGAAAATACACAGGTTTGATTTGCTGCATGTCAGGGAGAGACACTCACTCATTAAGATGATAGCTCTGGGTTGTATCAGTGCATTTGGTATCGACTGACTTGTTGGGCTGGAAAATGGGGTAATCCCACAGATCAATCGACTGGATTAAAGTGACGCGGAAATAATAATGCTTACATCTAATCTAGAGGCGTCCACGCCCACATCAGCATAAACGGCCTTATTGTGGAATTTTCTCTGTCTCAGCACACATAAACCCACTACACAAACTATTTTTTGCGGTGCAGCATTCCTAATTTATTTCATAACTGCCACGACCAGTGAGACTCACTACAAAGGGACGGGGCCCATTTGAACATTTGTGGGGCTTAATATATCTGCCCAGATTAATTTCACACCATAACTCAATCAGAGACAGGCCTTCGTGGGCGGGTCGGAGGAGTTTCACAGTGTTTGGGGACGGATTCCTCTGAGAGAGTTCCAGACATTTTCGGAATACTTCCACACACTAAAATGACCCGAGCTTCATTTACAGGTAGAAGTGCATCACATGTACCCAGTAAAAAACAACAACAGCATACACCCAAAAGTTTCATTGTATTATGCTCCTGTAACATGTACATAGTTATCAAAGGTGCAGATTGCTTTGTGACATGAGAAGCAGAGAACCCACGCATGAAAAAATTAAATACAACAAGGCTGGAACTCACATTATCAAATATGGCAGCACATTTAAACGTCCCTTTTCTCTTTCACAAATGTACATGGTTTATAATGTTTTTGTGTTGTAAAACCTGCTATAACGTCTTTGAAATTGTTTAACTTTCAGATGCGCCGAGACAGGTTGAGATTTCACACTTTCACCATGTCTGACTTGGAAGGATCACAACACAGTCAAGAAGTGTGATGCACATTTTGCTGCATGCACAGTGTCTTTTACTGTCATCTTCATCCCTATCGCCATCATTATCAGGGTTTTTACAAACTGTGCTTATGTTCATGCTAATCCACAGTGCATTTTCTGCTCCATTACACACACAAAACACACACTCTCTCGCTCACACACGCACACAATGGCGGTTAAAACCCAGCCTAACCCTTCTGACCTTAATATGAGATGAAGAGTACCGAGATGGTGCGTTATGAATACAGAACGCACAGTATGTGCTCTTTTACTGGAAGTGGACTCTGTCAGTTTATAATCTTGGGTTAGAAACCCAAAGATGAAACAACATCCACCCTGTTGACCGAGCAGTAAAGAGTGATTCATTTATTTGCATGTAGCAGGAAACAGAAATATACATTTCATCGCTTTCATAAGAAATATAATAGTACAAGGCGTTTCCATTCCTCTATATATTACATTACACGTGTCTCACTCTCCCGGGTGAGCCGAGCGTCGTGTTGCGTTTAAGATTCATGAGTCAGTTTGTAGGTTTTCTCTCGCCTCCTCCTACTCACACTGCCAGATGGGCAGGGAGAGCTGTCAATGTTTCCACGTCCTCAAAGACACCTGCTTTCATCAAACCGTGCTCTTCTGGTACTTTGTTTGTGCATGTGATCGGTGACATAACATGCAGTGAATCAGAATATCACTGATTGTGTTCCACAAAGCTATTTTGTCGTTGAAATGCGATTTCAAAGATATGATTTTGAAAACTCTCAAAACTCTCAATCATAAAAGTGCGTTCTATGTTGTATCCTTGAAAGTCCTAAAACCTTGCAGAAACGACGGTGACACCTGCTGCTGTGAATATAAAGCAGCACCTGCTCATGTCTGGTTTTCAGCCCTGACAGGTCCAGGCTTTTATAGTTCCACCTGATGCGCCTGCACCTTGAACGGGTCAAACAGGGTGGAGCAGGATCCCTGCTGGCACCCACACCTCCCCCCACCCCCAGTGCCTGGCTGAAGGAAGGGACAGCTGCTCTGTGTCAGCCCTGCAGCAGGGAAAACGCCACGCCGGGCTCCTCTCAGTACATAAGGATCCCAGCTATGTCTCCATTAGACCCTGTCGAGCACACATTGGCTACAAATAGAGCCCAATTAACGTCACAGCACAGGCCACGCCCACATAACCCTTGCTGCTCCCCTCCGGGGTGCAGTGTGTGAACCATTCATAAAGGTCAGAGTCCTGTTCCCTGTGACCCTCTCTTCCCTTTTGAAGTGCACACTCCCAATCTGGGTGATAATCTGCTATGAGTCTGAAATGCCAATTACAAACAACGAGGGGTTTAGACCCCTGGTTGATACCCAGGACTGCTTGGGATAGACGTGAGAGAAAATATCCACTGTAGAAACACATTAAGGAAGTAAGGCTTATTAGTTTGGGACAAACATCCTCTGTTTAACCTCAGGTGATAAGATAATGCCTCATCTTTGACATCTTTGGCTACGACTACTTGAGAAAAACAGCACGACCTGTCTGAAACTGATGACTGCCATTTCGCTTGGAGGCAAACGAGAGCATGTTTACACTCAATACAACTGAAAACCAATAACAAACAGAGTACGCAATTCCTTAGTCACAAAATAGATTGATGGAAAATGTGACAAAACTTCTACAAATATATTAATACAAATTAGAAGTAAATAATGTATGACTAAAGGGTGTAGCTATTTGCAGGTTCAGGATAGACTGTGTTTACCCGAGCCATCGACGTAACACAACCATTAAACTCTGCGGCTCAGATGTCCCCTTCGCTGCACATAATGATGACATCGGCCACGCTCCCATTCATGATCCGACTCATAAGGCAAGGACACTCTGCCCAGACTTGTGAGCCCGGAGAGATCACCTGGTCTGCCAAGCATGACCACTGGTTTCCACAACACAAACAAGCTGCAGTGTTTCTGGTCCAAGTTGTCCAGTTCTGTGGCTTAGAGAGGGGACATGCTTGGGAATGAGCCCACTGTCAATCTATTTGTCACCCACTATTTTGTGGTGCCTTTTGGCAAATGCCCAAGGTCAGCGAGCTCATACTCCTAAATATATTACACAGAGAGGGATAGGTACACATCTTACACTGTAAATAAAGTTGCAACTATCGATTATTTCACCAACTGATTATTCTACAAATTAGTTAATCGATAAATACACACCATAATAAATATACAACAAAGAGAATCAGATGTGTATTCAATTATTTCCATTCTTTGAGTAACTCCTGCTGATCGCACATTATAAACACAACATTTATTTCCATTCATGCTAACGTTAGCATGTGTCTGGATATGTAGACTGGGTGTTTGAGGTTGAGATGCTTTAGCATCATTGTCGTTTTGATTCTGCTTTGCAGTGAACCGAAGTTTTAGCTGGAGATGATCCAAACTATTTGGTCGGTTTTGGGCCGTCTGCTCTTCTGTTTGTTTTGTAATTTGCAGCACCTCCGCTACATTTTGTCGCGATACGTTAGCGCCACCTGGTCCTCCAAGAAAAGCACTCTGTTTACGCTGTGTCTGTTCCAAGTCTTGATGATCTGTGTTACTTGTGCACACATTGCAGGTCTATATTCAAGTATTTTCAGATATTACATTTTTCTAATATCTGTTGTGCAAAATATTAATTACATGCTTTTTTCTCATAGACCCGTGTGCTCCACCCCCAAACCTACCTGAACCACAAGCTCCCCCGTCACTATTTAATTAGTAGTATTAGTATGTCCGCCACTGGCTTGTAAAACTCCTCTTACCTTGTAAATGACCTAAAGAGCTGAGTCTAACCCCTTAAAGCCACGTGCTGCTGTATAGAATAGCAGTGTTCCTTCCAAATTGAGCAGAGGAAAGATGAGAACAGCTCGGTCTTAAACCAGGAGCCCTTCGTAGGTGGAGGGCACTTCCACACCTCAGCAACACGATGGTTTGATACAAACCAAATAGATGCCATTATTAGAAAAGAACACATTCCACATTTTTTGGCAGAATTTTGAGCTGTAAATTTTCAGCTACAGCAGGCCGTAGAGAGCAACGACGAGGCTTCGGTCCAGAATACAGTACCCTGCTTCAAGCAGGCTCTGCTTTGTCTTGGCACAAACACAGTCCTCCATTGTGGTCTTAGAAATCATCCTCAATACTGCTACTATTCCATAACAGTCCTGGAACACAAATCCTTACACTTTGGTACATCCAGAGCAAACCCATTGGCAGCTAATGTGTGAAAAAATGAAATAGTCTACAAACAACATTACTTTGACCAAGTTCCGGAGCCTTCACCACGACGCAAATCCTACAAAAAGGGAATGGACGGACAAAGAGGTCACTGGAGAATGCTGAGGCTAAAAAAGGAAAGAAAAGGTTAGATAAGAGTGTTTGGATGTTCAATGAGCTCCTGCTGCTGAGAAGGAACATCTTTTATGTCCTAACCCATGATGTGGAAACATTAAATCAACCAAATACAGATGAACAAGTAGCCCCGCCCCCTCCTGTAGTAAGACAGCAACTATAAAGACGAGTGCCTGTACTATGGAGGTTTGAAACGTACCTGGTTGATAGAAGTTGGGAGAAAGCTCCCGAGCAACCGCTCTGGCTATTTCAGCGTCGTGCAGAGCAGAGACGGCAGCTTGGTCAGCAGCTTCACTTTTTGTTCTGGCATGGGCCGTTCTGGAGACACAAAGAGAGATGATTGAGGAGAAACTGAGGAGTAAAGAGGACACACACTCACTGAACTACATATTGTCCATAGAACTTAAAACTTAATCCTAGTTTCCTCTTTTTGTCACAAATCCTGACTTTATAAATGGCGATCAGCCATGTCCAAGCAAGGCTGGAACGCTGTCCTGGTCGTAAACGCATTCACACTGATTGATCACAAGTCAGACAGCGATAAGTTGAAGAGGTAAAATAGAACAAACACAAATTAAGATGTTCATTTTTTTACTTTTTGAAACACACTTCTGTGCATTGATGCCCCTTCTCCCTCTTCCACCTCACTTACAAAGAGAAATGTCGTGTAAAAAAAAAAAAAAATATCAGACACATTAAACACACATTAACAACACAACGACCGATGCTCAGGAAACCATTTGGTAGATGAGTGATACTTTTGGGGATCAATGTGGGCTTAGCACTGAGCACAGAGGTATAATGGGAGCCAGGGGCGGCAACCTGCATGATAAATCCTTTGAAAACTCCACAGAGAGGTGCATGTACACTAACAGCATGTGTATGGTCCCGGGGAAGACAAAGACTGAACTGAGCGAAAACCAGTTAAAGCCAGTAAATGACTGAATGAAAAGACAAGCAGCGCAACAAAGGATGATACTGTGCAAGTGGAGCAAAAAGAATGTACGGATGCAGATGGGCTGAGTATCATTCCGAGTATTGACAGCTGTGCTGCTGCCCTGCTTAACCTCACTCATCCATCTTCCTCTCCCTCATCCATTCACATCCCTTCTCTCTTTCAATCAATGCTCCTGTTTTTCCTTCATTTCACGCTGGATCTCCCCCCCACACCCACCACCTCGCTCTGTCTGTCACAGTGACCCTTACGGGCAGAATGTCTCTATTTCAGGCTTCTGTGACCTTGGATTCTGGGATGTCCTGTTTTTGACAGGCCAGACTTATTAAAATGCATGAGGAACCGAATGCTTGCATGCGGGACGGTTCGTTTCCTTTCTAGAAATAAGTCTGTGCATCACCCAGAGACAAAGGACACACTGTGATGGCGCATTTACAGACAGCACCGCCTCTGGAAAACATCCACAGACCAGCTGCAGGTGAAAATGGACAAATAAATCAGAGCACTTCATCGTCAAAAGTCAACACTCCAAACATCACAACGCGCACACGTATAGCGTTGTCATGCACCTGCCACACACGCAACCATATGGACTTACATGCGTCTATTTCTGAAATGTGTGAAATGTGCAGCCGAGTGAAAGGAGGCATGAATGCGTCATGAACGTACACAGCCATGACATATCCTGAACAGTTCCCTCTGAGCCAACTGCTCATGAAGGAAGCGACGCAGACAGGATGTCTGGAGGTGGGAGGTGACAGGCAGAGAATGATGGGCGTAGAGGTGCAATAGAGCAGTGGGACAAGAGGAGGGAGAAAGGTGAGAAAGCATGGGCGTCTGAAGCGTCCTCTGAACACTGTAACGCTCAACATTGTCCAAAGGACATGGAGTGTTAATGTCTGCCGTGATTAGGTTTGCACCCATTTGCAAGTTGTTGAGCCTGCGAACACGACACTGGTGTTCAACGTTGAGATGCTCGGAGCGACATTAACATTCATTTGAAGTTATATAGGTGTACATCCAAATACCCTTTCACTGTTAAGCTGCTAAATGCGCCACCGTGGTTTATGGTTATCTGCTGATGCTTTGTGTTTCCAATAAAAATCTTATAATAATCGTATATTGTATATTTATGGTCATATTTTACGTACTTGTTGTTCATCTTGATTTGTTCATTTGTTTGCATTGTAAACTACTGTGTGTCCCTTGAAATAAACTGAACTAAATTGAAATTAAATTGCTTTTTGGTTGCAAATAAAGGCTGATTGGAGCAATGATACTGATCAGAATTCAAATCTAGTTTTATTGCCAACTATGCAAACACATTCCAATAATCTGTCTTGCACAAGTGAGTGAGGTAAGTGGAGTAAAGAGATAAATCAGAGGGCCGAGGGAAAATTGTCACGTTAAGCAACTTCATGCAAGCTCACAAATGACCTTAGGAAAACTTTTACACTCTATAAGTTTGTCAGACAGTCTGTGGCCTCCTGACTTCACAGTCTGCTTCTGAATATAAAGCAACACCTGCTCACGTCTGGTTTGGTCCCTTTGGCAGGAGTGTGTGCAAGGCAAATGACAGTGTTTGAATGCAGCCGGAGCACACAGGAACACTGATGCAAATCACACACACACACACACACAGTCAATATGTACATGGAGGAAAGAAAAACACCCTTTGGACATTTGGTGACGGGTTCCATGGCTGTTTCATCACTGTAACAATGGAACAGTGAGAAAAGTGCTGGGTACGTTTTTGTGGTGGATGCTTTCTCTCATTGTATCTCCTGTGACTGAGACACAGAATGACAAAGATAAATCTCCTAAAAGAAACGAGAGACAGCATCAAGAGATAAAGATTTGGACACCAGGAGATGAGATGAGGAGATGAGATACACAGACTGCCCCTCCAAAGCCTCCTGGGTATTTAGAACTGCTGAGGTATGCATCCCAGCTTCTCTAATTTTACTGTGGGTTAAATTTCAGGCCGCAGCTCTCATGCTCCTCAACCTTTTGCAGAATAGAGAAAGAGAGAGCGAGTGTGTGTATCTGTATGTTTCTGTGGGCCCTGTGTGTGGGAATGTGGGTGTAAATGTGTGTCGTGTACCCAAAAGAAGCTTCAGTCCATCCCTCCCCGGGCTATGGCCTATTTGAGGACTCTCCCTCAATATGCTGACACAGTTCTGCACCCTTCTCCGCCACTCAGTCCCCTCCACCCCCGTTGACTCTTCCCATTAGCCCTCCCCCCTTCTTCATTCCCCTCATCTTCCCTCCATCACTCTACCAAGCTTGGTATCTGGAATGCTGACTGGTTCGGGGTATAATAAGACAGAAGATGACTCTTGACCTTGTCTGCTGTAAACATCAGCATTCAAGAATCTTCCATTAAACTCAATCAATCTCTTTCATCACCAACGACTGAGAGAAAAGTACTATTATACGGCCCGGGTCGTATTTCAGGGGCAGTGTCTATTTGGAACAAGTTGTTCCTGCTCCTGCACGAAAGGATATTATACATGGGCAGAAACGACTACTCTGCGTCTGCTTAGATTGAAAGCAGCAGCACAGAACTGTGTACTTATTAGCATTTAGCTTGTCCTGCACAAATGTCTTTATTCATGCAGGTCGGGTATTGAGTTCCCGGCTAGTACTGAATCAGGATTACTAAAGCATGACTAACACCATCGGTCCTTTGCTGACACCAACTATGAAATTATTCAGGAATTAATTACAGGCTGAGGTCTGGGCTGTGTGTGTGTGTGTGGTGGGTGATATGTGTGTGTGTGTGTGTGTGTGTGTGTGTCAGGGGGATTACGAGAACAATGGCGACAGCAAATGGGACTTTAATCGGGAGATGGGGTGTCTGTTTTTATGAGATAAACGGGCAATATCATGACGGGTGAGCAAAGGCGCTGCATAATGAGAATACATGAGCATTTCCTAAAGTTTCACAGAAACATGAAAAGTCGAGGCAGTTTACTGACCCCATAGGACAACAATGACACGGCAGCAGCATAAAACCACAGCAATCGCAGATACGTACAACGGTGAAAACTACAGAAGCAGGGTGAACTAAGTAAAACACCTCCATTCTCAGTAAGTCTATTATCCTGTTTGCTGGTCTCTGCCTCTCACACTGTTTGATCCAAAACAGTGTGACTGTGCCGCGGTGCTCTCACATGACCCCAAGTGTTACTGACTGTAAATACTGTATCAGCTCTTATACGCGCTCCTGCAACTGCTGATATGAGTCGTCATGGGCGTGTTGAGAGAGTGACACAGAATCCCCTGCTATGATCCCTCAGGTTCTGGTGAAGGGCAGCGGCAGCGATTCCGACCTCGCTGCACTGTGCTCTTTGTGTCAACGCGGCCGGTGAAAGATGGCCACAGCTGATACAGCTGATGACGCCCGGGAGTGCAGGGGGTGGGTGGGGGGTGGCACTGGAGACACCATACGACATCAAATGAACAGGGAGGATGAATGTGATCTTACTGTTGTTGTCATTCTGGGTTCTGTGATGTTAATGTAATTATGAACAGTGATAATCAGGAAATTATTTGGGTTGTAAAATAAATATAATATCTGAATATAGTCTCATAATTGAACTTCGTGACAATGAGCATATAAGGTTGACTGGTACCAGACGGATTGTTTTCACGAAGGACTGATTGGAAATGCACGCATGTGTTTTGATTACTTCTTGTTTGGCATAAAATCAATGGGATTCTGGCTAAAATGAATATTTAGGTTTTGTGTTGTTCTAGGTGACATAATTGAGTTGTTCATTTGACGTGACCTTCATAAAAAATGGCAGTAAGTTTTCTTTGTGAAATTGCGTTCAAATTGTATCTATCTATCTATTCACACTTAAAAATGTCACTTCTGGTACGTAAATGACACCTAATTTCATTGTTCAAATAGCATAAAGTCAGTTTATCTCCTTTTGTGCAAAAAGATTAATTCATTGTGATGATTAAGATTTGTTAACTGAGTCATGAACAAAGAAATCTATATAAAACAGGCACACAAACACACAATGAATGAAAAATCTCTGCGAGCTAATGCATCTAAATATTATAACTATGAAATTAATATAGCTATATGCAAATGCAAATAGATCTAAATTACGTACTCTACTGACATACACACACACACACACACACACACACACACACACACACACACACACACACACACACCATCAGTTTTGCAAGAAAACTTGAAAGGAAAGAGAAAGGCCATTAGTGAGATATGCCTTAATGAGGCCGAGTGGGGATCAGGAAAAAAAAATAGCTTCCAACTGTATTTGCATAACTGTTATAATGAAAGTGGAGTTTGACACTATGAAAAAATAAAACTACATAAATCTATGGTGCATCTAGGATACAAGTCGACATGGCTCTTCACGCCGTTACTTTAAAAAAAAAAAAATCAAAAACAAATGGCTGACACGCCGATGACGACGGTGATGCAGTATCCATGGTAACCACCACAGACACTCAAGGAAGCTGTCGAAACCGGCATCTGGCTCGTATTAATGAATTTGCAAATGAACAAACCCACATAACAGCTTTCTGCATGGTTCCAATCATACAACACACACACACACACACACACACACACACACACACACACAGTCAATGGCTCATTTAACAATGCAGCTTAGAAGCCGAACCTGCTTGAGTAAAGGTCACGTTGCCTGGCAACCACTTAATTTTAAGAAATGGTTTTAATCATGGTCTGTCATCTCCCGTCAGTAGAACCAGTACTGAACCCTCTGTGTGCACAAAACACACACATCTGATCAGATACAACTGCATCATCATTGAGTACCACATCACATTCAGCTATTACCTGGAATACAATAATGATATGAGAAAAGGCAGTTGTGGAAAGTGTCCTAATAATCTTCAGTAATTTAAAAGCTCTTCAGTATGCAGGTCAGACTGTGCATCAAATTGTGTGTGTTGTGTAAAGGTGACAGAGTGAGGATATAGCCACGTTTCATGGATTCTGTTAGACTAATTCCTAATGAAATTGCACCATGAGCGCCATAATCACATCCAGGATCATAGTATGTGATTAGAAGAGGGGTTGTTGAGTGACAGCAACGAGTTGAATCAATGACAGAAGCGATAATGCCACGATCCAATCCGCAAACATCTGGAGTGACAGCGGCTGGACGGCGTCAGTCAGGTCACATCAGCATCCAGAGGTTGAAGGCACATGGCGTTTAAAGCATGTACAAAACAAATGCGCTCTGAAGAGATGATTGGGAGGCAAACTGCTAACCATAACGATGGCAGAGTTTCTCAGAAAAGCCTTTTACAAGAATTCACTGTGTTCATGGGTGCTGGTTCAGATCACCGATCTGAATGTGGTGTGGAAGTTCTCAATAGGATGAGCGGAGTTTCTCGAAGCTAAAGGTTGTTTGTTACGTAAGATGAAGGCACTGACTGAGGGTATGCATATGCAGTTGGTCTGTGACTGCCTGGAACCGACCTTTTCCCTTGAGAACCGGTGACAGCCTCCATTCTGATGCAGGACTTTTCATGGTATCTACATTGTACACATGTGACAATCCTCGAGCTTCTGAGAGCGGGAACGCTTGTGGGAGAGTTGAAGAAATTTCGACAAATAAATAGATCATTTATAAGTTCTGTTCAGTATTCCACTGTGGAGAAGTGAAGAACATCATCACATGAAAATGATAAACATTAGAGTGATACACAAGAGAAAATAAATCAAGATTGTGGAGCAAATGCAGGAGAGTGTCAAAGCCTCTGTACATTTTTAAATTTGTAATGACTGCAGGTGAACCACAACACATATCACATCTACATGCCTGAGGCGTCCTGGTGTTTCTTGGAAGCTGTAGAAATATACAGTATGCCATTGTCAGCCGCTGTGGCATGTTGGTGAAATCCAATCTGATCAGCACTGCTGTTCACACAACGCTACCACATTTAAAGAACTCCTCTCTTCCTTCATGAACACTGGTGTGTGTGTGTGTGTGTGTGCGTCAGTATCTTCTCTGCAGTACAGTTGCAGGTACAGTGTGTTTTCGGCGTCAATCCAGTGGGATACAGTGCAAACTCCAGCAGGCTGCGGATAGATTTCTGCCAACGCTTTTCTTCTTCCTACACTCCAACTCGGAGTAAACATATTAAGGAAGCTTCCGTTGGAGCCACATACGACATTATACATCTATTTTCACGTTTTCTTCTGTAAATAGGCGACCATGAGTTACTGCAGTGGGAAAGAAAGAAAATTTCCTTTCTTGAAGGAAGTGTAGTTTATTAGCTACAAATCACACCTTTTAAGATCTTTAATTCATCGGAGTCTGACGTTCATGCTGAAGAAATATGTCAAAATCTGAAATAGTGAATAAACAGCCTGAAGCCAATAAAGACACGGTCGCCAGCCATTGATGTCTTTTTTGATTTATACACTAAAAAATGTGATGAAATACAAGATCCCATTGCATGATTTCTTTCCACGTTGAAAACTGCTGGACTAATTTATGATGCATGTGCCACAGCTTCATTTATAGCTTTTCCTTTAGTATGGCCTGGCCGATGACTCTGGAGATTAATGTCACTCATATAGATAATTCAAAGCACATGTGTCTGGTTATTTTATGTCTATGTGAACCACATTTGTGAGCCTTTGATTCCATCAGCAATAAACCTAACCACACACCATCAAACTGTCCGTGAAGGTTGTACATGTCCTGTCAGAGGGGCCTGGGGGGGATAAATATACAGTATGATGTGGCTTTGCTTTACTGCGACTCATGATTCAGACGACTGGCAGCCCACACAGTTACAGTTCACTGCATGGCTCATTGCTACTGCGCATTTTGTCACTTCATAAAAGGGGGAAACTTGGCATGCTTTTGAAACGTGTGTGGCGCCACTTCATAAAAACTCATAAAAGGTGGCTCCAGCAGTGAGATCAAAACATACACACACACATACGTATGACACCAAATACACCTTTCCGCCTGTTAGTAGACGTCATCACCGCTTCCACGAGACTCTTACGTCTGGAATGTGACGGTTTACAATTATTGTGTTGAGGCCATTTTGAAAATGCCGGCTGATCTGATCTACGACTCTTTTTTGGAAAAGGGGTAGGTGGTGAGTGGCTGAGGTCACCACACAGCAGGTGATAAACAAACACGCCTGTCACACACACACACACACACACACACACACACACACACACACACATAAACAAGCGCAGACACTACGCACACCTTTCCTCTTTTCCTGTTCTCCTGTCACGGGATAACAACATTATTTCATCTCTCGCGTCCATTTCTCACATTCTCTTTGAATCTGTCCTCCTCGTTTATGTGGACACACACACATGGGGGAGATATGATAGCGTGAGTGAGACGGTGAGCTGCTATATCAGTGGTGTCTATATTCCTGGCTGGTGCTGATAAGCCAACTGATGCCTTGCCTTATTTAGTCAGTACTCACTGTGCTGACACACTAGCAGGGCAGTGCACACCACAGGCACACTCACTGTATGTTTGTCTAACAGAGTGTGTGTGTGTGTGTGTGTGTGTGTGTGGAGAGGGATGTGCACTCAATGAATGTGGACACCGTACGATATAATTGTAGTACAGTCTATATGATTTATTACATACTGATCACACCAGCACCAACTATTCATATCATGTCAAGTTTATGTTATGTATATTGTGTATTATATTGTTTCCTTGTATTGCT
This sequence comes from Aeoliscus strigatus, assembly GCA_901007665.1. Taxonomy (NCBI): domain Eukaryota; kingdom Metazoa; phylum Chordata; class Actinopteri; order Syngnathiformes; family Centriscidae; genus Aeoliscus; species Aeoliscus strigatus. The sequence goes on along the minus strand of CAAKHB010007986.1, from coordinate 640,659 downwards.
TGTGAGGTCTGTGTGCTTTCATATGATTAGGGTTCCTATCTAATCTAATCTAAACTATAGCTGTGATTATTCTCTACTCAATAAAGATGTTTTATGCTGCAGTCACAGCTGGATGTGTATATTTGTGTATAGAGGGACTTTATCATTGTGTGTCACCAATTGTAAACCAAGCGAGTATCTCTGTCTGGGTCAGTTAGTAATATTTTTCATACATTATCAGGCTCCAAGTTTTATGTTTGAATAAAGAAATATGTCAATATAATATCATTATAATCCACATAAGACACTGTATTCCAATCTCATCCCAAGCAGCCTGTCGCACATATTACTTGATGTGTGGGCTTTTAATATTTCAGCCAAGAAACTCTGTACCAACTACGTACTGAGGAGGTTAACACAATATAATATGAAATAAAAATGTTGATAACTAGTCTTGCTTTGACTAGTTAACTAGTTAATGCTGTCAGGTAAAAAGTGAGTACAACACTCAAACATGAAATCTCCTGCAGTAAAACTAATTCAGCGGCGCTTATCTTTGGTCACAGGCCTCTGAAACAAACGCACGCCCACACACACGCGCACACACACACACACATACATACACACACTACGGTATAGGAGAAATGAAGTCGATTTACATAGTAGAACTTCACTCTACCTCATCACAATAGCTTTTTTTATTGATTGGCTCATCACTAGCAGGAGGTCATCAGCTCCGCCCCGCAGCCTGACGGACTGCTCCTATGCATTGGAACTCACGGGGGGGGAGGGGCTGGCATGTCCCCTCCATGCACACCCTTCATTTCTGTCCACCCAGGAGTTCTCAGAATCCTCTCTGCTCAGCAAATTTGCTGCACCTCACATTTTGTCCAATCCACGTTTATACCGTTGCTCCGTCCCTTCAATCCATTTCCCTCCGTCTGCCTCCCACTCCACAATCGCTGTGTATCCGCTGGGTGCACTCCACATTCAGTCAGAGAGTCATGTGACTAGAAATGGATCAATATGAGTGCATCTTTGGCCATGCACTGTATAATGAGACTTACATAACCGGCTTACAACATCCCTGCCCGTCACCCAGGCCGTTTTTACACCAACCTCACTCCCAACCGAACGTACAGAAAAAGATTTTTTCAGTGAGGAGAAGAGAAGATTGTTCAGTGATCTCCAGCAGCACAGTACACGACAAAGCAGCAGGAGTAATTTGATCACTCACTACAATACAGGGGAGCTTGTTTGCATCCATAAACACATTGTATGAGCTTGAATGCTTCCACTGTTGTTGCTTTAGCGCTATGCATTAGGTCACGTGTTTCTGTCGACTGGAAACTGTTGCTTTAATGCAAAGCAGCAGATGAGACAAGCACACAGTCATAACATCCTGGCTTCTATGTGGAACCAACAGTATGCAGTTCTCGTATTAGGCATGAATAAATCCACCTTATGTAATCCTCATCTTATATCCTTCATGTCTGCAGAATAAAGTATTTTCTGTCGGCTGCACTGCAGAGGAATTATTACATTACCACAGAATGTTGGTGTATTATAATGAAGCCTGCTTTTCATAGACATAAAAATTACTATCCATACTAACTGCAGCCATATGTTGTTGTCATGGCCAGGTCAGCATCGTATTTTATAATACGGAGTGTGTATTTGAAATCATTTCAAATAGACTGTGGACTTTTGTGACATAGTTTGCAAATTTAGCACGTTAGAATGTATTTCTGTTACTGTACATTAGTCCCTTTTCATCATCATCATCATCATTGGGTTGAAGTTTGAAATCATCTAATAATATCCAAGGTTGACTTTCAGTTGTACTGGAACTGAATATCATATGGTTTTCATCATCATTAATTTCTGGGTAAAAACTGCGTTTGTCATCACTCCATAGCCGATCATGAAAAAAAAAAAAAAAAGGCCTCCAGGAAAGCCGCATTGGGCAATGCTGTGTTTATGAGGTTAACAAAAAGTGCAAGAGAAACAGTAAAACGCCCAGACAGGTACACTGTGCACCACCACCTTGAATTATTATTAACTCTGAGCAGGTAATAATTCTGAGGAAAACTGCTTGTAAAACAATTGAAATTAAACATAATTTGGGCATTTTAGTTGTTGAGCATTTTAGCAGTGTGATTGTTAGCATGCTAGCATATCACATCAGAACACCAGTAATCAAATCAAATATGCAGTAGGTAATCAAGACTGTGGTTGGGTTTCCATTCCACTCTGTTGCTAATGTGAAAGAGAAAAGCACGTTCAGGCGTTATGAATAATTGATATTTTTGTGCATGAACTTTTGAATGGGTGGATGTCAAAGTGTTGCCATGTCCCCTGAACTGTGCCCCAGTCGGAGGGAGGCTTTAAAACAAAAGGTCACGTCTTATCCACCTGTTTAAGTGCCGATGCCACATCAGAGCAATACTTGGCACGGGGGAGAAGGTAGTGGTACTGGGCACACGAGATGCAATTGACACGCTGGCAGGTATGGCTACTGCTCACGCACATGAACTAACAGCCACACCGCTCTGTTGCCCACACACACACACACACACGATGCCTCACCCTGCTCCCTAGGAATGAAAGATACGAGCAGAAAATAGAAGCAGAACCTTTTCCAGGGATGATCATTGCACAAAGCCTTGACTGTTGATGATGTATAAAGGTTATAGCTGTTGTCATCGGACTCCGCTTACACCGGACTGAACCTTCAATCGGACCTGGTATCAGACCTGTCGGGCTGTCTTACTCTACTGAGAGCTTCGATACCAGAGACTCCTGCGGAGTCCAGTTGACAAACCAGTCTTCTTTGTGTTTACACAGTACACACACACACACGGATGAACACACACAGTACCTGGAAGCTGCTATTTCCACTTTACTCCTGGCGATGGCTGCAGCCCTCTGCGCCCCCTCCACGGCTCGATCCACCTTCTCTTTGGTTTTGGGGTTCTTCAGAGGAATCAGTTGCTTCCTTATTCCACGCACCAAGACATTATTTTTATACTTCCCTTCTTCTTTGGTGGCATCTGGGAAAACCGTGCACCCGTAACCGTGGCGCTTGTTGTTAAGCCATTCCCCCTCATACTTCATCCCGTTGGACCTCTCTGAAACGCCAAATCCATTGCGCTTGTCGTTCTTCCACTCGCCCATGTAGGTCTCAGTCGTGGTGGCATCCACATGGTCCTCCAAGAGTACGTCCTCATCTTGCAGCTCGCCGTCACCGATGGATATGGTTGAGTTGGCGTCACTGGAACTGATGCGGCTCATGGTGGCGTCACTGCGCGCAGAGCTGCGCTTGCTGGAGATTGAGGTCCGAGAGTCAGACTTGCGCAGCTGTCGGAGGCTTCCGAAGAGGGAACCCCGGCGGAACAGGCCCTTCTTCTTACCGGTGACAACCTCGCTGTCGGAGTGGAAGTTAAGCACAAAGCCACCACGGCTGCCGCTTGGCGTGTCTGCAGGGGAAGAGAGGTCCTGAAGCACTGTGCCATTGCTCTGCTCCGAACGCAGGGAGGCCATTGATGTACGGAGTGGAGAGCGAATAACAGTCGCCATGCCATAAGGAACGCTCTGACGCACTCCATAGCCATGCCGCATTCCACCCATCCACTGGCCTTGATAGGTACCTGAGTAACAGACAGACATAGGATAATGAGAAATAACAGAAACAAATACCAACATATGCAACAGACTGTGATTGTAACTCACCAAAAGAAACAAACAGATCATATTTTGGCATTTGAGAGTGAAAGTTTTGTGTTGTATCTGTCCAAAAAAAACCACATCCGCTGCACTGTTGGGATTGGACAGCTTTGTGGGGGCCATTTAGGCCTGGATTGGACTCCCAACAGGAAACCTTCAATCTGTTTCCAAGCTGTTCCAACATCATATACTTTTCATGCTTCATCCGATTTATGAAGAGTTGCAAACATCACGAGAATAGACGGAAACATGTAGGAATGTAGCTTCATTTATAGATCCCTTTAGAGGTCGGCAGTGAACTGACACCATGAGAGAGTGTTGTGGGGGGCAGTGACAAAGCTCTTTAACCTGTGTTATAGTCAGAATGCAGGCAGACATGTGGCATTTGGGATTGTTATTGACCGGGTCCCCAAAGGGTGACAGGATCTGTTGTAATGGCTGTAGTGGTCAAACTATCGACTTACACGCACACAGTAAGAGCATCACTAGACTCCTCAAAGGGCAAAACCAACAAGATGCAGAAATGACTCCCAAGGGGGCGTGTCCTTCTTAACTATCTCTGATCAATGATGGGCTCCCCTGTGTGCCACCATGTGGTTGTGTGATACATGTGATACATGTTCAAAAAGGTGAAGAGCAGAGGAGTCATTTCCCTGAAATACATCGATCAGGTATGCCACCCTCTACTTCTCCTCCTGTCTCTTAGGATAACGATCAAACAAGGGCTGACAGCAGCTGATTATTAGGTAAAAAAAAAAAATAAAGGTTTGCACATTTTCTTTCTACATTACATGTGGGAACACGGAGGAGCGTTGGTGTTGTGGGACCGAGTATTTAAGATACTGAAATGTTCTCTCACCGTCCCTTTGGATTGAGTGTGAGTGTAACTAACTCAATCATTTGATTTGATTAAAGTACTGATGCGGAGGATCACTTGGGATGAATGTGAATCACCCAGCTCGCAGCCTATTTTCAGGCTGACACTAACTCCCCCACTAACAGTAGGCACATTCACCACCAGCCATTTGCCTCTGACGACAGGGAATCGCTATGAGCCGCACAATGAGAGGAATACTTCACTAATCCTATTTGGTGTTGCTGAGCCCAATCAACACGAGCTGGCCTACTGTAGCTTCTTCAGGGCATCATATTACAAACCTGGTCCCTATTATAAGAAACGCTTGTTGATGGAGCACTTGAATCTCATTGACCACCACTATGAAATAAGCCCTAATGTTCACATTCTGAGGGAAACGATATGCTCGCCCAGGCTGGAGTTTAGATGGATAAACAGTGTGAGATTAACGGGCTGGCTCTGTGCTGCAGTTCAATTCTGTGACCCTGCAGATCAAGTTATCAGGATGTTGCAGGGTCAGACAGCCAGATGTTGTGTATATCCACTAGGATCAGCTGATTCCCCAAGCCCAGCCCCCCTACAGCCGTCATATGTGAGGCATTTACTCGGCACCATAAGGCCTTGGTTAGTGCGGATGATGCTCGCAAATCACCCTGCAACTTGTTGTTTTATACCCAGGAGGACCTGCCTCCGATACACATCAGGCCGACCGCATCACTTGCACGTCTCTAAGGTGCTTTCTGCCTCATCATGCAGGCCTGTAGACAGACAGACACATCTGTGAGATGAATCCATCTCCACTAACCAGGAGTGTGTGTCGCTTGATGCATACTGGGTCTTTGTGCTGTTTGATGTTTTCTGCTTATTTCCAGGCTTTGGTCTTCTTAATATTAAACACACACACACACACAGATGTACAACCAAGGCTCAAATGTGAAAATGACACAGAAGTAGGTGATAGTCTGACTATAATTGACTCCCAACACATTGATTTGCTCTGATTTCCCAACTCCTTCCAGTCAGGTCAGAGAGCCACAGCTTTGCCAGTGGGAGTCAGCCCCCTCCCTCTCTCCTGTGCAGCCCTAGAGCTCGGATAAGAGGTGGCAGCATTGTTTTAAAATGTCGAACATGTTGGCATTACATGGGTACTATGTCACAGAGATGATGCGGGTGGGTGGATGATGAGGATGAGGATGCGCTTGCACGGTGCGCAGTGTGCCGCCTCGACCCTCATCCCAACAGATGGTTGCGCCGACCATTCCTCCGTCGCACCACACCACCAGATAAAAACGTGAACACATGACACCTTCTTACCGCCATCGCCGTAGGTTTCGATCCCATAACCATCTTGCAGCCCGTTGCTCCAGGTGCCGTCGTAGCGAGCAGGTGTGCTGTGGCTCTGCCGGACGCCGTACCGACCCTTGAATCCGTGACTCCATTCTCCGCGGTAGATCCACTTCCCTTTATTCTCCACGCCGAGACCATGTCTCTTCCCCTGGGACCAGTAACCCTTGTAGGTATTCCCGCTGGGCCAGGTGTACACCCCGACTATCTCAAAGCCGTGGGACCAGGAACCTGCGTACTCGCCCTGGCCCTTGGGTCCGGTGCAGATGCCGTGTCCGTGGGCTTTGCCATCCTCCCACCCCCCGCAGTAAGTGCCGCCGTCGTCGAAGTCAAACCTTCCGCCCGTCATTCAGATATGGACTCGGGGAAAAAAAAACAGATGCTCGGGCGTCTCCAGGACCGAGGCTGGGGGATCCAGGACCGAGAGATGATGACTGGAGGAAGAGAAGAGTGAGGATGGGAGAACCTCCACACATTCATGGAACACACGGCACATGCATGCTGGACAGAGTGAAGGTATGACTGGTGGGCGTCATTTACCGGTGTGTGAGTGAGTGTGTTTGTGTGTGTCTCCCCCTCTCACCCACTGATCGCAGAGGGAGGGAGAGAGGAGGCGAGTCCCTGCTGAAGAAAGACACTGGGCCAATCGCAACGTCACACCCTAAGCCCCGCCCATTCGACTTTAGAGCCTGGGTCGATAGGCTCCCTCCCTCCCTCCGGCACACTGTGTTGTACATTAACGTTTACTGCAGTCTGTTCCCCTCAGGTGATCAAATACAGTACGTTTTATCATAGTAGAGTTTTACTATATTATAACATGAGGTTTTATATTTTCGTCGTGTGTTTTATAATATTCTTTTGGGAATTTGTGGTTTTGACTGCATACGTGACAAATGAAAATTGATACATATATATTATTAGTATAATAGCATATTTTTAAGGGGACCAGGTATTTAATTACAGTTTATTTATTGTAACATGATATCTGATATTTCCGTTGTGTTGTACAATTTTCTTTTGGGAATTTGTGGTTTTGACTGCACATATGAAATAACTGAGAGTATATTAGGATTTTTTTTTTTTTTAAAGGAGAATATATTTTATCCAGTGAATGAGTCAATAGAAACGGTTACTTTAAACGCGAATATCAAAGTGTTCAATTGCAGCC
>CAAKHB010007986.1:618166-633566 GCA_901007665.1 Aeoliscus strigatus | reverse complement strand
ATTACACACACACACACACACACACACACACACACACACACACACACACACACACACACACACACACACACACACACACACACACATCCGGATCTTGCTGGGGGCCTGCAGCACAGATCGAGGTAATATCTATCACATTTTGTGCCAGATCCAATCAACATAGAAGGGACAAACATTTTTAAACATGCTTTTTGAAACATTAATTTGGCGAAGTGCATTTGTACCAATAGTTGGTGAATCTGAGCCACAAACACAAACATCCCACACATTTAGGAAGGGATAACAGCGACATCTGCTGCTCATATTTATTTACTGCAGGAAATGATAGCTGCTTCAGAATGCTTTTGTAGGCACATTTTAAATATTCTGTTACATTTCATGAAACTGCACTGTTGCCCTTACGTGTCCTTGTACATTTAGTTACATTTCACGCCCTGTAAAAACAGGATTTGTGTGGCGTTATTGACTGCATTGATTTATGAGTAAAATGTACTGGAATGTAAAAAATAATAAGAAAACAAGGAAGAGGGATAACTGAATGTCAGCATATTGTCACAAAGATAACAATAGTGTAATACTGGGACATTCCAATAAAAACAGAAAAAAACAGATAATACAATACAGAAGATAAAATACTGAGATACAAAAATACTGAACCAAAGCATCATGAAGAGCTGAAAATAAGAAAGAAAGAAAGAAAGAAAGAAATGCGACTATTCTAAGAAGGTGATATGATAAAGAGCTTCATGTCACAGACAGTAACACGACACTCCCAGTCTGTAGAGGGCGCTGGTATTCATTTTGACATGGTGCGTTGCCCTCACTTGTCCCTGAAAACACCAACAGATAAAATGGCGTCTGAAAACAACTCGGAGTCCCAGGATGAGCAGGCATCTCTCACAGAGACGGAAGCAGAGCAGGATGTCCATCAGCTGTGTGCAAAGCAAAGCGGATCTAAGCTGACTCTTTATCACTGGACGCAGTCCTTCAACTCCCAGAAGGTGAGTGTCCATCTTCAGCACCACAGAGCAGTGGACAGCTCCCGCAAACATCCTCACGTTTCCGTATTTATCACATTGTATTGTGCTAATTTAAGGTTTATGCACTTGCGTTTTTTGTAATAGTTCAGCCCATCAGTCTAATAAACAGTTTTTGAAATATGACAACTGTATTTTTGCAGGAGGCACCGCAACTCATCAGTACAACTGATATACAACCACTTATATTATCTGTATTTAGTTGTTCCTTCCACACCAGCAGCTCCCTCAATGGAAATCTAACGAGTGACTGTGTCATTGCTTTTATTTCACCTTTAGTTTACAAGTATTTCCTGGAAAAACAGCAACAGAACTGAAAAATTGCATCCAAACAATGACTCTATTGTTTGTCATCATTACTAATGATGATAAATTGATAATGACTTTCTTTATGTGAGTTGAACATTCAGTCGACCATTCTAGTAAAAGCAGACTGGCAGTTTGTCCAGGTTGCATAGAGACAGACTGAGAGAGCATCTTTGCCAGTAGATATTTAAAGATTAGGTATATTCATTAAAATGACACCTTAACAAGTGACAGTGGGGAAATAAAAGTCGTGAATTGTGCAGGTGCGTCTGGCCATAGCAGAGAAAGGCTTGCGCTGTGAGGAGTACGACGTGAGTTTACCACTCAGTGAACACAACGAGCCTTGGTTCATGCGTCTGAATCCCAGCGGCGAGGTGCCAGTCCTGGTCCACAACGACAACATCATCTGTGACCCGACCCAGATTATGGACTACTTGGAGCAGAACTTCAGCGATGGTGAGACGCCTGCAGCCCCAAAGTCAAGAGATAGTTTCACTTTTGTGTTCTTTTTGTCTTCGGCCTTTATCATTTATTTGTTTGCTGTGATGCTGCACATTTGGACTTTATGTAATTATTCATTTCTTTTTTTAATTTTCTCTTGTTAACCGCATGATAGCTTTGTTGTAGGGGTCTAATCCTGTTGGCTTAAGTGGCGAGAACCTTTGGTAAGCATATGACATCATTAAATATACTCCTGACATTAAATAGTTGCCAACCCTTGTGCTTCCCAAACACACACACACACACACACACATACAAACACACAGTTAAGTTGTAGTATATGTAACACACCAGGTTTGAAACTAAGCTTCACTCCTTGTCCTCACTCGTTGCTTCCCATGACTTGTTTGTCTCCAGACGGCACCCCCAAGCTGATACCTGAAGAGGGCAGTACGTACTACCTCAGAGTGCAGCACTACAGAGAGCTGCTGGACTCACTACAGATGGATGCCTACACCCATGGCTGCATCCTCCACCCGGAGATTACAGCTGACTCCCACATACCCGCATACGCTGCCACAAGCATACGAGGTACCGCGGCTGTACGAACGGATTATAATCTTATGTACTTGCACAACCTCTGATCATTGAGCAAATATTTAGTTGGAACAAGAATGTGAATGTGTGAGAAGGCCGTCCAGAGCATCCTTTCAATCTCCTCGTGCCCACTCAAATCATTGGTATCATTGTCACTCCCTTACCAGTCCATCACATTAGTCCCCATTTTAGAATGAAGTAGTTCACTTTCATTATGATCTGTCTGCTTTACATTTCCAGCCGATTGGAAATGTGACTTGACACGTTCAGATATTAGTACTCATAAATGCATCTGCTTTGACGTGTGACTGCCATGAAGACAGTGCACTGGTTTGTAACGTGCTGCTGTGTGTTTTTGTGTGACAGCGCAGATAGTAAATATGGAGTCAGAGCTGAAGAAGCTGGCAGAGGTGAACCCCGAGCTCAAAGACGCTTACATTGCAAAACAGAGGCGCTTAAAAGTGAGTCATTCAAAGTTGGCAAAGTGCTAAATAAGCACTTTTTTCACAACCACACGGCACTGCAAAGCCAAACTGCAAATATGGGTGTAGAAATGTATGTATGTACCATATACTTTAGGAATGTTTTGTGGACATTTGAACGTTTTTGGCAAAATGATGTGTTTTAACAGGTGTGTGCGACCTTTTTATGCCATTCACACCGATTCAACATGTTGACATGTGATGATGTGTTTGTAGTCCAGGTTGTTTGACCATGACAACATGAAATACTTGAAGAAGCTTCTGGACGAGTTGGAGAGTGTGATGGACCAGCTAGAGATGGAGCTCCAGAGGAGAGCGGAAGAAACACCAGGTACCTGCAGTGACATCACCACAGGCCCCTGTTAATCATTTCTTAAACTGACTTCCTCCACGTTTCCCTCTCTGCCCACCCATAGAAGAAGGCAGTCAGTCTTGGCTGTGTGGCGAGTTCTTCAGCATGGCTGACGTCTCTCTGGCAGTCACCTTACATCGCCTCAAGTTTCTCGGCCTCTCCCGACGCTACTGGGGAAACGGAAACCGCGTCAACCTGGAAACCTACTACGAGCGTGTGGTGGAGCGGCCGGCCTTCAGGAGGGTCCTGGGCCATGTCAACAACATCCTGATCTCAGCTGTACTTCCTGTGGCCTTTCGTGTTGCCAGGAAGAATGCCCCAGTCATCGTAGGCACCACTCTGCTCGTAGGCCTTTTGGGCGGAGCTACGTATCTTGCATTTCTTTACATGAAGAAGAGGCTGACTGTCTCCAGCTGAGGGAGCTGGAACCTGAACTTGATGCCGGGGGGGTGGAACTTGATGTCAGGTTAGATGGTTGAGATATGAGAGAAATGTTGCAGAATTATCTAGATATGTACATTTACATAATACACAACAATGATCCAACCACAGTTTATCAGGTAATGTGCTGGCTATGTGTCTCAACATGTGACCGGCTCTGTTCTAAGTTTGTCTCATCTGCTGAGCATCAACTCTCTGTGAGATGAGTTCAAGGATCACATTCACAAGCGGCATTGTGGCAGACATGCATGCCTCCAGTTTGTTTGCTTCTTGTGTTCAAAGTTGAGGAAAATGGCATCTTCCTGCGAAGGAGAACAGTTTTTTTTTTCAGTCAGTGTAAAAGCACATGCATGGACCGCTCAACTAAAAACAGCAGCCCAAGAATCGGATCCTGTAGCCCTGGAACTTTCCATGCAATTGCAAAACCTTCTAGGACTATTTGTACATTAAATAAGAGAGTGACGTATTTACTAAACACAACTGATTGACTCTGGATGTTCCATATGGGATCAAACATGCACTAGTATGTTGTTTAAGTGACATATTCTTTTTTGTGTTGATGAGCTTTGCTATGTTGCATGTTAGGAAACGAAAAACACGCTCACATGCTGCTTTCTGCGACCGAGTTCCAGAATTTCACATTCCGATCGGTCCAGCAGATCTATGTTAGTGTTTGTCTACATTTGACAAAAACTAATTTTCTGTGTTGATAAACCCTATCATCACGCCTGACTGAGTCATTTACGTCGTCTCCAGGACATCGTGTCCAACATCTGCCTGAAATAAACTGCTTCCAAACACTCTCCAGCGTTTCCTGTCAGTCATCTGTAATTTAGACTGGCATTCAACATTCACAACTTGGCATCATTGACTTCAAACTCACAGGAGAGAGAGGGGAAAAAAAAGACTTCTAATCACATTTCCCAGCATCTGGTCAAGTCAACGTCTACAGTAATTTGTTTACCACATTAATAACCTGAAGGTCGACGCTGACATTCAACATACCCACAGCTTAGGTTTGACCTCCTCCTCACGTGAGGTCAGTTGCACATAAAGCAGACACATGCTGGACGTCTCAGCAAAGTCTGGCTTTTGTTTTCAGCGTCCAGAGGGGCTGGGGCAGTTTAGCTGTCAAAGAAATGCCTCACACGTGTTAAAGCCACATGTGAGCGGAGCTGTTAAAGGACCATAAGCTCGTACCCGTATGCGATTTCTGGAATATCATACTCCTGTAAATGGCAACCAGATTGACATCATTTCACTGCAGGGTTATATCACATAGGTGTCATTTTAAGGGACAAGGGTCAATGTGAGGATTCAAACATAAATGTATAGAATTCTCCTCAGACGTGTCGTGTTAAATCACCTGTTTCTGTATCAGCTTATACAGAGATACACTCTGACATTTGACTAAATCTCTGTCTTGTGATTCAAAGTATAATGATGGTTTGGAAAAGATAGCAGACATGTTTACGATGTGTATTGGTCATTCTAGACCAACTCTTACATTAGACATCACATAATTCCATGATGAATTCCATGAAAATATGGATGTGTATTTACAATAAAGATCAATTTGCTTGTTACATTTGTCTGCATGACACGTGTTGAACTGGCACGTTTGCCCACACTAGGGGGCAGTGTTTCCTCAAATACCACAGATTAACCCTCAAGACACAATTTACAGTCTGGCTTCCTGGTGTATTTACATTTATGTACTATTCTTCAAATCAGGGAAGGTTCTGTGCACTCCAGTAAAGCAGTTAGGATACGTGACTTGTCCAAGAAGATTGATTTATCTTTCTGGGCTGTCATATATTTCAGTCATGATAGCGTCCAAAAGTGGAACAACCAGCTGACAAAACAAACTTCTGGAGGCTGACGTGCTCACTTATTCTGACTCGTTGTTGTTTCCTTGTGTCAAGTCCAACAGGTGGTTGATTATAATTGTAGAAAGTTATCCCCACTCAGACTGTTTGTTGTCAACATCACGCAGCATTCATGCAAAAAAAAAAAAAAAAAAAAAATCTTTCACATCTGCTGGAGATATTTAAAGGATGTGTTTCCAATATTTATACACACGTCTTTGGCTTTCATTGGAATATCTCTGATAGCATCGATTCCACAACTTTAACACAATTTGGAGAAATATGTCTGTTTATAAAAGTTGAATTATAAATCAATAGAAACAAATGTTTCTATCCAGCTGACATCTGAATTCTAACAACACTGCAGCTGCAACATTGAGCAGTTTAACATGTAAAGCAGCAGAGGACCAAAGCTTTTCACGGAGATTCAACACAGAACCAGGTTAAGGTTACGGTTCGATTCAAACTGCCAAGGTGAAATAAAACTTGTTTCCACTGGCTCCAGAGCTATCATGGAGAGGGAAAGATACAACATGTCAGAGGCAGATATCATGCTTCAGTCCTCTTTGAGGCCATTTGTAGTGTGTTTGTTGTGGCTGGTTTGTGCTACGAGCTAGGCAGGTTACCCTGAAACCAATAACAGAAAGGGCAGGATTTGCTTTGCATGGATCGTTCAACAGGTCAAAGCTACAGCGAGCTAATGCAACACAGTTCCACTCGGCTGCTTAATATGATCGATGCTGGTCGCACCACTGCCTGAGGGGAGCAACTGAGAGGGGAGACCACGTGTCTGACGCATGACCAGACCAGTGGAACCTTCCTAAGACCCAAGCAGCTGCGTCATCACCTGGGTGGGGTTGTGGGTCTGTTAATGGGTTGGTTACCGCTGTACCAGTGCTTCTGTTGTTCAGCAACACATCTTTGTTTTCCCATTTAAAGTGTCCCCCCGGTGTGTATTAGACATGATGGCAGCCACTCGCATAGACCTGCATGCAGTCCGTCATTCAAATAAACAAAATCAACCAATGGTACTTGCATTCCCTTTTATTTCCATTTCCCTGAACACAGTTCCTCTCCTCTGACGCAGACTCTCCTAGAATGGAGAGTCTGCGTCAGAGGCTGGGTGGGGAACTGCAGGTGCGTCTGTTTAGGAAACTTGAAAGAGGCAATTGCATGGAAACCCCCAGCAGACCATGCATGCCCACAGAGAGACAAAAAACGTGGGGAGAGATGGTTTGGGGCTTGCGGTGGAGGATATTGCATGGAAAGGTGGTTGGAAATGGAAGGGAGAGGTGAGGGACAAAACTGACCTGAATGTGAGCACATAAACGATGTGCAGTTGTGAGGTGACATGTGCTGAACGATGGCGGTAAGGGAAGATGAGCAGCTCAGAGCTCCGATCCAAACCAATAAAATAATAAATTGACTTTCAGAAGAAAAGAAACATGTTTGCTGAGGTAAATGTTCAGTGGAGAAATGATGTGTGTGAGCGATGTTGGATACCCACAGACGGGCAGGCTGGGCAAACACAAACCCACACAGCAGCAGCTGACAGCAAAAGCTGCTGATGTGGCTCTGCAACTGGGGGAGCGGGAGCATGGAAACTTCCATAGACTCCTCTCGCGGTTCGTCCATTGGCTTTGGGGAGGGGGTGAACCGGTGGAAGGACATTGTGATGTAAAGCAGGACGCTACGGCAGCAACGAAAATAATAGCGTCATAATTCTTCCTGCACGCAAGAAAACTGGACAGGAAGTTCAGAGAAATTGATGTATTTCATTCATTCTTGTGTCCATGGTGTGATTACGTAATGTTAGTGTAGACACAGGAGCGAAACAGTGGGATAAATGTCTTCAGTGAATGGAGCAGCTGCTGTTCTACTCCTTGTGCAGAGTCCACAGGTCAGCTTTGTTGCTATTGTCCGGTGAGCTTTGCCGTTATATTAGACCTAAATCCTCGTTTCTATCTCACCCCTCACACGGTTACTTTTGACACCGGGTTAAGTCGTCGAAAGCCCGTTGGCACCGTGAAAAGGCGTTCTGAGAAAAACACGAGTCTTTCCAAAAAGCAGCCTTTCACAGGGTCTCCTATGTGCTGTTTGCTGAGCTGACAAAGGTGGGATCTCATGATGTTGACACTACTGTTAAAATGACCCCCTGCTGGCTCACCTCTCACAGCTTTATGATGAAATCCTGTGCCACCATTCATCCCCACATGTGCTCGTCAAATATTTAAACTTGGCCTACATAAACACAGTCTTGCAGGAGCGATGATACCAAATGCTGTTTGGTTTGAACCTGCAGCATTATAAATCTCTGCTCGGCCCGGGCAGGTGCGGCCAAGTCAAACACACCATCCGGTTTGTATTGTGTTAACGGCTTTTCTGCATACAATCGGTCTGTCTTTGCCCTGGATAATCGACCACAGCGGTGATCTGAGATGATGGGAGGAATCACTTTTGTTACTTTCTGAGGAAACAGTGCAGGTCTGACAGATGAAACTTGAGTGTGATTACAGAGGGGATACGGAGGCCGAGCTGAATAAGAAATATTAAGAATCACAGAGAGGAGACCATGAACAGTGAGTGTGGGTGAGTGCATGCGGATGTGTGCGTGTGTGTGTGTGTGTGTGTGTCAGTGCATGCATGCATCAGTTTGACGGCGTAATGGCTACACTTGGAAATAGCCAGTCTCCCTCACCAGGTCATTGAAGGTTGTTACACCTTCTGTGCCTGCAACAGACAGCAAACGTTTTACGGGGCCAGATGCTACGAAAGCTCTATGGACACAAATCCTTCTAGACAGGGCATCTGGTTTCTGGTAACGCTGACGGACACTGTGGGTGAATCAATTAGTGTTGAAAAAAGGTCCAGTCCTTAAGAATCACACCTGTGTCTTGTTTCGAGTTCTTGTGTTTTAGCCAATCGGCTCCCTGCCTTTCCCTCGTGTGTCTCATCGGCTCGTTCTGTTGCGTGTTCATTTAAGTCTGTGTTTCTTGTCTGTCTTGTTGGTTGGGCTGTTCCCCTGGACTGTCATTCCTCATCTGTGATTCCCTGCTGTTTTACCTGTCTTCTTTTTCCAGTCTGCACCTTGAAAAACGACCTCAGAAAGCAATTGGATCTGGTTATTGGGCCCATGCAGGCTGCAGGTACCTTGTATGTTACGTTGGTCCACCCTTCTCCGTGTGGTGAACGTGCTCCATTCTCATTATTATGAACATCATTACCTTCACTGGTAAAATTATGCAAGTGACTACAAAGTTCCTCTGGACAGTTTGTCCTCTAACACAGACTGAACAGAACAAAACAATGTCATCATCTTATATTCCACATCTGTTAGAAACCTACATGCTATTTTCAAAATGCCTTGAAGAAAATAAGCCCCACTGCAGGATATTTATGATTCATCTTCTTCCGCTTATTCCAGCTACGGGTCACTGTCATGCTGGAGCCGATCCCAGCTGTCAACGGGCGGACAATCAACTCACGCTCACATTCACGCCTAGGGGCGATTTTAGAGAGCGCAATTAACCTCAGCATGCTTTTGGAGGTGGGAGGAGGCCGGAGTACCAGAGTAGATGAGTCCCGAGTGTCCTACATGTGACCATATGAGTCCTCAAGGAGCCCAATAACAGCCTGTCATTGATCCATCTAGGAAGTAAAACTCCGTGGAAAGTGAGGAGAAAATTGGCTGAGCTGCTTTATGGTATCCCAGATGGGCCCCGCATGGTGTGAATAAAAATACCAAGCAAATATCAAACCTAGGCTGAAACTGGGATTTTTTTTTAACTATGATGAATATACACCCCTGTCCTGTTAACTGCTGTTGTGCAGCATCACACCTTTTTATTGGTGTAAAAAAACATAAGCAATTGGGAGGACGGCCATCAATCACATTATTGTCAAACAAGGCTGTTCCAGTAAGTGTACGTGATGGTCCAAGCATGACGCTGCATATTCCAAAGAGCAAATCAGGGTCAGATAGTCACACCTACAGCACCAACAACAAATCACTGAGGTCACTGGGGACACGACAAGCAGTTCAGAGGATTACAGCCTTTACTTAAAAACTAATCAGCACTGAAATTAAATGAGCTGTACATGCTTACAACATACTAAAAACCCAACAAAGCAAAACGTGCTGACTGTGTGGATAATCTCAGCAAACTGAGCAGGATAGCAGGTGAAACTATATATGGTATTCTAAGCAGGCACTGGAAAGCAGATTTTACATTGGCAGGATTTTTGCGGCCTCCTTGCCAAGCACAATACTCGACATAATGAGAAACACTTGTTTCAAAATGAACAGTCCACCGAGCCACACAGCGTTCAAAAGCAGCCAAGGGAGCTCACGTTTTACTGTATGTCGTTATCGTCCACGACGTGTGGTGGCCTTGGCTCCGAGAGGGTGTAATGTTCCCATATGATGTTGGTGACGTCCTGCTTTGCTGATGACAGGTGTGGAGGAGAGAGATAGGAAATAAAATGAAAAGTAACCTGTAACGCAAACTGTGCAAATCAGTCAGTGCTGCTTCCGCTGTAACCTGGATTGAGTCCAACGCTCTGCTCACCATTTTTTAACTGTTCATATGAAAACAGGAGATTTTAAAGTTAGGGTATCTTTGACATATATACTGTATATTTCTGTAGTTTGATGCCAATTTCATTTCTTGACTTGCAATAATGTCTGAAATGCTGTCTCAGCTGAAAGTAAAATGGCTTTTTAAAGGTCTTTAAAGGACTTTTTTTCGTCAGACTGTATCTCAGCTGTACTTTTTTTTTCCTGAAGTAGTCCGAACCCATTAACACCAGCCAAGAGTGGAGGCATTATTTTCCACTGCTTGGAGTTCTTAATACACAGAAGTGTATTAGTGACAGAAGGACAAGGGAAGTGCTCGCATTGATTTTACAGTGACATTCTACCAGCAAGGTGCCTCCAGACAGCCAGTGCTAGTATATAACCTCTTGCAGCAGTGTTCTTGTATGAACTGAAACCTGTGAGAAGCTTAATCACCTCCCACAAGATGAAGCCAAAAGATCTCAATTGCCCCCTGGTGGCTGCTTGCGGTACAGAGCAGACATGTTCTATCATTTTGGGTCGTTGTAGTGTGATTTATGGGTGTTCATGGAGAATTTACAGACTTTTGTTGGGGAGAAATCTGTTTGCCATAAGAATACGAAGAAAAAGTTCATTTTTTTTTTTATTCTAAAAATCTGTTTTGCAGTAAACTGATTCTGGACACTTTGTGTGTCCAGAGTAGCAGCAGACATACAGTACTTTTTCATCTTGCAGTAAGTGAGATAAGATGCGCCTTTATACAAAGTGAAGGTTTGATTTTACAAAACCACTTACCTTAGCGAATTGATGCAATTCAGTTGTAGTAATAGTTACTGTGGCTGGGAACAGTGATTGTGGTTCGGTGTGACAGTGCATGTGCATTGGGAACATGCCCCCTTTGAGACAATCATCCCACAAAGAATCTGCTTTGTCACTTTTATCGTTAGAAATACTATCTTACAGACATTTGTGGGCCACTTTTGTATGAATTTCCCCAGAGATTAAAGTAGATTAGAGCTGCTGCCGTTTCAGTGTGAAATTGAAGACCCTGAGGAAACAGATATTTGGGTGACGGTGTATTTGGAGCAGTATGTGTGCAGAGGCAGACAGAGCTGAGGTAAAGGAATGGAGGCAGCAGGTAATCACTGCAGAAGAGGAAAGGCAGACTAGTGTCTGGATGAGTTGCAGGCATGCAGCAAATGGTCCTCGGCACACGGAAAGACAGAGGTAATCGCAGGAATGAAGCACGAGGAGTAGTAGTAGTCGGAGGTTTGTGCGTACCGACCGAGGGTAAGACAGCAATCTGGCGATGGGTGGACGCCAAACTGGAGCTGATATACGTTGGCTTTGATGGGATGATGGGAAGCAGGTGTGGGGCAGAGCAAGGCAAGAGAATGATTGACCAAGAGGCGGGAGAATCAGGCCAGCGCCACGTCCACGGCAGGATACAGACACACACACACACACACACACACACACACACACAGACCAAAACAAACAGGAATAGACGGGGCAACATGAGGAAGGGGAAAACAGAAGAAACAAAAGGAAAACAAACAGGCGTTACCATGACAACTTATTGTAGCCTGCTACGTTTCAACAACCTGAAAGTGCCCGCGGTGTCTGCGACACTGTAACAACAAAGTTCAGTGGTGTACAACTTGCCAAAAAGAACACAGCATATTGACGATGTAGGTACATAAAACTGGGGAGGCAAAAATGAATAACCTGCACACAGTCGAATCGTAAATATTGAAGGCTTTGTGCAGACGAAATAGATCAAAGTCGTCTGCTCTCAGCAGCCTGCAGTTGTGTTATCTTGCATCTACCAATCAAACTTATTGCTCTGCTGAAAAAAATGTTTTTGTGATGGTTTGTAATTCATGATCCTACTGCTTCCATGGGAGTTTAGACCCTCGGTAGGTGAGTTCAGCTTCCACCACCTCCAGCGTGACTCAGAACTAATGCTGTAACAAGCAGAAAGAGCTGCAGACTCAGAGAGACTAAAAGAGCGTTTACAATCCTATTTTTGATTGTCCATATCATCATCCGGCATCATCCAAGGTGAGATGCAGGGTCATAGAGCGGACAAAGTAAGTAATTAGGGACTCACCAAATCAATGAACCAAGTGTTCCCCCCCATTGCCTTTGGTGGCGCTGTATCAAAAATGACGTAGGAGGAGAAAGGAGAAGACCAGACAAACCAAGAACAAGATCGCCCATCTACTGGTTAATGTATTGTTGGAGCTTGTGCGTCACTGTTCTCCATGCACATTTGTGTCAGTTGTTTCCCCACAATGCCCTGGTTGGTTCACTTGAAGTGAGCCGAGACCTTTCCTTTACCATGGGGCACAAAAAAAGTTCTTATTGTGACTAAGATGTGGCTCAGTTGTAGCTTTTCTGAGGCTTCTTGGGAAGAAACAGACATGAACAGTGCAGACAGGCTCTTTACATATACAGTTTAACTGTTGACAATGCAGGACGTGAATAGGGTGTGCTGAAGGGAACATTAGCTCAGCGGTCGAGTTCACATTACAACAAGCTTTCCAGGTCTGGACGAGATTTGGAGAAACAAATAAAGCCATAAAGATTTTTAAAAAAATTGCTGAAATTTGCTTCTGAAACACATGTAGCTCTGTAGATATGTAGATGTGTGGTTCAGTTGAGACAAACAGACGAACATCTATGGTTCCTTTTAATTTACTTTTATAAAATGTTTGTTTTACATGAAACCACATCGCTTGTCATTAATTTAAGTTGAATATACTGCAGTGTATTTTGACATGGATTTTATTCGTATTTCTTGTGTGCACACAGATGTTTTTGGGGAGCGTGTGGTCATGAGAAGTCATGGAAACGTGTGGGTAAAGATGAGATTTACGGTTTATGTCTCACATAAATCGGTGAGCTCAGATGTGAGATGGGTTGGCCATGTTCTCCTCTGTTGTATTACCACAGTATTGAAGTTGAGAAGTAGAAGGCCACATCAGGAACTTCTTACTTTTGGATGTTTGGTGTGAGGGCTGCATTTTTGGATGGCAGCACTGTACTAACAAACATGTGCACTGATATGGAATTACACTCAAACTCGAAATGTTGAGTTGAGTCCTGTGAGTCAGACTTTTCAGAAAATGATACACGCCTGCCATCGAAATGAATTGTCCACTGGCTGAGTCCTTATGTCACGAGACGCTGTGGCTCGATCAACTTGAGCTCATCACTGATGGACGATGACACATGCTGAGGCGATAGTCAGAAGATTTGGGGGATTTCAGTGGGTTCTACAGCGGTTTAAACAAAAAAAAAGTGTGAGCGAGGCAATTTGTGGCGTCCATCAACAAGACACATTTGTAATGCAGCAAGGTGTGTGTTCAAATGGGAATGTGCGTGCTCATGTCCCCAAGTGCTGGAAAGTATCAGGATTAAGGTCAGATGGGGCCAAATATTCTGTTGTTGTTCCCATCCATCATTCCTTGTTCTACACATTCACCTTCAAACCAGGAGAAGTAGGCAGAAAAAAAAAATACTTTCAATTGTTCAAAGAAGAATCCCTCCGGATGGTGAGGTAATAAATGCTGTCGCCCGTCCTCTGACGATCTGGGGGCATTTCCTGTTTCAGGCTGACGATTATCTGTCACATAATCCTGACGTGTGAGGCGTTGGAGGACGGCTCTTGTCAATTATAAATACCAAGCATGTTTGACGTTTGTCAAATCCAGTGGATTAACACCCCTCACAGTTTGCTTTGCTCTTCGGCTCGGCCTGCCGCCATGTTTGCTCATATCTGAAGTATAGGAAGAAAGTGAGTGGACTACGGATGCTAATTAGCTTGACGACTCGTCTAGGTTGTACCCTGACGTTCACAGCTGGGATCTGCTCCAGCACAACCGCGACCCGTAACCGGGATAAGCGCAAGAAGATGAATGAATGAATAAATGTTTAGGTAGTCTGTCAGTGCAGTCAGTGTCAGTTAGAAGTTATACATTTTGCTGAAAGTGACAATTCTCTTCCAGTTTCATACTGGGAGAGAATTGTTGCGATGAGATTTGGTCTCCAGTGTTTGTCCTATCTGTGTCTTACTTGCGATGACTTTTTGGTGTGTATTCAATCACGATGCCCCTCCCTTTAGTTTTATACAGTGTATCCGGAAAGTATTCACACCCCTTCACTTCCCCCTATTCTGTCATGTTACAATTCCTTTTTTGTCTTTTTATGTCTCATCAGACTGCACACAATACCCAATAATGAAAATGTTCAATAACTGAAAAGGGATTTTTAGAATTTTTTTGCAAATTTATCAAAAATAAAAAACTGAAATATGGCATGTGCATAAGATTTCACACTTTTTCCTTCCTTGTCTTGGCTGCGTGCTTAGGGATGTTGTCCTGTTGGAAGTCAAACCGTCACCCCAGTCTGAGGTCCTGAGCACTCTGGAGCAGGTTTTCATCAGCATCTCTCTGTACTTTGCTCCGTCCATCTTTCCCTCGATCCTCACTTGACTCACTGTTCCTGCTGCTGAAAAAAAAAAACAGCATGATGCTGCCAACAGGATGCATCTGAGCTAAATTTTGAGTGTCATAGCAGAGGGTGTGAATACTTATGTACATGTGATATTTCTTTTATTATCTTTCTATTTATTTTTTATACCTTTGCAAAAATGTCTAAAGATCATTTTTCACTTTGTCTTTATTGAGTATTGTGTGCAGTTTGATGAGACAAAAAAGGAATTAAATGCATTTTGGAAAAAGGCTGTTACATAAAATATGGGGAAAGTGAAGTGTGAATACTTTCCCAATGCACTGTAGCTTTTCTTACTATTGTGCAGTTTCCTGTCAGTTCCTCTTTGATTCCTGGTTTCCATGTGTTTTGTCTTTGTGCGTTACTTTCAGACTGCTTTGGGCTTTTGGGAATCTGCTCGTCCTTGGACGCCACCACTTCATCCCAACACCAGTGACAGCTGGCTCGACGGCTCGACCCTTGTAAAACGAACACAACCTCACCCTATGACAGCTTCCATCCATGCTCTACCATTAACTACAGTATATGCAGGATTGAGGGGAAGCTGGGAGAGAGCAGAACTGGGCAGCTTTGTGATACTGAACTGCTAAACCTCCCAAATCTGCTCAGAATTGCAGATGTTGCACACTAAATCCAAATGTACCAGGTTCCACAAGTTTGGTTTTTCTCTGTTTCCTTGCGTGTTTCATGTTTCTGTCTCCAAATTCACACGCTCATGTTTTCGTGTTTGGTTTCCTGTCTCCTGTCTGAGTACATACCCAGCCCCGGGGTCCGCTCCAGAAATATATATATTTCTATCAGCG
>CAAKHB010007986.1:600817-618146 GCA_901007665.1 Aeoliscus strigatus | reverse complement strand
AACTACAGTATATGCAGGATTGAGGGGAAGCTGGGAGAGAGCAGAACTGGGCAGCTTTGTGATACTGAACTGCTAAACCTCCCAAATCTGCTCAGAATTGCAGATGTTGCACACTAAATCCAAATGTACCAGGTTCCACAAGTTGAATAATCAGGTAGTCACCTCTTATTTCCTACTTCTGTCATGGTCCTGTGTGGATCATCATGTTTGTTTGGACTTTGGTTTTTCTCTGTTTCCTTGCGTGTTTCATGTTTCTGTCTCCAAATTTACACGCTCATGTTTTCATGTTTGGTTTCCTGTCTCCTGTCTGAGTACATACCCAGCCCCGGGGTCCGCTCCAGAAATATATATATTTCTATCAGCGTTTCTGATAAACTGAAATCAAACATGTGAAACATTTGGTTTGATTTCTGTCAGTCTACTGAAAATAGAACTGAACAATCAGAAATGATCCTTTCACAATGAACCTGCTTTGTGGAACGGACGTCTGATGTGTTTCACCTGAGTCTTGTTTCCAGTTCGGTCCTCCCTCACTTCCTTGTCCAATCAGCTCTCTACTTTCCCTCTCGTGCCCCCACCCGTGTCTCGTTCAGTTTTGTTTGCCAGTTGTGTTTAAGTTCTTTGTTTCTTTGCAGTCTTGTTGGTTCATCTGTGTTTCCGTCCATGTTCCTGCTCTCTGTCAGTTCTGCAGTTCCGTCCTGCTTCTCATCACTTTCCTGTCTGTGTTATCCACGTCCATTGTCTCATCAGTCCGTCTCAGTCCTCTGCATTTGGTCTTTATGTTCCCACGTATCTGTGTTCCTTACCTGTTTTATTTTGTAATTAAAAAACTGATTTTAAGTGTATTTTTGCTTTCTCGCTGTCCTCTTGTGTTTGAGAGTATATAAAAATAGAGAGTACTTATATTTATATTTTTATGTATTGTAAATTTGTATATACATTATAAAGTACTTTCTATTTACTTATATAAATATCAATATAAAGTTATCTATAAAGTAGGAATAAAATGTGTGCATATTCAAATAGTTATAAATAAAATGATATATACAGCCATGTCTCACATATGTAGTATATCTCCACAGGTATAGTTCTAACAAATGCAAACAGGGAATATTTCAGCTGTATGTTATTGGCGAATTAAATGATAATATTAGGAAGCTGTTCCATTTACCCCAAATGTCACTGAAAGTCGTCAAACTCTCACCCTCATGCTTTCATGCAGACTGATACCGTGACCCTGCCTCACCCTGCCCTGCCAGTGTCTGGCAGACACTTGACTCAACGCAGAGTAATCTGTTCCCGCTGCGTCCCTGCCAGCCACCGCAGGTCCCCTGTCCTGACGCTCATCTAGACTCCAGGTCATCCAGCAGCAGTGGCTGCGCCCAGAGCAGTGGGCTGAGGCTCGAGCCAAAGCAAAATAACTCTTTCCATTAACTGAATGAGGTTCCACATACACAGAGTGAAAACACCCAAACATTTAGACGTGAACATCCAAGTGAGGATCTCAGGGGTCAAATGAGGTAAAGAAAGGATTATATATCAGGCAATTACATTTATGTTTGCCTTTAAACTGTGGGTAACCATTATTTGAATTTGGGGTTGGATGATGCTAGATAATGTTTTTTTCCATTCCTCATAAGGATAATGGCTTTGTAAATGGTTTATTTCAGTATGAATATAACAAAGTTATAGAGTCTCTCTCTCTCAAGCTCCTGCTGCCGTTGCAGCGGTTGGCCGTGTCCCTCTGTGTAAAGAAGCTGTCAAACTACTCGTGCTACAATAATAAGCAGCGTTTCAAAGACAGGACGATGATGAAGAGGCAGGATGACTAATGTCAAACCCCGGTATTGTCAATGCTATGAACTACAAGAATATTTATTATCCATGTTTTGGCTCATACATGAAACAACTTGGCAGAAATAAATTGACACTGTTGAATGAAAATGTGCTGGTGTTTCTTCCTAATTCAGAAAATCTTCTCTTTGTCCAGTAAGCTCACATATTTGTCCAATGACTGACTGATGCAGTCTATACGACTCTTCTCAGCTTCACACCCCTCAGTCTGAATAAATAATTCTCAAATTGGCTCTTACAACCATAATCAGAGCGAATGCTGTGTGGCAGTTTATTATTACGTTCTCGGCTCCAGTTATTACATTTTGTTAAACAGTAACTATAGTAACTTTTACTAAAAATAGTAACTTTTTACATTCCTGGCAAAATGTGATTACGTTATTGGCTCAAAAATCTAATTATATTGTTGGCAAGTTATGTTGGCAGGTATTACATTATTAGTTGCTACACTCCACATCAGTCGAGGTATATAAACCATCCAATGTGTTCTGGGTCCAGTTATATTGTAATATTTTATTTTTTAAACCTGTACAGTGCAAACAGAGACATGTCAGTACGAGAACGTGAGCAAACATTTCTTTTTCCAGCTGATATGTAATGTCAGTGTGTGTGTGTGTGCGTTTGTGTACTTACTTTTTACTTTTACTTATTTTCCTTTAGACCCCTCATAGGGTAGAAGGAGCAGAAACAAAACAACAACAAAACAGGACAGACACCGACCAGTTTTCAACCTTCACTGAAGAATAATGTCTCCTCATTCAACAGTCAAACAAAAAGAACACGGTTTACGATCATTGTCACTAATACAGCTTTGAAATGAAACGGGCAAATGATGGTTTCCACATACAAATGTATCAGCTGTCAGCTGGGGGCAATATGGTCAAAGTTACAACATCAACATTCAATCATGGACTTTAAACGTGTGTGTGTGTGTGTGTGTGTGTGTGTGTGTGTGTGTAAACTGCACATATTTTACCACACCAGCCTTGGTGCCAGGCTGCGTCATCTCTCTAATGGTGCTTTGCAGTAACTGGCAGAGCATGTTTCGTCCGTGGGGAATCACACAGCTACGGGAAAAGAAACAGTCACGGACGCACTTTAGCTCAATAAAACCCAAATTACCAGAAGCTGTGGCGTAGTGGTGAGATAACACAAAGCAACACGATGTCTCGCATGAGAGGATGTTAAATGAAGGTCACCATTATTATTATTTTGACCTATGAAACTTTGGGATACTGGAAAGAAACGTGACAGAGAGCAGCTGAGGTGTTTCACCCCCGTGACCTCCAGTTTCTTAGTAGTCCCATTTCCCTGAAGCAAATGCGGAAACACACGAGCAGCCAACACATCGAGCACTTATTCTGCTCATGCCCGCTAACCCAAACATGTGTAAACCTTTATTTTCATTGTGAATTACAGGTCCTTGCAGATGTTTCATGATGAGCATGCCCACTGATACGTGTGCTCAGCGTGGCTGTGAGGAGAGGCAAACCAGGGAATATGGGAATGCTGTCTAGGGGTCTTAATAGTACGTTCTTTGAGCGTGTTTTACGTCACTACCACCCACTGCTTTTCCTCTCCATATGGTGGGCTTCCAGGAATGTGTTTCCTCAGCCTGTTCTTGATGACATGGGTCACTTCACTGACACCGCACATGCTGGAGAGAGATTGACCAACATGTCTGACTTTAGAAAACCTGAGGAAAGATATTGATTTCCGTGTTATTCCATGATAACCTTGAATTCCTAGAGTGTTTCTGTTTCTGATTTTCCGAGCCTGAATAAGTTCAAATGTAACAACACCTCACTAATGAACACGTTCCGTCGAATTACCGTCACATTCAAAGATGTTTATTTAATGTCCAAAAGCTGCAGGGTAAAAAAAAAAAAAAAAAAGATGTGAATTGCTACCATTGATATAAGGAGAGCAGCTGCTTTTTCTAAGGTGAAGAACTAGTTCACAAAATGTTGACATCAATAAGATAGAACCGGCTTGTTCCCTGCTCAGTATCTGACTTTTGTTGTGTTGCTTTTCAGCAAAATTCAAACTTTTCGCGAGGCACCCATGTTTAAAAAAAAAAAAAAAGAGTAACAACATAAGTAAAAGTAAAGAGGTCTTCAGTGTCGTTATGCACCCAGGGGTGCCCAGTGTGAAGGCAGCCTGTGTGTCCAGCTGCAGAGCTTTCAGGGGCAAATCTGAAGTTGTCCAGGTAAAACAGAATTCCCACTTAGATGGGCCACTTGGATGCAGCTGAATGCTGAACTGAGATGCTCATGTACAGCTGGCTCGTGGTCATATTCTGTGGTGTGTGCGCCATCCAGATTTTACACCACATTTGAAGCGTCGACTAAAAGAGGAGCGATCAATTGGAAATAAGGTGAAGCAAAACTTTAAATATTGTAGTGTGTTTTAAATGCTTTAAATGTTTTAAAGTTTTGGGCCAGTTAGAGGTTTGGCTGTGCAGAGAGTCACCTGAACCAGCCACATCCTGTCCAGCTTTGTGTTTTTCTAGGTTTTGTTTATTATCACTCACATTGTTTCAGTCAGTTTGTGTTTATTCTCACCTGTCAGATCCCTCCCTCCCTGCCTGTGTGATTACTGCACCACTGTCCAATTGTCCTCCCTCCAGCACTTGTTTTTTGCCATTTTGGATCTGGCTTGTTTTGGCCTGCTGTTGTCTGCTGCGCTGACTGATCATTTGTGGACTGACCTTACATAGTCTTTTATTTTAGTTGTGTTTTTTATGTTTTTCTTTATACATCAGTTCTAAATGACGTGTTTTTAATCTAATTTTATGAGTGGAGGCCCCAGATAGGCCCACGAGGGTCTCTTGCCTTCACTCTGCACACATTTTATCTTTCTTTTTGTTACTTGTATATATTTCTCTGTTGTATGTGCTACATAAACAAACAAACAAACAAACCTCCACCTGGACAGATTTTTGCAATGTGCCCGCCATATTTGTGCCAGCCAGCAGGATGCGCCATGTAGCGCCACCAGCAGGCCAAACATTACACTTATCCTGTGAGACATTGATGGTTTCCAGACTTTGGCCTCTCCTCTGCTTTTTTTGAGTTTATGCTATTTCTCTGATGACCCATCGGATACTAATAACTAATGTACAGTTTTAGTGATGTCGCCGAAAATTAAAATATATCGTCACCCCATGAGTTGTGCGCTGAGGGCGAGAGCATATAAAACAAATACCTAGACCAGCTGGCTCAGAAAAACTAATTCAGCCAAAATCTGAATCATATTGGTGAAAAAGGTTGATTCAAGTGACCTCACTGCAGCATTTTAAGAGAAGGTAATATTACATTATTTGTTGAGCATATGCATCCTCACAGCAGTTTGACGTGACCAGGACCTCTGTTCCCCTGTTTCCCAAGAGATTTCTCCCACGAAACACACACAGAATGAGATGAAGGAGACAAACACTCCAGACAGAATTATCTCCGTCAAGACTGTTTTTACAATGACGAACACTGGAAATGCCTCTTCCTCCCAGAGGTCATGGGGTTGGGACCACCTCTCCCTCCTGCTGACCGCAATCGCGATCGCTGACGTGAATCCCGACATGAGAATTTGAGAGAGCACCTGTTTTTCTTATTGATGGGCTTGTTTACGTCATTAGCATATTCACACTGCAGTCTGAGGAGAGTTCACCGTCTGGGCTGTTGGCACGCGCAGATGTTATTGGGTGAGAAGTCATTCGATAGCATGGGCTTGCTACGCTCTCTCATTGATCAGAATGGGTTTCACAGAAACTATAAAACGTCGAGGATAATACAAAATAATACCAAAAAAAAAAGTCTTTTACATGAAGCACCTGGTAATGTTTTGGATAATGGACTTTATCGTCGGCATCAATCACAGAGGTCACAACGCAGTATAGAAACCACATTTTTAATAGAAACGAGCTGGAGCATCGCATAATCTAAATGTATAGGCAGCGCTCTGACACTGGAATGTGATTGAAACACACATTTGCGGTGATGACACTTGAACAGCAACGCCTTTCCTACCGCAGACTCCCTCCATCTGGAATCACTCTGCTACTGTGTGTCTGGGGTTTAGCTCTGTGGGTCAGAGGGCAGAGAGGTTTGTCATTACAGCAGTGCTGAGAAATACCTCGGCAGGACACTGCAGCTCTGCTGCACCAGGGTCCGTCCAACAATCCGGGCGGACGCAGCGGAAGAGGTGTAATGCAAGCCGATGGGAATGGCAGTCGTCTGTGAACAATGGCCTTAGCAAACCTCAGATGTCCTCAGCAGACATGGCAGATTCATGCGATTGCCTTTGTGGAAGTATGAACCCCTCGTCCCTGTTTCAAGCAGATGTTTGACATGTATGAATGTGACTCCATTATGGTGAAATAAGACAGTGATAATTAATCCAGGGTACAGCGTCAGTAGGCAGCTCTGTTTGTCTACTTACACCAAGTCCAAGGTGTGTGGGGGGGGTGGTGGTGGTGGGGTCAGAGAGGTGTGATGCAAATGTCAGGGTGAGCGGCATAGTCGTGTTTGGGTCAGGGAAACGTTAAATTTAGAGGGGTAACATAGACCTTGTTCACACTGTCAGCCCCAAGTAGGATTTATAAGCAGACATACGTTTTAAGACATCACATGAAATCGGCCTCATGTGGAGGTGGTTGGAAACGTCTCTACTCTGCAGTCCGGGCGCTCTGGTCGTTCCAGTCAGTTATCAGAGCAGCATTTGTGTTACACACAATGACTGACGTCGACGAGATGGATGTTTTGGCGCAATAGCTGTTCTCTTTGTTCGACCATGGCGTTAACATAAGAAATGGAAGACAAATTTAACGGCCCGTAGCAACTGGCGGTGAAATACGGTGCCTGCTGGCGTCGTGGGGAGAGGCTCCATCCTTCTATAATGTTATTGTACTGGGTCCCCGGTGCACGTACTGACGCCTGTGTCGTTACCACAGCAACCCACACAGATTAGTCAGTAGAGAGCGCTGACACAGCAAATCCAGTCTGATCGGTTGCAAATGAGTGGAGAGTAGAGCTTTGCCTGCAGGGTGGACGAGGCCGTAGAGTCCTCGACACAATACAGACGTGGGCGATCGATATCTGCAACTGACATTAAGATTCTTGACATATTTGAAATGTACAAATTACAGAGAAATAGTTACGTTTCATATATTTACACATTAAAGTGGATAACGGCAGCTTGGGCGACCTGTGTGTTGCGTCCATCAAACATTCAATATGAGCAGCTCAATTCTGTTTCCCGTTTGTGCATATACGTTTGTGGCAGGGAGTCTTCGGGCAAAGTGTCTGAGTCCATGATGAGCTGTGATTGCCGTGATGGATATTTTGGCTCAAAGGAAAGGAAATCACTGTTTCACATCTGTCAACAAAATCACCAATTTTTTTCTTCTTCTTTTGTCGTTTTTGGACAAATATCTGCATATAAAATGACATGTAGCTTGATTTAGTGCAGTGAAAAATGAGCTAGGCTTTGAAATCTCTGCTTTTCCATTTTTCCTCACATTTGACTGCTTGAATTTTCTCCCGCTGAACCGACAGCTGTAGGTTTTTCAATACATTTACCCTACTGTTCCAAAAACCGCAAATTCTTTGGTTGTGCTGCCAATCCCAGACTCCCAACTAAGTTTGCTCCATTTTCATTCTTGTGGCCTCAGTTTCAGTCTTACATTTTGCAATTGTGCTCATCTGCTTAAAGGCAATAAAAGCAGACAAATAAGACAAAAACAGACCTTATGGACCAATTGTAACCATGTGCAGCTTGTGGGAACACTGACCATTTGTGCAGAAGTAGCGTCTGTTGATGAGTCTCGATAGCACTTTGATATTCAGCAGGAAACAGGGACAGGAAATGTGCACTGGCTTGGGGATGCTTAGAGAAATCATATGCACTCGATGCTCAACAAACCAGAGCAGAAGGCAGCAGCTGGTTGGATTTGTTTTGGCCCAGGGCTGACCAATCCAGGCTCTAGCAGGACCCAGACAAATTTCCTGGTTGATTATAAGCAATTCCATCACAACAGGCAGTCCAGTGTCGATAGGATAGACAATCACTAATATGCGGCGTGTTTGGTGCTGAAAAAGTAGCTTCAAAGAGCCAGTAGAGACGCTTGTCGCAGCTACGCATCACATAGGTCGGAGCAGCAGGACGGAGATGAAGTTACTAAAATATTTGCAATCGGGCTAAGAGGAATTCCACACACACCAACGATTAAAAAAACATGAAAGACCACAGACATAATGACAGATTTAACACACACACACACACACACAGCGGATGATTCAGTCAAGATGCGGGACCACACACTCACCATTCATGCTAAATGATTTTAATGTGGCGATTCCAGGAATCTCACAGACACTTGTGGTTAAAACAGCTTCAAGACAATAAAACAAACCTGGGGGCAGTCCGTCGTTGGTCAGTTTGGTTTATTTTGTTATGGAAACCAGAAGAAAAGAAGAAATGTGGATAACGTTTGGATTCCTATATTCTCAGAGTGGACTACAGGACAGAAAATCAGCCTTCTAACACAATGACAATGTCCTGTGAAGTCCCCTCCCCATGTAATTGATCCGCTGTCACGTCCTTGTTTTGCCACTCCTCAGGTAATGTCCTTGATAGAGGGACAATTCAGCAACAGGTCGCCACCCACATGTCGACTGTATCTACAGAAAAGAATGGACGTCTGTGAATGTGGGAGGCCAGTAAGAGAAGATGGAGGAGCGATAACGCAAAGGACACCGGTCGCCCACAAAAAAACACAAGAGAAAGAAGAGAACCTCATGTACTAAGGACATTCAGGGGTATTGTGTATCTCACTCTGGGACTTTCCTTGAACAGTGATAACACAAAAGGCGGAACCTGTTGTACTTTAACCACAGCTAAACACACTGCTCAGGCCAGACACGGGTCGAATCCTAGACATCCGTAGTTGTACAACACTTACATGAAAAAGAAAGGCGACCTCTGGATGCTCCTCTCAGGAAGCTGACTTACTTTTCATCTGATATGACGAACTTTGGACGTCCACTCTGCACAATGTCTCCTGCCAGTTTAATACATGGGGCAAAATATGAGGTCTTCCCAGGAAGTGAAGTAATATGTTGTACTCGGCAAACCGATCACCTGCGCACACAACAGCCTCCACGTCAGCGGCAGAGTCAAAGCATCCGTCCATCTCCACACATGCATAGGACGATTCGAGATTGGCCGGTTGTTTCCAGCCGATTAAACCTCAGCCTGCACTGTGTGAAAGTATTTGGCCGAGGGGATTACTGTGAGGACCGGAGCCAGCTGAGAGGGGGAAGATACAAAGCTGCGGAGAACAGTCAAAACACATGCTCATGCGAAAGCAGGTTAAAACCACCACAAGAGTCACATGGTTAGACCGCAAAAGGTTGAAGGTTTATAGAAACAAGACGAAAGTTTACTATGAGGAAAGATTCAGAAAAATAGTATTACCAAACACTGCTGGAGTGACGTCAGGGTTCGAATGAAGGCTCCTTATTTTACCTCTGGTTCAAGGCCATAGTTCATATTTGTGTAAACATCAGAATCAAGGAGAGAGAGTGAACCCAGCTACGAAATCATGACAGATGGAAGGGAGGAAAACACAACACCCTTTAAACTCTCATTACTCCCATGGAGGCTGAAGATTCAAACTCTCCTACTTTTTCCTTCGTATCATAGATGCAGCAAAGGAGGATTCATCAGTCTGCACATTCTGGCTGCCAAAGGCTGAAACATAAACACATAATATGCATAAATAAACCACAAGCAGACATGTTGGCATGTTTTTCTTCAGTGGTATGTAAAGCAGCGCTAACACATTGGCGATGCACGTCGTTGGGCTGCTGCCCTGTTTACTGCTCCTCTAGTAAAAGAACCCAAGGAAATATATACTTCCTGTTGGGAGGAGCAGAGGGGACATTTCCCTGTTAGATTACATGCCTACATAAAGATTTTAAAGGTGTGACCACCTTTGGGAATGTTGTCTCTCAGTTGTCTATCAGAAAAAACACCAGGACGATTGGATCACGGACCAAGGAAAACCCTCTTAGGTTTTGGGGCTCATCCATGATTTTATTTTCATTTTCTTTAACATTTTCTCAAGAAATATTGGATGTACTTGATCCCGATAAAAGTTTATTTAAGAGTGGGCTCTGACGCACGCTGTGTTTCAGTAAGTGACCATTCAAAGGCTGAACGGATGAACTCCTCCTTTTCTTTCCAAATACAAAGGCCACCCTGACGCGCTGGGTGACATGTTCCTTAATTTCACAGACGGGCTGTGGGGTAAAGCTTATTTTGAGTCTGTCTGAAATACTCTTCTCATGTACTCGGACCACTCCGATCAACAGCTGAAAGTACATGTACTCTCATAACAACTGCAGTACACGTCCATTTTGGAAATGACCTCAACTTCGATTCTTTTCAAAGATAAATGATACATTTGTGATCTGCTCTGTTCCAATCGATCAACTTAAATTAACAATGACTCAAACAATGACAATGTGTAATGTACAAGTTCTTCCAAGCCTGCAGATAATTACTAACAGTGCAATTTCTCTCAGCTCTGTGGTGCTTTTATGCCTGATATCTGCTCATTATTTTGGTTTTATGACCCAGAACTTTTATGTTCTGGTTTTCGCTCCACATTCTATGTTCATACAGCTCTTCAAATATCTGCAACAGCTTTTTTTTTCCTTCCACAAACTCATTGTACACAAGCTGCCCTGCGGGGCCATTTATAAGCGATTTAGCTATGGTAGTGGTTATATAGTGGAGGATTTAGCAGCTAAAGAGACAGATGTTTCCCTTAGGAGCTGACAGCGAGTTAATATGAGGGTAAACACTGGACTTACTTATGTCAGTTCACCAGAAACCTGACCCCAATATCACTACTTAAATAGTATATGGAGAGAATATTCCATTTCTCCTTTGGAAGGTACATATGCTCCAGGTTATAATCTGTTTCACTCACCTAGGTAATCGCTTTGCCAAATTAATGGATAACTATTCCATAGTCTGGATTGATTTGAGACTTAATAATCTGCAAACTCTTCATAATGTAAAATCTGTAGGCAAATAAATACAGTTTGACATTTTACGTCAATATTCCACACCACACACATCATCACAGGATTTAAGTCATGTTTCCCTTCCACAGTAGCATCAAACCATGGGGACCATGACCTCTCAGTATTTGCGCCATAAAACTTGGTTTGTTTGCATTGAACCAGAAGAAGCAAGCTGTAAATTCTTCCAAGGGACACCACCTGCTGCATGGGCTTCCAGCCTCACAAAGACAGAAGTGCAAAACATCTGAGGTCACCTTGTTTGGAGAGAAGCAGAGTGAGAAGACGAGGCCACCTGAGGGGATCTTAACCTTGTAATTAAGATGATAACATGCTGATGGAAGACAGGTGCCCTTTTTCGTTTTATTAAATAGTCTAGTGTGTGGGGTTGCAAATCTGTTGGCAGCTAGCATGGAGCACAAAGGGCCGTCTGTCTGGAAGGTCACTGGTTTTGCAGGCATGACACAAAAGTATTTGATGATGGCGGCTATGAATAAAACCTGAAAAAGTTGCGCGCGTACAGTATATAGATGTGATGAAACTAAAAAGTCATATTCACTAGTCATTTGTTGTTGGGAATCAGGAATCTGAAACACAAAGTGGGATTATATTTCTGTAGCTTTGGTGATTTAAAAATCGATAAATGGCTTTAAACTTACATGTGTTGGTTGAAGCGTTCAGGTTTAAAACACTCATCAAGTCTCATCTTTCAGAACAATGAAAATCTGTATCAAAATCACAACTGTACAGCGGTAGGATGGGTCAAATCAATCCATAACTCTTGACATATTTTGGTTTGGACCAATGTGGCAGACGGGCCAAGCATCTCTGTGACTGCCATCACAGAGATTAAGCGGAGCCAGTCAAACAACACGTATGTTCTAGCCAGATGTTGCGGAATTATTCAGTAAACTATGTGACTCTTTGACCTGTCCCATCAAATGCCCTCCGGAGAACCTGGGAAACACAAACTCTGCTGCACGATGACGAAGACCAAAGGCCAAAAAGAGACTCCCACTGAGACTTAGCTTTATCTACACTTAAAATCCATCACTTTCATGGAACACAGAGCACAAAAAGGCCTAAGTTTTACTGATAAACTGAGTCCAGTAAAAACAGTGACGTCATCATGAACACTGTCTGGCCGTGGGCCCTGTACTGACAGATTGACAGACATTTATTAATGCATCGGGCATCTCACATGAGGTAATTTGACGGGGTCTGTCTGATACTAAACATCTTTTATTTCTATTGTGGTGTTATTGCTCACAAGTGGTGGCTTTGACTTTCTGTCGTTGGTTATTTTGCACAAAGCCTTCTGAACTCTTAGACTTTGATGCTGGATATTCAGTCTTACCCAAGGTCAAAACCAAATGTACAAATCACAAAAATGTTTGTACTTTTTTGTACGGTACTAAAAATCTGAAAATATACTTTTAACTGATCTTGGATCCAGCATGTTAAACCTCTCAGATTAAGCTGAATAGCATGCTTTTGGCTCTATTATTGGTAGGTTAAACACATTAATAGCTCTGGGATGAAGGTTTCTGTAACAACTGAGTTTACCCAGATCACAAAAAGAGCAACCAACCGTGTAACAATGGTATCACTAGTCTTATTGTACTTGTTGCATGGTTTGCTGGCAGGTAGTTGCTCTAAAGGCTGTAATAGGATCAAGGGAGGAAAGCTGACATAAAAATAATCCGATATAACAATTTGCATATTCTTTAAGGATAAATGGTACAGTTCACAGATGTCACCACTGCACTCTGGACACAATTTCTGCAAAGGTCGGGGTTCCTCTGAGCCTCACAGCCACACAAAGGCCCCTATGAAGTGCCAAGTAGGCAAGGATTAAATCTTAAACCACCCACTTAGGAAACAGGACCCAAGCTTTTCTTTCACTTTGTTAAAACGTCCACCCTTTTAAGGAATGATATTCAAAAATTCCACTGTGATCATAAATTCTGGACAATGTTTGGATTAAAGGAAGACGTTATTTTTATAAGTCATGATTTCAGAGCGGGGGTTGCACAGACATGTGGACTCTGCATTTTGTCCCCAGTTGTCCTCTTTAAAAATCCCACAACACAACAAAATCACAGTGAAGTCTCAGCCTCGCTGTAGGCTAAGCGACTCCTCCTGGGCCACCGAGCCACAGGGCCTCTTTGAGGGGGCTCATTGCTCATCTGCAGTGTAGACCAACACAAGAACCGATCGTCACAACCCGATCGACCCAGCCAGCAGTTCATCAAAACCTCAGCATTTGTTCCAGAATGGCTGCAGAAGGTCAAAAGAGATCCACCTATGGATACGTCCAATCTATGCTTGTAGCCTGTTGAAGTGAACTGAACAACTTCAAGCATGACATTTTTAGAAATGCACTACAGAGTTCAATTACAAGCTCATCACTGATGCTAACACGGAAAAAAGAATCAGGAGGTGTTAGCTTGGCATTAAAACTGAACTGATGCTGCTAGCTGCTCTGACTGGGTCTGAGTGTTTCTTGGCCAGGTACAATCTGATGATTTAGAAATCCCAAGCTAACGGTCAGGTAGCAAAGCCCTTGTTCAACCATTTGTAGATTGTTTTATGTCGGCAGTGCTGCCATTTCGTTATGTTGATTACCAGTTTCCTCCATTTTCAGCTAAGCTAAGCTTAGCATGAAGACTGGAAATGGCTGTCTAGCTTCAGCCTATGGAACACTAGGAGCAGTACTGATCTCCTCATTTATTTCGGCATTAAAGCATAATGTATTTTCCCAAATATTAATATTTTAAATGAGAGAGATGGTTGCCATGAAATGAAAGTGGTAGTAACAGCATAAGGTGTGTGAAGTGTCCAGATATAATATACAGTCCATGACTCTAGTATGAAATCTCATACAATAGTAGACATAGAAAAGCTGAAACATAGTGAATATTTTCAGCTTCAGATTATAATTCATTTCGTAGAATTACAGGAAAAGCCTGTCACGGGTATCACAGCTATGAAAAAACAAATCTGTAACGGTTTGTTTTGGTTTTGGCAGTTCGCTCCTGAGTCCCAGGTGATAGTTTTTGTTATCTGCTGTCATGATGATACATCATAAAACATCTCTGCTCTAACTTTAGGTGCTGCTGGATTTTTCATGTTTGCCTGTCTCTCTCTCAGCTGACATCTGAACCTGAGAAATGTCTGCGTGTGACCACAACCCTGTCTCTGTCCAGTCTTACAAGACCTGAGCATCAAAGATGGTTGTAAATGTCTTATAGATGGGTGAGAATATGTGGCAGCAAAAGGAATGTAACATGTCAAAAATAGATACACAAGCAAAGCGACTTATTCCTGAAGAACACCCCCAACCCCCTACCCCTTGTAATCCCACAGCTTTTTCCCACACTCTCAAGAGAGTTACTGGAAAAAAGGTGTTTCTTTGTGTATGTTCTCCTGGTATAATATTTGTTTGAGCCACTTTACAGGCCCGCGCATAGAGCTGAAGGTACATTGAGTTTTTCTATTGTCTGCAACGTCCCATATGAAATCTAGGAATCATTAGAAACAACTGAAGTAAATTCCCCTCGGTTCTGCTGAATGTCAACAGACCTTCAGCAGCTCTCATTGTCATTTACTCTTTTCTTTTCATGCAGTGTTAATGGGCTTTACAGTCCTTCCTGTGACAGAGACTGGGCACAAAGTCGCCCCTGAGCAGCCCGACGACAGACAGACAGACAGTATCTAGACAACAACCGAGGAAAACATCCCGTCTGGAAAAGATTCTTCACGGTTGTGGAAGTAGCTGTTTAGTGGCTCAGGGTTATATTGGGTGATCCTTGAGCTGTAAGAACTGTACTATTTACCAGCTGGCGCGGTAGCAAGTCCTGGTTGGATGTGAGGAAAAACAGGCTAGGAATATTGTATTAACACTCGTTGTATATGCAGTCAAAACACAGCAGGAATTTAATTTTGAATTAAATTGAAGCTCAGCGAGGGCACTCTTTGATCAGACGACTCACATATTTATTGACTTAATTACTGCACTTATTTCTCTTTGGAAAAGGGAGGAGTAATAATCCACTGCTGAACTTTTGTGCCACGAGGCTGAAACTTTCTCACCCTTCGTTTCACAAGCCTTTGTCCCTTTTTGTATCGCAGCAGAATGTGTGAAACATACAGTATTTGCTATGTAACTGTATATTTCACTGATACAATGTTTAACAGCTGCATGTGGAAGAAAGGAGCCAGGACAGCTTGAAGTTAGAAACTGGGCTTTGTACCAATGTAAACCACTCATGAAATGTCACAATTTATTTTCGCCCCTAAGCCAACAAAAACCAACACATGACATCACTTCCCAACCCCTAATCTGCCCCACTACAATTGGCTTTCCAAAAGCCTCACATTAAACCTCTCTACATTCACATTATTCATACCGGGCATGCCCCCATTTATTTTTGGAAAATACCATGACTTGACTTCTTCATGGCAGTGTCATATCTGTGCACGAAACCACATTCAGAACATTGTCTGCCATAGGAGAACCATAGATAGATGAATGTCTTGGTGCAAACAGACTCTGACTCATCTCATTATTTGACACACTGTGACTCGTAGGCTGCGTTCCACTTAAAGTCATTTTCCGAGCATTTGACAGGAAATTGATAAGTGGAACGCTTACAGCAAAATAGTATTAGTAGAAATAGTAGTTGTATGAATAGGAATGGTAGGCTTTGTATGATGTTTTTTTTTACTTTTTCTAAGCTAGGATATTTGGTATCTGGTTGCAATTTCATATATTTACAGTGCAGACAAGAATCTGTATCACTCTTCTCATTTAACTGAATAAGCATCTTACCCGAAATCTTGAACTGTTACATTAAATCAAATTTAAAAAACAACCAAATAAATGCTGGACCAAACACAAACCATTGCAAGAGCCCAGCGAAATAATTTGACCTTCAGCTAAATATCCTCTTTTCAACTGCTCCAAAAAGTCCTCTTTTTCATCCATCCTTTCACATGGTGCAGATCTCTGAGCGACTTTCCGATGTGCACTGGAGTCTGCCAGTACAGTAACAATAACCTTGGGTGGAGTGCACAGCTGAGCTGGACTCATGTGCTTTGATTGCTGGAAGAGCAGACAGGGTGAGCAGTCGTCCTCAGGAGATTTACGCACTCGCTGAATTGTCTAGGTGAGTATCCAGTATCCTTGAAAAACACTTGAGAGGTTGTCCTGGGCATTTATTGCAAAATTTTACTTTTCAGCCTTGGAAATTATGTGTACCAAGAATTTCTGGAGTCATCTAGCATGATCGGTTACCTGGTGCCTTTCCCTCTTGCTCACTTTGGCATTCTGTGCTGCTCTGGCATCAAAACGACACCTCTGGAGGCCTCTGGGTGCAGCGGTGGCAGGGCGAGAGGGGTATTAGAAAAGTTGGACTGATGTGTTGTTGGTAAATAAATGCTCTGTCTGAAAAAGAATGCCTTCACAAAACAAACGCGTACCCCTCGCAGCATGTGTCCAAATAACCCAAATTACTTCTCTGATAATAAGAGAATAATGCTGTGACTTCCACAAAGTCATCGGGTTCACTGAGAAAACAAGGGCCAGCACTTGGAGACTGACGGGAATATCATCTGTGGGGCGTTGAGGAGACTGCACGTGGAGAAGCTGTGTCTGTGTGTTTGTATGTGTGTGTGGGAGGAGGAGAAATAGAGCGAAAGGAGCATAATGTAGAGATACAGTCTTCCACTGGATTCGAGCTTTTCCACTATGAAACTTCAGCTTTGATTCTGTTGTTCCGGCTCGGAACGGAAGTGTGTGGCTTAAATAAAGAAATATTACATAAATAAATATTAGAATGGCGTGGATAACAGGTGTACGTTAACTAATCTGATGATATGGATGATAATATGGCTATAAACCAGGGGATAGGATCTCATCACCGTGTCGATCACAATCTTTGGCTGCGGGCCGTGCTGGATGGAGAGTGGTCTGAATATTGATACCATATGAGAGGATGATTCAAAAATACCGAGCAGATGTGATAGTGTGTAGTGATTGCACAGAAAATGATGGAAAAAATATAATTATGTCATAATTGCTTTAAAATATTCTCCAGAAAAGCATCTTTTTTTTTTGGTAAATGCACAGCTAAAGCATCTCATGTCTCTTCCTCTGGCCTCCAGCTGCTCTGAGAGCAGGGGTGCAGCTAGAGATTCTGGGCTCTAAAAACACCTTAAACGCCCCCACGGCGGCTCAAAGCTGTGAGGAAAACTCCCTAAACATTATCGATGGAGTGATATATCCCCTTCACCGTTCCAGCACCTGAGAAGTCCAGCAAGATTTTTTTGAGGGGGCTGCAGCTGTCAGTAACAGAGGAGGAGCGTAGAAAAGCGCGGGGGGG
>CAAKHB010007986.1:567327-600797 GCA_901007665.1 Aeoliscus strigatus | reverse complement strand
GGGGGGGGGGGGGGGGGGGGGGGGGGGGGTTCCTGCGTCACGTTGCTTTAATTTGTTCTGCAGCTGCCAATGAAAATGATGACCTGCAGAGGTTTTTTTTTTTTTTCTCTTCGGCTTGGCTCTGTGGCTGCCCTGGAAAACCACACAGCTGGAGCCGCACACTGAACAAGTGTAATCTTTATTGTGTGCTGTGGGCTGATGGGACAGACAGACCCATATCTCACACTGATGACACTCATAAAACTGCTGCTTCCTCTTCCTCATGTGCGTCCTTCTGACCAGAGGTCACCGTGTAAATGACCCGCTAATGATGTGACAGCTTGATTGGGATAAATGCAGTCTAACAGACTCCTGGTTTAATTACAAGAGACAAAACAAACTCCATCAGCATCTATGATTAACGCAACACAACTAACCATTGTCAAAACAGTGCAATTATTTCCCCCAGAGCAGTTGTGGTTATGTATTCATAAATAAATGGT
The DNA here is from genome assembly GCA_901007665.1 of Aeoliscus strigatus. Taxonomy (NCBI): domain Eukaryota; kingdom Metazoa; phylum Chordata; class Actinopteri; order Syngnathiformes; family Centriscidae; genus Aeoliscus; species Aeoliscus strigatus. The sequence goes on along the minus strand of CAAKHB010007986.1, from coordinate 600,315 downwards.
TATTTATTTATATGTTAGTAAATAAATAACCATAATTTGGCTATTTGTTAAATATTGTTCATAAATTATGTGCAATCATCATCTCAAAAACATTATATGCTGTAATGTGCAATAGTTATTCTCACATTCTCAAGTTTTTGAGTCTAGAATAGTGACTCTGCAGTTTCTAATCCTTCATATACCTCTTTGGTATTGTTTATTACATTTTATTCATGCACAAATATTGTTGCAATTGCATGCTAGTCTCTATTCGGTGATATAAAAGTTTTATTAATATTTCTTCATGCTAGAACTCTGCTGTAACAATGTGGGACAATATAGGAAGATCTCCTATCTTAACTCCATATATTATCCTTACAGCTGCGCGCACACGTCCTGAGTGGGGATCAGGGCTGGAACGGGTCGGAGGAATGATGCTGTGTTGCAGGTGAGAGGGAGGAGCTGCGTCTTTACCTCGGAGGCAAGCGCACTTCCTCCAATAGGCTATAAAAACCCGCAAAGACCGACTTCTCCTGAAGACCTCACAAAGTTTGTAAAAAGCAGCAGCAGCAGCAGCAGCAGCAGCTCCTCTCTCCAACCCATTACGGAGGCTTTGGGGGTGATACACCGCTGGCAGACAGGCACAGGGCTGCGCAGAGAGCTGTAAGACTAACGCTGGTTTCCTTTCCTGCATTTCAACACCAAGAGGTTTGAATTACCATCAGTGCGCGCACACTTCTCCAACTTTTTTTTAATGTCTTCCTTCCAGGTCAGTCCAAGACGCGGGTGTTTTCTGTCTGCAGCCTTCCAACTCCAAACATGAAACCTCAACTCTTGACCATAGGTGTGTTGTTTGTGTGCCTATCTTGCGGAGCAAGTGCATCGGCGACCAATATTCCCCCTGCGTCCTCCTCCTCCTCCTCACCAGCCACCAACTTCAGCGGTGTTGGTGCAGCGCACAGCTTCGGAACAGACACCCCAGCTGCTCCCAAAAGCAGGAGGAAGCGTTATATCAGTCAGAATGACATGCTTGCCATTCTTGATTACCACAACAAAGTCAGAGGGAGAGTGTTTCCTCCAGCATCTAATATGGAATACATGGTGAGTAAGTTCTTTCATCGATGGCGCAGGACCTGGGGTGTTATCCAGCTCTCTAAATCAGGATGTGAGAAATGATTTGTTGTTGTTAGTAATGAGAAGAAACTCTGCGAAACATATTTGTAGCACATTCACTGGGGTCTTCAGCTGTTCAGCAGCTCACTGGGACCACCAAAGAAGTCACTTCCAAAAGGAAGCGGGGTCATGTATCCGACCACTTTTACTTTCACTGGTCACCGATCATGTGTACTTTCAAGTAAAAGTTTCCACTGCACACACATTTGATACACGGTATATTTCTACAGATTAATGCTCACGTTGGAAATGGATGTCAGCAGGATCATGTGTCCATGTCGTCCGTGTGTGACGATGCACTGCTTGACGTGACCACAGCAACTGGAGCTGTCAGTTAAAAATGGGGCAGGTTATTAATTCCCTGCAGTGGCAATAATGAGTCAGTGATTGACGTGGTCAGAGGAGAGCGTTCCTCGTCACTCCTGTCACGATCCATTCCCACACACACCATGTGCACATGAGTGTTGACAGCTTTGGATATTGAACTAGTTCCAAACCATCGTATTGTGAAGCTGCCCAACTTTCTGTCACCACGGTAGAGGTCAGAAAATATGGTCTCCTCTAACTCTTCTGACAAGTAGCTTGATGCTTCTTGTCATGGTAACAGAGCTTTGAACTCCGCTGACACTCACCTCACATGGCACCGCGGAAGGAGGCGAAGCCCGAGGAGATCTGTGTCTATATTTTACCTGGGTTATGTAATGGCTTTCCATGTTCCCACCATGTCGCCGTGTGTCTTTAGGTGTGGGACGACACCCTGGCTAAGACAGCTGAGGACTGGGCTCACGCCTGCCTGTGGGAGCATGGACCACCTCACCTCCTCAGGTTCCTGGGTCAGAACCTCTCCGTCAGGACAGGACGGTGAGTGATTGCCTCTTTGACTCCCCTGCCCCCTCCCCAACATCTGCTGCTCCTCTCAAGGAAGACACTCTTTCTCAGCAGTCATGGTCGTTGCCTCGCAGCCCCCTTCGTCTTCCTCCTAAGCGTTTTTTGCTCTGTGACCTAGTGACTGCTTGAGGAATGCTCCAGTGACCCCACAAATAAACAAAAGCTATATTTTCAGCAATGACCCATGAGGACAAAGGCGCGTCCCTTTAGTGGGTCTTGACTTTCCATTTGGAAACTCCTCCAACTTTATGTGTGGCTACACTTTGAGTTTTTATTGAGGAGCAACATGAGACTCAGGGGATGACAGTGTATTCTCACCGTTTCCTGTTAGTGGCCAAGAGAGGTTACCGACTGGAATCCACTAAACCTGCATGCTCACTTGCACAAAACCCGGTATTTATTTCTTCAAGAGCTCATTTATCCAGCCACTTCATCACAGACGCTTATTCTCTTCAGTGCAACGCTTATGCTAAAAAACAATCTTGAATGGAGTGTGTTGGAAATGCCTTTTACCCAAGCTGAACCAGAGAATAATGTAATGTCCAAATATTCACTTGGGGGCTATCAATTTCAATGTGGGACTGTCCCTTACACATGAAAAAGCACTTCACCTTTCAAGGAACGTCAGCGTTTTGGCTGCACAGAACACGCTGGAAAGCTGGTAATTATCTCCTGTGGTCATTGCAAAGTACTGAAAATGTTTTTCTGCATACTCTGGATCCTTGAAGGCTCTTGTCGTAACTTGAGTAGCATCCAGTTTGTTGTGGTTTACTATGATCATGTGTGTGGTTTTAATGCTGCAGACAGTCTGTTACACACTGACAGACCTTGTCATTTATTACAGCAGATTTGTGTGTTTCTTTGCAATGTTACGAAAAAAGTAACATGTGGATCTCTTGACCCAATGTACAACCACTCTGGGAACGACCAAGATACTTTTCAGATGCTATTTAAGAGTTTTTGACAACTGACACTTGTGGACTGGAGATTTTTCCATTTCTAGCCACTAACTGAAGAAACACACGGTTGATAGACAATAACATCCACAGAAATATGCTTTGATGCTGGAGGACAATACTATACAATACTATACAATTATTTGCTTAATTGTCCTCAACCTGTGGACGTACTTCATCAGAAAATCAACTGTCATCACTCTGAAACTCCATTTTACGTTTTTCAAGGATTACTCATCAACGTGACACATGCTCTTTGGAACTCAGTGACTCTGTCCTCTGTTCAGATATCGATCCATTCTCCAGCTGGTGAAACCCTGGTACGACGAGGTCAAAGATTACTCTTTCCCGTACCCCCGTGACTGCAACCCTCGATGCCCTCTCAGATGCTATGGACCCATGTGCACCCACTACACACAGGTCCGACTGACAGTTCCCGTTCCACGCACTCAATCAGTGCACCGAGGCTGTGAACTGAGGGTGGATGGTTTCTGTTTTGCAGATGGTGTGGGCGACGTCCAACAAAGTCGGCTGTGCTGTTCACACGTGCCACAATATGAATGTATGGGGGTCGGTGTGGAAACGCGCTACGTACTTAGTTTGCAACTACTCCCCTAAGTAAGTGTCTGTGGATCTGTCACATATACACTAGTGTTAAATCAAGAAAGTGTGTTAATTCGATTGGACCTGCTGACCGATGAAGGCAGGTGTAATCCACTGGGTTGAGAAATTCCACCCATGTTGCTTGGAGATTCAGATAACCTCAATACCTGCCAGTGAACGAGTACCGCTATACCAAAGCTCCTGTGAAAAGGGGGCAGAAATATTCCAAGAATTAAACCCCAAATGGACATGTGACTGATTCGTGACCGAGGTTTTTTTAATCCCATGGGTTTGAGACATATGCAAGGGACAATGATGACCTACTTTATGAATAAAATGGAGCCTGTGGTAGATGCAAGCTCTTCTGCTGCTAATAACCCCTGGTTCAGTAGGTTATTATTCAGGGTCACGTCAACAGGCAATGTCGTAATGTTTTCTAATATACATAACATTTACATTACATAGTAATACATAGTATTTTATTTGTACATTACATTAAACAGTGAGGTTCCACAACAGAACCTCCCAAATATTTGACCTTTCCCCACTTGCAACAACCAGTGTGTTTACCTGCCACGTCACGTGATCGGCCTCTGCCCACGTCTCTGTCTTCCAGGGGCAACTGGATTGGAGAGGCTCCCTACAAAGTGGGCGTGCCCTGCTCCGCCTGCCCCCCCAGCTATGGTGGCTCCTGCAGCAACAACATGTGTTTCCCTGCTCTGAAGACAAACTACCTGCACTGGTTCAAATAAATACAGGTTTCCTTCCTGCATAAGCTGATGACCTAAAGTACCACAGAGACATTATTTGAATGCCGTGAGGATTTGCACAACAGTCATGGACCACACTATTTGTATATATAGCTTATTTAAAGACACAAACATACATTTGAAGGCAGCAGATGATTGAGCATTGATGATGTGTACATAAACTGTAAATTAATTTTTGTTTAATTGCCGTGACTATGTTAATTGAACTATAATTTATGTGTGGAATGGGTCCTTAAACATATTACCCGTCTGGTGCTGTGTACACATAGTTTACCATTGACAATGTGGCAGTGAAGGCCATAACACCATCATAGCTGCTCAAACCTGCTCACTGTGGTGCTACAGGTATCACACCTTCATGTTGTGTGCTCTGCCTTTGTAGGAATGTTGTGATACAAAGTTCAAAGCTCTTCAACCTCACAGGGAAACAGTGACAGCATTGGCGCAGACATTGCTGCTGCTGCTGCTGCTGCTGCTGCTGCTGCTGCTGCTGCTGCTGCTGCTGCTGCAAACTTCATACTCAGGCGTCGTCCTGTCGTGAGTGAATTGGCAAAACGTGCACTTACTGTAAATTGATCGTACGGAACATCAGTCAAACTGAACAAATCTGTTGTTTTGAAGGCCTGTCACCAGCTTTTGACGTGTCTCAAGTTTGTTATCAGTTTAAATCTGCACTGACTTATCACAGGTTTCATGTCATATTTCATCTGATATTTCTGTAACAAATCTGACCCAGATTATTGTACTTGCTAAACTGTATACTGGTATATTTTATACCAACTTATCGATATATTGGACAAATCCATTCTTTTGTATGTTTTTTGATGATGATCACTGATGTAGTTTGAGTTTCGGCGCTGGAGGCACACAAGTGCACCTTATTTGTTTGTAAATTTCCAAAATACAAGGAAATTATTATTATTATTATTATGTGTATATAATCATTATATCCCGACTATCCTTCAAGTATTCAGTAAGTTATTCATTTATATTTTATATGGGAAATTTGTGTTAATTTTTGTATTTTTTGTTTTTGTAAAAGGATTGTACATATAATGAAACAATTAAACGTTATACGGTTCATTTGCATGCCAACTCTTATAATGCTAAACAGCATTTTGCGATAATCAAAATGAAATCAGTAGATTTCTTTGAAATGAGCACTAGCACTATACTGGCCAGCAGAAGCCTTGTAGAGATGGCAAATGGATCAGGATTCCTTTTTCGGAGTGGGACCGTTTCCCAGTATAATCCAGTAACGGGGAAGGACATCAGCTACGTAATAATACAAGAAGATCTTTGACATTTAGTGGGAATGCTTAACGAAATAGGACATTTTCCGCACTGACTCTATTGAAACCAACAAGCCATTTATGCAGTGAACTGCGCTCTTACTGTTGTGTTTTGTATTTTTAATAAAATGCTCTATTTTGATGGCGCTCTCTGATTTTCGATTGTCCCTTTCTGTCTCTCTTGAGACATCCGAGCTCTTTGTCCTGTCAGGTCTTGCCCAAAACATCAATCTGGCTCTTTGAGTCCCGGTGTTCTCTTTCATTTTGGCAATGCAAAAACCCGACTTCCTGTGATTCAGAGGCTGAGAAAAGGAAGAGAAACGTCTAGCCTCTACTGTTCATGTCAAGGTTTCAGAGGACCCTCTTATTTGAGTTTGCCCAATGAAACCATTGACCTCACTGGAGAGAGAACAGCAAGTAGAAAGGAATGCTAGAAGCAGAGCGGAGGGGGATGTGTCACCTCCAGACAAAGAGACTAAATCAAAGACTGGGCAAGCAGACGGACAGCTAATCTGAAAAAATATGACATTTTCCTGCAGCTTTATAGCTTCAGGACTTTGTGTAGACAATGACAGAGACAGTAGTAAGAGGACGGGCCAAATGGAGAGGTTGAACCTTGGATGTGGTGCCATAAATGATCTGATGTGTTGGGCAGATGTTCGTGCTGTCCTCCAGCTGGGACGGGCTGGCTGTGGCGACGAGATGCAGCAAACAAATACTAAACAATCGCTGACACGTTGTACGCAACGCGTTCCTGTACATCAGCATGGAGCCCCGTCCTCGCCAAGCACCACATTCCCTGGAACCCATCAGCATTAACATGCATATATGGGTCATAGCTCTGTACGCAAACCTGGAGCCAAGCAGGGGATTCGATGCACGTCACCGCATGATTGTCTAACGAGTCCCAGCAGGACATGAGCAGCGATGCATTGGTTAGTTCGACAACCTGCTGTTGACATTTGTCTGCCTTATCCATCAGTAGCACAGAAATTGGGTCAGAATGAAAGATGCCTACGTGTTAAGAGAAGGAACCAGATTTGCTTGAAATTCTTAAACCATTCAACATGATCAATCAAAGCCATCAGTATTGCTCTGCACATCAATTCTGCTCCACATAGCAGTATGCTGGCATCAGTAAACAGGGAATAGTAAATGAGGTCTATTCATACAGAGGTTTTCTTCCATGGATGTATAAGACAAATGGATGCAGCCTTTTCATTCTGCTCCCAGTGGTGCATGAAGCCAAAGATGGAAAGGTGTCCATGCAGCTCAATGCAGACACACACCAGGGTGTCATTCAGCTCGGCGCTTGTTTACATGCATCTGACCAGAAGAAGGTCTGAACACAAACACACACACCTAGCAGTGTTCCTTATGTTTCATGTGTACCAACCCCCATGCTTTAGTTTATTCTTGTCACTCTATGTTTGGTTTCCCTCACGTTCAATTACTTGCCAACCCAGGGGCCAGTCCTTGTCCAGAACGTTGGTTTACTGAGTTTGTTCATCCTGAGATGAGGGGAAAATGTTCATTTTTCCATTCTAGTTTCATGAAAACTGACAGAGTGAATTTAGTCATTCATTCATCAACTCCAAAACACTGAAAGGTTTTTCTCATTTCAGGGTTAACAAGCTCAGGACTTGAACTAATTGTGCTTTCTGGAACCAGCCCCAGGCATTTCACCTGTGTCTTGCGTAGTTCTCTGCCCGCCCGCCCCCTCTTGTGTTTTAGCCAATCAGCTCCCTGTTTTCCCTCACATGCTCTCACCTGTGCCTCATCTGCTTGTTATATTGAGTGTGGAGTTGGTTCATCTGGACCGTGTGCACTCAGTCTGTCATTCCTCACCTGTGTTTCCCCAGCTGTTTTCCTGCGTGCTCCTTGTTGATTGTAAGTTTTGCTACATTTTTGGTATTAAAGACACCTAAATGTATTTTGATGTGCACTGTGAGGGCTTCACCTCATTGAGCGCTAATGTTTAGTGTGATCTAAACCAGAGTTAACCTGCTGGTTCATCCATGTACTTGCGGTTTTGTTGGTCGTAACGCCCGATATGTTAGAAGTGGTTGGTAGTCCGACAGGGCAAATATGTAGTTTGGCTGGTTCCTTGCAGTCATGTTTCATGTTTTGAGTTTCTGATGCAAACCCAGCATGATGATTTGAAGGGCACGTGATGTGAGGGGGAGAGACGCACGCCAAGAAAGTGAGAGAGAAGAAACTTACAAGACTTTCAGGTTTTATTCTATCAGTGCCAACACCTACTGAGGCAGTGCATGTGTACGCTCATCAGACGGTGCAGCACGCTTCCAAAAAAACATATGACTTACTGACCTGTCAGATGCACTGTTGTTGCTGAAGAGTTTAGTCTTCCTCACGAGTGAAGGAGGTGAAATATTTATTTGGAAAGCGAATGAGACTTCAGAGGGACCTCAGCAGGGTGATAGATTATTAACAGGGATTGGGTGACGCTGGTGGAGAAGTCTTCCAAATGTGCAACTGCACATTCCAACTGCAATAAAGGTGGGACGTATGGGAAAGAGTTCAGTCCAACAACGTGAGGGAATCCAGTTCTGAAAAGACGGTGATGACTCTTGGAGGAATCATGGAGCTTAGTGCTGATTTAAAGGTTCGTTGATGTTTGTTGTAAAGCTGCAGGGGAAAAAATGAACTCCATAACCTCTGTGCCCTCTTTGACTTCGAGCATCAATTTGTTGAAAATCTGGCTTCTCAGTCCATGATATGGGGCTTTTTTTCTCTCTCCTGTCCCTGGAAAAATAACTATCTTCTTGCACTTGCAGTTCTGCCAATCGGAAATGGAGCGCGAGCCCCGTTCAAGTCTCTGTCGTCTTCAACCCCCCCACCACCTCCCGTATCCAGCGGTGGCACAGCAAAGCTGGCGCTGGAGGGTTTGAATGGAGCTGCGACAAGAGCGAAAAGGTTACGTCGAGGAAAAAGGTAGGTAGCAGGTAACTGAGATCAGCTTGTTTTTAAAGTATGTGGATGTGAACTGTAGAGGAACCTGCAAAAGGGGGAAATTACCTGACAATTCAAGCTTAAATCAACGCTCCTGTTTTTGTTGTTTGGGTGTTAAAAGTTAGTCAAAAGTTAAAACTGACATTATTCTGAGCACGTGCCTTCAGTTTGCCAGTTACCAGTACATTCCTGTACTAAAACAACCCCTTTCGGTAGCATGTATTGCCTTACTCATAAAACTTCAGTGATAGTGTCAATTCCTCCATCCCAAAATAATTTGTGACATCAATAGTTTTGTAGTCAGCCCCCTATTAATTTGAAATGCAATGGTCCAATCACATCCCTGGACTCAAGCTAGCTCCAAGAATGCATCAGGCGATACACTTCTATTAGTTTGATTTAGTCGAAAGGAAACAATGCTGCAGTGACTCACGACACCCAGATAGTTTGCGAAGAAAGGATGTGATTAGCAAGTTTGCAGAGTGTAACACAAGTAATACGAGTAGAGCAATTAAATACTGTTGCCTGGGAGCAACTTGAAGGCCAGTATATAATAATTTGGAGTTAAACTATGTATTTGTATCTGCCGTACGTGTTTCTTCCCCCAGACTCTCTTTCTACTTGAAACGTGTGCAGGGATCTCTTCAAATGTTGGCATGTACATGGTAAAACCCTTTCGTAACCATAAATCTATCTCTGGGCAGTGAAGTGAACTGCGGGGCACGTTTTTGCACATTCTTTTTAGACATGGAGCAAAAAATAGTTTTTGAGTTTGAGAAGGTTTTCACGTCTCCAGTGCCTGTTCAGGTCCTTCATGCTGTTTATTCAGCACGTGTCACCATAACAAGGGGAAATGTTTCATTTCTGTCTGTTGAATGTGCTTCTACGTTTGCAGCAAGCAGGCTGACGCTTCATGTACATGAACACCAGTGTAATAAGACACTTTGGCTTTTGCGATGGTCACTTTTCTCGTCTGGTGACTTTTCCTTGGCAAAGTAAAACTCCTTACACGGTCTAGTAAAATAGAAAATAAAGCATATCTGGCATTATAGAAATCCCACTTCACGACACCAGCCATAAACTGGTGTTATGTCATAAAACTGTATAGTCTGCATTCACCTCATACATGGTCACAAGAGTAATTATAGGTTGTCGACCCACCGCGTCAGACTGTGGCGCTGTCACGGTCCACCACAGTGGCCGAACGAGAACGATTCTAGACGTGACCTTTGTGGTTCAGTGTAAGAACACAAACTGAGGCAAAGGTGGCCCGTGGTCTACGTTTACCCTCCATATCCTAATGCACTCTTTGTCTTGGATGGGCCCACGTTCGCCTACCTCGTGGGGCCTCGCAGGGACGAGCGACATTCTTCAGCTGCAAGACGTGGGCCAAAGTCAATGTCCGCTTAGAAATCGCAGCGCTGGGAAAGTGCTGTGTAATCACACAGGCCTTCCTCCTTCACTCTGCTTTTCAGCAGTTGGTCAACAATTTCATCAAAGCTTTCAGTTTGGTCTCATGATGTATCGCGTTGCTGCTGAAAACAGAATGGTGAACTGCACACACTCATGAGCTCAACCTATTATTCCATTAACTTATCATGCTATGATACACTTTTTTTCGAGTAAGTTGACAAGAAAAAGTGAAACCAATGCACAAATTAAATCATAGAAAGTGCATACTTATTGTGTTTTCTCATACTATTTTAAAGATATTAGATTACCTTAGACCATAACATTTCCTGGCGTGAGCTTATTTGCACCACAAGCAGTAATACATTAAACATTTAGCAGAGGCAAGCAAAAACACACGCCAAAACAAGGTAATAGAGTTTCTGCTGGAATTACATAATTCATAACTTCATAGAATTTGGCATTAAAAATGGTCCCCACAACACTCCAGTATCAAATTCCTCAAACATCATTTATCGGTTTATGGAAATCTGTTAGGATCTCACTCTAAATGGACGGGACATCTCGTGGAAAAAAAGAAAATTCTCCTGCTGTACTTCTGCCCAGCAGAAATAAGCATGTTGACTTTCTGCTAAAGGACACTGACGCCTGCTGGTCGTATGAACAGCCTGCTGCTGTAAACCATCCAGATGTTTCCTGACAATCTTCCTTTGTCCACCTGTCCCATGTTAGTCATATAATCCTCTCCAGACATACTCACGTATATTCACACTCACTATAGGCTGCAAATAATCATAACAACAGTAACTCGTCAAAGACTTTTTAGACGGGTTCATAAATAGCAGTGCAGGTCTAAGTCGAGGGTTTCAGGTTGGGACAGACACTGCACGCGTTCTCCATGAGTGAGACAAAGAGTAAAGGGCTTAGCCCCACATGCTGTTATTCACACATCTTTAATTTTGGCCCCAGCAGGCACCTTTGACCAGAGAGAGAGAATTATTTCTGTGAAGGAGTCCACCCCCCCCCGCAGCAAAGTTTATCTGCCTGTCCATCAACAACATGGTGCCAAAACTACCTGACAGCTTTCACACAGGTGGACTAAAGGTTAAATGTGGGGCAGATGACAGGAAAAGGGAGTGTCACTCCTAGGTTGGGAGAATGAAATACCCAGACGCATGTGATGGCGGTAGTTTTACATCTGACAATCAGCTCCGGTTTGTACTAAAGAAGCATCGACACTAAAGTAGCTTTAATAGATTCTTTCGGAAGTATTTTGAGTTCTGAGAAGCAAGCAGTGGACTTTATCACAGCAGACGCACTAACACATCCCTGTCCCGTCCTCCTCTTCTTCCTCTCTGCTGCTTCCTGCGGATCTCCTCTGACAAGCATCGAATGTTGCTGTGAAGCACAGTTGTTATGTCACTCTTGTGCAGATGGGAACTCATAATGCATCACACTCCAGGCTGTTTTTGCTTGAACAGAGTGAATAAAACATATCATCTGCACATGCTGCTCGGGTATAAAAGAACGAAACTTGTGGGGCACCGCACACAAGATGATGCACTATGGCAAGAAAATAACACGTACCTGCAATGACAGATCTTAACCACAAGGGGGTAGAGGCACACAAATAAAGCAAGGCTGACCTGAGGTGGAGATTGGAGGCAGTCCTCTGCTGAACCCTACTGATAACATCTCAGCACACTGAAGAACATCGGCCAAATGACCTTGATGCCCTTCACACCCAGATGGCGTTCCAAAGCTGACCTCAGCACAACTCTACTATTAGACAGAAATGTCCTGGATCACGTGAGCCAGCGAAATGTTTTCCTCGAGAGTGTTTGTGGGCGTTTGCTGCAGCTGGAGGTTGCTATTGTGTGGACACAGGCTCTGTTGCATTCTGTTTTCTTGCACGGCCGCATACTCATCAGAGGAGGAACCAAATGAAGTATCTGGACCTGTGGCTCAACAATGATTGTGTGGGTTAGACTGGACGAGCAGCAGGAGAGAGAGAGAGAGAGTGAGACGAGTCGAAGGATGGAAAGTAAATGATGTGTGATAGACATACAATGGGGAGAAAGAGAGCGAGTTATAAATACAAAATACAAGAACCGACAGAGGCTGGCACGGTGACGTGCTGCATCTGAAGAACAAGGTGAAACAAAACAGACCTGCAGGTGGGAAATCGACGAACAGCCCAAAACAATAGAAGCACCAAGAAAGAAGGGATGATGAAGTACATGACAACTTGCTGAGACAAGAAGAATGACATCATTTATAGTGCTCTGTTCTTGGCATAAACAGTGCAGGCAATGCAGTAAACATTCATCAGAGAGCCTGGTTGAAGAACTCACTAAATATACACACTGTAAATCTGAACGTTTTTTTTTTTTTTTTTTAATCTGCAGAATTTCATGTTCATGGTTGGCGTAATGTGAGTACTCTCACATTCAGCCTGTGTGTAAGTACTATAAGTCATTTCACATTCCAAGCCCGTAAAAAATGTATTCTGAGTGTATAAAATATTACGTTTTATGTATTGACTTGTATATTTATGTTCTGACTGGCATGTGTACCGACCTGCATGCTGACACCCACACTGCTGCAGCACTTCTCTCTCTCCCACCACCAAACTCGCCTTCTCGATCGCACACCGCATCAAAATGCAGAGCAATATTAACACTATAGCAGATGAATGAATGTTTTCGGCAGCGCCTCCCTCCTGGGAGTTGTCAGCAGAGCGGGAGCATTGCTGTTTCAGCTGTGGTGTAAGGGGAGAAACCCTGACCGCAGAGGGAAGGCAGCCACTGGGGCTGCGGCCGAGGCCCTGACCCAAGAAGGAGAGAGTAAAACCCGGGACTGAGGAAGTTCAAAATGTGGTGGGTCCCCAATCTGAGATCCCTTTTCAGAACTAGGTTGGTCAGCAATGGCGTCGAAGAGGAGGGTTTTATATACAGTCCATGGCACATGTAATGAGGGGGAGATTGAGTGTATGACAGAGCTGTCCATCAACTGCCTGACTGGGACAGACAGACAAACAGAAATGATACGGTTGTCATGGAAACGTGGATTTACAGACATATACATAGAAAAAACACTTGGTTGCCAAGAGTTTGGTTTGTTATTTGTCACGCTCAGCGATGAGCTTCTGTTTCCACATGTGCCACAGCTACAACAGCAAATGACCAGAAGACAAAAGACAAAACCTGACTGTTTCCATAATGGAATTTGCTGTGTTTAAAGCAGGAGGGGAAACAGTGACGACAAGTTCAGGGTCTAGAATTAACAGAGTCGGTTTGTGTGTTAATCCCCCGGAGGAGTCACCTGTGAACAGTTAGACACAGGAGAATGGGGCCGCTCTTACTGCGAGGCCCCACTGAGGAGCCATATCTGGTTCACATTAATGTACGTGTGAACAAAGTCAGCTTCCAGGTGAGAAGGTGAACAACAGAACTGTTGTCTGTTGCTCTGAGGAGGATGTGGAGAAATAATAACTAGGAAACACATTCAGGTGCATGACGGTTGCACAGAAGTGTCAAAATTCACAGTTGAGTATAGAACAGTGGCGTCAACCCCTGGTCCATTTTTGATGGAAAGTACAATTTAATTTATTCAATAAAATATCAGTATCAAACCAAATTGACAAAATGGCAACAGCAGAACACAATATGTGTCACATACAAAAAGATGTTCACACCTGGTTCCTGGTTCTTTTACACTCCAATAAAACATTTGAACAGCATGCTTAATTGTTTACAGTATTTATATCAGTCTAAAAGTGTATAATTATCATGTGCAGTATGTGCTGTCAGAGGGCACGTTATGGGATATGACCTGATGGTAAAAACGGATGGATATGATCCAGTAACTTCGAAATATCTAAATACACAGAATCCTGTCAGGAGATACTATACATAATTATGATATAGATATATCTGTGTATATATATATATATACAGATCACTGATTCTAACCATGATCGGTATGTATGGCAACTTTTATTTAATACATCTTCATTAACTTTAGTTCCAACAAAAACGGACAAAACAACATAGACATTAATTATACAATCAAACATAACGCCTACAGAGACAATGTCCTTGCTTGAAAATACATGTGTTCTTTCTTAAAAACACAAGAGCAGGGTAGATGGTACAGGGTACATTTGAGAATACAACGCTCGGGATAAGTGGAGCTGAGCAGGAATCCGGTGCAGTGGGCGTGTCTCCACCCTCCTAAGGGGGCGTGGCCAGGGGCGGCCCACTTGAGCGCAGCCAAGTTGAGGATAAAATGTTGGTAAGCGATGCTTTAGCGGCTTAGGCGCAAAAACTCCAGCAGACCAGCAAAGATCCACTCTCCTCTCTCTCTCTCTCCCAAACTGACGAAAACAACAGCAAAGCTCCGATTTGTATCTTGAGCAGCAGCTCCAGCTGTTCATCACCTCTGCTGCTGCTCAGGTTCTCTGAGGATTTCAAGCAGAGGGCTCCTCTCCACCTCCTACTGGTATTTCTCCTCTTCATTTCAGTGTGCCTTTTTGAAATGCAGCATGCAGTCCTACTTCAGGTTTGCAGCATCATTCTGTGCATGTAAAAGTGCTGTGCACAAGTTTTAGACAGGTGTGGGGAAAATGCTGTAATGTGTGGAAAGATGTTTTAATAAGGGAATGAGCAGAAATGTAAATCAAGTCACTGTTTGCTTTACAACAACATTCTTGCATTGCATTTTACCCCCACCTGCCTCAAACCTTTGCACAGAACATTTTTATGTTACGTTTCTCTATTTCCTTGAACACCTCTTTTTTAAAACTCTGTGGTGTCCAGTTATTTCTATACTTTGGGCATGAACTTCCTCAGTTTTCAGTTATTGACACTGGGAGCGGGTCCACTGTCCTCCTCCAAGCACATTTGCATTCTTTTCTTCTCCTGCCCACTTTGCGCATGTAGAGAGGATCCTTCTATGCCAGCTGGGTTCACGTTGCACCCCCATCCAACCCACCTGAGTTGAAGAGGATCACCAGCACTGACCAGGATGAGATGTTCACTCCCACACTGTCCCAGGGGCTCGTCCCTCCTCCTGCTGCGGCTGCTGTTGCTGCTCCAGACGGCCACCTCCATGGTGATGCTCCCAAACTCCACAGGCTGGCAGCAGATTCTGGATAAGTACCTGGACGAGGATGGCGACTGGTGGGAGGCCAAGCAGAGAGGGAAGAGGGCCATTACCGATAGTGACGCTCAGCTCATCCTGGACCTTCACAACAAGCTCAGGGGGCAGGTCTACCCTTCTGCTTCCAACATGGAGTACATGGTGAGTAACCTGCGGATGCATTTGTCAGTGTTGTTGAGTGCACCGCAGTTTATCTGAGCTCAGGTCCTGTGCTCATGCGGACCATACACGTAGCCCAGTGACCGACCCGGTCACCAGACCAGCTGGCATGAGTCCCATGTGGCTCATTTAGCAGCAGAACGCCAGCATCTGAGCACCTTCACACATGACCCCCCACCACACACACACACACACACACACACCGCATTAACCCTCACCCGTGTGACTTGTTGTTTTGCCAGCAGAGAATTCCAACAACTTGCCAATGATCACATTACTACTGTTTTTTTTCTTTTTTTTTTTGAAACTCATGCTAAGACATTTGTTTGACTTTATCCTCCGGCCCTCACGTGTGTGCACAGCACCAGATCACTTTTCAACATGCAATTAGAATCAGAGCGCGGCACTGAGGCATGTTTTACCAGCTGTCTCACCACCGCCCCCATCCCCCCACCCCCTCATCGCCGCCTTTAACTGTACACACACACACACACACACACACACCTCCAGAAAGTCAAGTGCTCCATGGTAAACCATCTGGAACTTTGGCAAATACACTACATGTGCAGGCAGTCCACTGACCACTACGGTGCACGGCCACTAACAATATTACAAGGTTAAAAATCAATACAGTGTGCAGAAGGTAATGAGGTTTTATCGTCCTTTCATCTCCACTTAAAGAGCTGCAGAACAAAAGGCCGCATTATTCTGTGGTAAAGGCAAATAAACAGTTCCTGCTGGGGGCAATTGCCGGACTATGTAATTGTATAATTGAGAGTTTGGATTTGAGGACCCCTCGTGTGTGTGTGTGTGTGTGTGTATTTGTGTGAAAGCGCCATTCTGCTTGGCAGGCCTCCGGCTGAGGCACACTCTTGGAGAAATGCTGAGCACAGCAACTCCTTTTCTACTGTCTCCTGTTACAGTTGGCTGTTTTTTTACCTCCAGGGGCACCCAGGGGTGAAATATGGAGAGGCATGCAACAAGAGGACGTGAGGTTGGAGAAAGAGAGTAAAAGTTGGCAGGGCATAAGTAAACAAAAATAGAGGCCTTATGGAGATTTTGCAAATAGAAAGAAGAGGGGGGTATGGGAGGCAGATGGAGGGAGAGACAACTGGGATGTCAAAATAATTGAAAAGCAGATGAGGGATAAGGGTGTGTGTGTGTGTGTGTGTGTGTGTGAGGTGAGAGGAAATGAAAATACAGATGGAGCTCTTTGGAAAGGGCACCAACTAGGACTGAACAGGACGAGTGCTGAAATGTTCATGTTCAATTCTGTCAGGAGAGAAATATTTCCGGTCCCTTCTAAGATGGTGGCTCGATAACTCGCTGATTTTCCTTCCCTCCGCTCTCCCGCTGTTGCCTCTCTCGAACTTCACTCGGAAGGCTTCGTAGACTCTGGTCTCGGCGCGCGCTCATGCATGCAGATGCAAAGCACATAAATCCTTGCGTACATGCATAACCCCACCGTCCATCAGCCGCGCTGTCGTCTGCCATTGTATTAAACCGTAACCCGGCTGACCCTTTGTGGCACTCATCACAGAGACTCCCAGATAACATCAACTCACATCCTCCCCCTTTGTCTGTTTCTTTTTCTCGCCCTCTCTCTCTCTCTCTCTCTCTTATCCCTGTGGCTCCGTTCCCGTTCTGTCATTATCCAACACAGAGGCCCGAAAAATTCCCCTGGATAAGCATTCACACTCCACAGCGATCTACAGAGCTTCAGTGCAGCCACAGTCCGGGTCGCTCGCTCAGAATGTTGACCCGCAGGTATAAACGGGCAAGTGTGAGCGTTTGAAGCGCTCTTAGACAAACAGATGGCATCTTGGGAGAAATGGCCCCACCTGCTTGGATGTTTAATCTGGCCTCGGTGGGATGGGCTCAGGTTTAAGGGAGCGGTGATGGTTTTGGTCGTAAGATAAAACTATATTGATGTTTTTCTGTTCGGGATGAGTCAGGGTTTTTAAAGAGTTGGTTGATTCAAATCATAAGCGGATCATTTACAGCCTGCAATGGCCAACGAGAGTCTAGACTACTAGATTTGTGTTGAACTAAGTGGTGCGTAACCGCGGCCAACACAAACAGGCCTAAGACAGCTTAGTTTGGGTGGTGATACAGATGGACAATCAAACTTCATTCCCCTGAGCAAAATCCGTCTTTGCAAAGTTTAAATCAAAATCTGTTCCCTCTCCTGAATGGAGACTGTTAACACATTCAGTGATATTCCTTTTTCTCGTTTTACACACAGGTGAATACACATGCACTTCACAGCCACTGAAGCTTGTCGTGATTGTGTGTCATGAGTGTACTTTGGTGTTTATGGTGTAGATCCCAGTTAATGGGCTACCCAGGAAATATCACAGGGAGAGAGAAATATTCCCCATAATCTGTCTAAACTTGGCAAACTGTATAAACTAACGTGTCATATCCTGCTGGTCAAAAAGACGTCGGGATGAAGCGACCTGATGTGACTCACTTGCTGGTGAAGACCTTTGCTATGAGCTGTGATCGTATGATGTATTTCTGTAGTAATTTTCATCAATTTTCTTTCATGCATCTCCTTCATCCTCCTGTTGTCACACATACTTTTTTAGATTCACATTCTTTTATTTTCTTTGCTGCTATTTATCATTTGATTCCATGCACAATTGATTAGGCGACTGGAAACGGAGTACCCCCTATACCCTTTGGAATGTAACTAGATGACTTAGGACCAAAAAAAAAAAAAAAAAAAAGGCTGTAAATGAAGTGTTAAGCGAAATAAACAATGCTTGTGTGCGCAGCGCTGAAAGACTTCAGCAGAGGAGGTGTTTTTCTTTACAGGCCCCAGCAGAAGGGCAGTTTGGATGTAGAGGCACATGTATGAAGCTGGTTCCTAGTAACTATGCAGAGAATGGCGTAGGCGACAATGTGCAACAGATTCCAGGGCGAATAAACGTGCCACATTCTGAGTAAGTCTCAAGATTGACATGCGAGGTCGAGTGGGAAGACCCGTGTCTATAATTACTATACTCTATAATTATTAAGATCTGCCTCAAAAGTGTCTCAAGTCATGTGCTGGTGATATAAACCAAAATCAGCAAGTTTCTTCTCCAAGACATCATGAGTAGCTTTGGCTGGAAACCGCCTGCAGTTGTGGTCTCAGCTAAATGATTTCAAATCCATAACCATTTATCAATGGTCAAAAACATCGTGTCGACCCCACCTAAGTACAGAACGTCCTTTGTGCTGCGGTTTGCAGATTGCGCCGCAGACGCTGCAGCTCAACTCTGTGTGTTTCAGTCTGCTTACCAGAGTAAACATTGATTCTTTTCTGTGCAAGGGGAGAAAACTGATGGGGAAAATGACACAGAACAGCTGTCTTCAGCATTTCTCTATTGTTGATAACGACCAGGTGTAAACCTCCTAATACGTCTGTTTCAGCGTCATTAGCGACTACAGAAGCAAAAAGAGACAAGCGGGGATTACAGCATGGATATGACATACTGACATTGATTGCACACTCGGAGGCCATTCCTGTACCGAGAGATGATTTCTGGCAAAAGAATGATCTTTTCTGTCAAAGCTCTGCCTCCGCCATTCATCATTTGGCCTCATTGTGTGAGTCACACGCGCTGCAATCGATGCCCCCAATACTTTACACCTATTCAGAGGTGACAGAGGAGTGAAAAGCTATGACACATGTCAAATTGTTTATGTAGGTTATACCATATTTTTCTTTGTCCCTCACCACATTGTGCAATCATAGCAGTTAATACCTTATTTAAGCAAATGCATCCATTGGAATAAGATTCCTAGAAAGTGGAGTTAATTTGCAGCGCTGCCAGACATCCTGTTGTTAGCTGTGTGTGTCTGGAGGTATGCAGAGAACAGCAGTTGTTTCTGGTGGGATGGAAAGTAGGTGACGGACGATGGAGGAGGTGGCAGCGGATGTTGGGGAGGTATTTGAGTGTCTGTTATCGGATGAGAAATCAGTGCAGCCAGCATGTGAAAACGTCTGACACGTCCGCTGCTCAGCTGACTGATGTGGTCGCACACCTTTGTGCACTTAGTAAACAAACTGGCTTTCTCCTAGAAAACCAGGCACTTCACACACTTTCACAAGGTGAAAGGAAGGTGTGCAATTAAGAGAACCGTGTCCTTCAGAGGAATTACAGATGGTGTTATTTTAGTACTTTTTATGGTAAAATGTAGGTCAGCAGAGAAGGACACACTTTGCATTCCCAGGAAACCCCAGAACAGGAATATTATCCTTTAGTATCCAACAAGAGTCCGACTCAGTGAGAGGTATAGTGAAATAAAACCTTGCCCCCTAGCCCCCTGATGTCCCAGCAGAGACATATGGGAGGTATTACTTATGAAAAAAACAGCTTTTTGCATTTTGTGAATGTCACTGAGTTGAATGGGGAGAATCCAGCTGGAACAAGTCAGCTGAGCAGCAAAGAGACACATTTCTTTATGCAGCGGAGTATTTTTCCTGTAGCCAGTTGTCCCAGCACACGATATGTAACGCTCAGACAGTGTATGATCATAAAACATCCCATTATTGACAGCTGTGCAAATACTGTGACTGTCTCCAGTTACTCTCACCGGACTTACATGGACAAACAAACTGTTGGACCTTTAGAAGCTCTATAAGATATTGAGTTTAACAGCCCCAATAATAATTACGGTTAAAAAACATGTATATAATAGCATGCTGTGACACCACAGCTTATTCATACATGAACAAATCTGTGGTTTGTCATTGTTTACTGCTTGCCCTCTTCTGTCCCTGCAGCTTTTTGCTCTCTCTCACTCGTCTTCTGCACCTCTCTGTTGTTGTCTACGTTCACCCCAACTGCTTGAGGCAGATCTGTCCGAAGTTTGAGCCTCATCTGGTCATATTTGAAGTCCTTTTTTTTAATGAAACATAACCCTGCAAAGTCTCCTCCACTCGTTTTAGCAATGGGACACGGAGTTGGAGCGCACAGCAGAGGAGTGGGCTGAGACCTGTCTGTGGGAGCACGGTCCCGCCGGCCTACTGCCGCAGATCGGACAGAATCTGGGAGCCCACTGGGGAAGGTAAATCATGCTAAAATATACAGCAGACTTTTATGTTAACAGAGGTTTAAAAAATGGGAAATGTTCAGCATCTTTGTGTGCAGCTGGATGTAACTGAGCTCGGTCAGACACCACTGACACTGTCTAGTTAGGCAACCGTGACTCCGCTTTGTGTTTCATTGGGTGGAGGAGTGACGGACAGGAGGCCTGTGTCGCCATGGTTCACTTGGTCCTCTTCCCCCAGGAGCGTTTCTCACCAAACAGTAAAACGTACCGAAGTAGAAATGAATAAAATCCATTTTTGAAATTGTCTAAAATATGAAATCATGAAAATACATCTTAAACCTGATAATGTCATAAACACGACCCAGACACAACCCCTCCACTTTGTGTAGTGTTTTTATCCTTTTCTATATTCTTATGCTACGTTCAATGTTTGGCACCTTACACCAACACAAATTCTAGAAGGACAGGGGAGGAAACGTGTGTCTGTGGCTGGGTGTGCTCCTCTGCTCCCCACCTGTGGTAAAGACAAAGCTGTCACGCCAAGGAATGTGGTGCTGCCTCTGGTCAGTCGCTGCATCGGCCGTGCAAACCAGCCACTACTCCACTCCACTCCATGCAATTCACTGCACGTCAGTCGTAGTTGGAGTCGGGAACCGCACACAAGCAACAAGATGGCGCCTGCACCGCTGCTCAGGATGCTTACACTTACTGGTTCCATCCAGGTATCGTCCGCCTACGTTCCATGTTCAGGCCTGGTACGACGAAGTCAGAGACTACTCCTTCCCGTACCCTCAGGAGTGTAACCCCTACTGTCCCTTCAGATGCTCTGGCCCCGTCTGCACACATTACACACAGGTAAGGTGAACAACTCTTTCCAAGTGTCAGGGATGCTTTTAACTTCAAGCTGTGTTACAAACGCTCCAATTTGTGCGGCTGTGTTTGGTAGCTGGTGTGGGCCACGAGCAGTCGGATCGGTTGTGCCATCAACATGTGTTACAACATGAATGTGTGGGGACAGATCTGGGCCAAAGCTGTTTACCTCGTCTGCAACTATTCACCAAAGTAAGTGCAGTTTTTCTATCACCAGTTGGGACACGAATGACTGATGCAGCCTGGAAATCCACTCCCACCGCTACACCAGAAGCTCACTAACTGACCAATCATTCTGGGAAACCAATCCCATTGTTTTTTTCTGTATGTAGGCGGGCTCAGAGCCATTTACAGAGTCTGTGGCACTGTCGACAGTGGATATTTACACAACAAAGATGCTGCAGTCGGTGAAGAGCAGTCAACAGTAAACGAAATGGACATTTCTTCAAAAACAAGGAGCAAAAACATCCATGTACTCTCTTTTGTTCGTTGCTCTGATTGGACATAGCACCATCTATTGCCCATTGCCAGACCCTACATAATAATCTCACTGAGTAGCATACATTTTTCATTTTCGTTTAAGTACTGGCAGACGTAGTAAAGCAGTAGATAGTACGCGTCATTAAGCGTCGGCTGTTTTTCACCACGTCAGGGGAAACTGGTGGGGTCACGCGCCTTACAAACACGGGGCCTCCTGCTCTGCATGTCCTCCCAGTTATGGAGGAGGCTGCAAGGACAACCTCTGCTACAAAGGTATGTGCGGTCAAATCAGAACGACAGCAGATGAAAAACTGAGAAAATATTTGCTCATTATGCTCTGGTCTTGTGACTTTACTCGAAGATGACAGTTCCAGGCCTCCACCGGAGGAAACAGAAGAAAACAACTTCATTGAGCCGGAGGCCCCCCATACTCCGCAGAGGCACCGGCCCCGGGTTTCTAAGCCAGAGATTCCCAATCTCCCTGCACCAGCTCCTACCAAGCCCCCCACAGAGGATCTGCACAAGAATGAAGTGGTCAACACACAGCAGATGTGTAAGCTGCCATTTAACTGTTTATTCTGGATCCGGTTTCATCTGCAAAGTGGCAGTGTACAATCTGGTTTTAGGTTTGGGAGGTTTGCAGAGTGCTAAGAAGTATTGTAGTAGACAAGAAAAGAAAACTATTTTCAAAATTGGTACAGAAAAAAAAACAACAACCAAAGAATTTGTGAATGGCTGCTTGTTTGGTCCTGAACAAGCAATAGTGAACAATAACAGCAAGAAAAGACCTTGACCGGAAATATTTTTCTTGCAATTTCTCTTGAATTGCCTTGATGTTCTGTCGCCTTTATCTGTCATCTCCCTGACTTACCCTGACAGCTTCTGAAGTGTTCTTAATAATGCCAGCAGGGAGAGCAGGTCTATTTTAGCATGATCCCCCTGAGTGTGTGTTTGCTTTTGGACGGGGGGGGGGTGGCGACGATGGGTGAGAGGGGCTGGCTGTAGTTTTTAAACGGCTTCCTCTCGGCAGTGCAAGAGGCCTGTCCTCGTAAGCTGAGACACGTCCTCCGGTGTTGCTGACCCCCCTGAACCATTTTGCAGGAATTTGTCCCTTTAGTTCACAGCGCATCGCAACCACAGCAACAGCGTCGAGTCACTCGAGTCATCCGCATGATTCCTGGTTCCTGCATGAGCTTTTAAAGACCTTTTTGTTCATGTGCTGCAGCTCAGCTGGTGACCTGCGACACGAAGCTCCGAGATCAGTGCAAAGGAACGCCATGTAATAGGTACATTCAAGATGAAATATAGACTGTGAAAGAGGAATTGCTGTTCTGTTTATGATGTATTACTCCCCAGGTATGAGTGTCCAGCTGGCTGCTTAGATACTACTGGAAAAGTAGTGGGGACGGTCTACTATGAAATGGTGAGTACAGTCACCCAAATGTCTCTGCACATGACACTGACACAAACGGCTTCAAAATTTGAAATGATGTCTTTTTTCCAGCAATCAAGTATATGTAGAGCTGGTCTACATGCTGGTGTCATAGACAATGATGGAGGCTGGATGGATGTAACACGACAAGGAAGAAAGGACTTTTTCATCAAATCCAATAAGAACGGTGTGCAAACTCTGGGGTGAGACTACCATTGAATTCCGTTTCTAATTCAGTTTTAGTGATCCAGTCCAAAGACAAATCAATAAATGACAAATGAAAAGTAGGGATGCACCGATACCAGTATAGGTACTGGCCCAGATACTGTGTGCGTGCACTCGTACTAGCAGAGGTAGGCGGATACCACAAACCGGGTCACATCCCACTGGCAAGGATGTGGAGAAAAATATGTGTGTGTGTGTGTGTGTGAGGCATCAGCACCACCTCACGTCTGTGTCCAGTTCTCCAGCTGTCCACAGAGGATGTGAACAGTCTAAATCATAAATTAGACTGTTAACTAACTCAAATCTAAAGGTATTAATGCATGGTACATGTATACCGTTGTTGTCTGTATCGGCTTGTACCATAATGTAAGTATTTATTCTGAAAAAAATAGGTATCGGTGCATCCTGAATTCAAAGATCTGGATAGAAGAATTTTATGTAACATGTGAAATGAAATATTGAAATGAAAATGGTCAAACAAGTAGGAAATACTGCAGAATCATGTGGTCTGATGTCACGCTGTGTGTTTCCAATGGACAGAAAGTATCAGAGTGCCAATTCCTTCACTGTCTCCAGAGTAGCAGGTATGTCTGACTACTACCAGGCCGTTCAATAACATTTCACATGAAAGCTGTGTCCACACACGTCTCTTTGCTTTCTTTGTAGTCAAAGCTATAACATGTGAAACCACAGTGGCGCAGCTGTGTCCGTACCAAAGGCCTGCGAGACACTGCCCAAGGTCTGTCCCTGGTCTGCTGAAGCACACAAAGCCTTCACGATAGGTCCCCTCCGATACTCATCTGTTCCCTTTGCAGATTATACTGCCCGAGAAACTGCTTGGAAGAGAACCCGAACATATCCAGAGTGATTGGCACCAGAATATTCTCTGATGTGAGTCTCAAAGAGTGGATGAATCATTAGCAAATGGACCTGGCTAATCTTTTTTTTCCCCCATTAAAACAGCAAGTGGCAGCAGAAACGGTTCAACCTCTCTCAGACCTTTCTTCTTGCACTCTCCTGCAGAAGTCCAGTATTTGCCGGGCAGCGATCCATGCTGGAGTCATCAGGAACAGTGTGGGGGGTTACATCGACGTGATGCCAGTGGACAAGCGGAAACACTATGTTGCCTCGTACCAGAACGGCATTTCCTCTGAGAGGTATTGTACTGTGAATCTCCGATCTACGTACTTGACTGGAACGTGACCATAGTTCCACATACAAACAGTCCAGTTGACCATCAAAAACTATATAAAACACTAAAATCATTTTTTTCTTAATGTTACATCTTGGTTTAAAGGTGAATGGATTCATTTGCAAGGACATAAAAAGGAGAGAATGAGATACCAGTGGTTGTCAGGTAGAGGAAAAACCCATCTACTCTGTTATCCCTTGTGGACCGAATCTTCTCAGGATGCAATTAGATCATCACATCTCTCCGGCAGCACACGTGGGACTGTGATTAGCGTCCTTCTCATTTAAAATAATGACTTTCTTGGCAGGTAGAGTAGACGAGTAGAGAAGGGCGTCAGTTCTCAAAGGATTAATCTGAAAGTTAGGCCCGATCCCACAAGCATCCAACCACAAAAGGGATCAATCGAGTGTATCATTTCAGACAGTGTTATCTCAGCGCTCAGACTGATGGGGCTGTTAAACCTCAGAGAGAACCAATGGAGTCATCACGTGAAAACACACTCGAGAGACCGGCTGCTCATCTCGCGAGCTATACGGAGGTGAAAATCTAATTATACACAACAGAACCGTCATTTACTGGCCGCTCTACTTCTTGAGCCGCGAGCGGATATTTTTGCAACATTTGCAATTTTTCTGCCTAGTTTGAGAGCAATGTGAGACGTCGCTGTTCGTAGAGCCCGGTGTCCTTTATAAATGTGTATTTGTGTGTGTAGACAAAATAAGAATTCAGAGCCTCTCTCATCTGATTAAACCTTCGATCAGTGTGTGTTATATTCGGCAGCATATAATTCATCTTATCTGTCAAGTCAAGGCAATTGTTGAAATGTTCCACATCCTTGAGGACCTGAGACCCAGTAAGTCAAGGGAATAATAACTGTTATCATCCTTTCCCAGTGCTCCTACAGGAGTGTCCAGTGCTTTAGCATTAAGGTGAAAGGTTACAACCAGCCCTAGTGTGGCTCACATCACAGTGTGTAATCTGTTCCAGCTTTTAGAGATACTCAGTGGCATCAACTGTCGATTGCTCCGCTGTCAACATGACAAGACACACACAGTCTCCTTTATGTAACGGCATCTTTCTCTCTCGCCCATTCCTACGTTTGTTTCTTTCAATGCCAAGAGTCTGATTGGGTCTTCTATTAACACTTCACTAACACGTGAAGCTTTATCTGTTTTCTCTTCAGCCTCTATCTGTCCACGTCCCGTCTGTCAGCACGCTGACGTGCACATTTCACTGTGAAAACCTGAGGCGTATCTGTCTGTCTGTCAGCTCCGTCCTAGCACCGGGCCATGCTTTGTATCTGGCACATGCTGAATGTCGACAACTCTCCCTCTCTTCTTCCCTGCAGTCTTCAAAACCCCCCGGGAGGGAAGGCGTTCCGGGTGTTTGCTGTGATTTGAGTGACCCAGGCGACGGCTACGGCAAACAGAAAGCCCACTGGGGCTGGTGAATAGGTGGTAATCAAACCCTGTTGTCAAACTCAATGACTGAAATGTTTCTGCCTTTGCTACACTCCGCGGGTTAGAGGTCGTCTCCATGACAGCATAAACTGAACAACAGAAAGTTGACACATACATGATGATGAGAGGCTGTCTGCAAGCTCCCACATGGAGTTTCATGTTTTTTCCTCTTTAGCGGGACAGTTTTTATAAACTGTACAGAAAAAAATCTCTGAAAGCTGGTTGCTCATGTTTGGTTTTGTATGTTTGTCTCGGTGCCATTGTCTCACCCTGTATATTAGCTGTATAGAAATACTTATTATATAAATCCTATGATAAAACATTGTAATGGCACTTAAGGAGGGAAATCATTTTATTGTCTGGCACATTTTTACTGGTGCTCAGTGAGTCTTATTTGTACTTTTTTATGATTGGGGGAACAAAATTGTGTGCATTTATTTTTATATGATTATGCTTATGTATCTATATGATTTATAAAGGATGCTGCTATTTTCTATTGTTTTTGTATTATATGTATTTGCCAGTTTGATTATTATTTTTTTCTTTCTTTTTTCGATAAAGTGGTTTCGTTAAAACTCCCTGCAGGCGGGAAGTGTATTCATCCCTCAAATATCTGGATATCTGAACCCAAAGCTGTTTTTAGTTTCTAGATTTATCACAGATAAAACAGTGAAACACATTTTGATAAAGTTTTATATCTGACTAATATTTGTATTCATATTTCTACCAGCTCTTTGTCTTCTTTTAAGCTGCAATCTTGCATCTGACATTTTGTGTTTTTTTGCTCCTGTTTCTGATATGTTTCCCTTTCAGGTTCCTTTTCCAAAATTATATTACAGTCTTCCCAATTCAGTTTGTACAAATGTACTTGTGTCATTAGTGCTTTTGCATTTTGATTTATTTTCCTTCATACACATACACCACATGATATTATCATTCTTCTTGGTGGCACTTCCATGAAATGTAAAATGCATTCTTTAAAATAAGGGATTGTGTAAACTAGTGTTCAACTGATTTTCTGCTATAAATCAGTGGTGGCCGTGGTCAGGGACCTGTTGCTGCACATTCTGTCCTGTTTTCTTGCAAGTAATATCATCACAATCCTGACTTTACCCTCATCCAGTACACTACAGCGTGCACACACAGTCCCCTTTAAGCATTGTCACAGGTAAATCAGGGATAAAACACAGTGTTGTGGAAAAATAAATTAGTTGCAGACGTCGACAGGAAAATGGCTGTTTGTTAGTCCAATAAACAAGAACCAAAGAAGTGGCAGAGTACTGGCCGTGTTTACGACCGCCAGTGGTTCAGATTATCTCATATTAACCTGGCAACGTGCTCTAAAACCTCATTGCCAATGAGTCATGTCACATTTGCTGTAACCCAGTGGAGAGAGCCAAGGAACTTAGATCAAGGTAACGCAGGGAGCCAGCAAAGTGATGGGTTTGATGAGGAATGACTGGATCCACTCCCCCAGAACCCATATTTTTCATTCAACACTGTACCGTAGACTGGCAGCTTTTGATTTTAAATTCCCCCCGCTTTCCTCTCAAGGTACGCCACCAGGGAGTGCAGTCGTCAGTCCTTGTTTGCATCTGAACAGCGCTGGAGCGAAATGACCAATCCATAATGGCTTCCACGCATATTCATGTCCGATGGTGTTCTGATGTCTGGAGGGCTGTGATGGGTTGTGACTCAAGCTGTCAGTCGTTGTTATTCTCCGGATGTGTGCTAAGAAATCTTGAGTGACGGTTTGAGCTACTGGCTTCATGACACCAGTGTGACATAATATAAATGGGACTTTGTTAACAACATTCCATGTGTCAAAAAGATGTATGTGTGCAGAAATTGGAAGTGCACTTGCATTAACAGACGCATGTGTGAGAAAATACATGCATGCTGGCGGTCATGACGAAAAAAACGTATTGATGTGCACACGGTTGTACACATCCTGTGTGTGTACTGTACACCCGGTCAATTGTGATTGGCTGAGATCAGCAGGAGAGAGCAGTCCGGCGTGATGGACAGGCCGCCCATGTGCACTCAGTTCCAGTGAAAGAAAAAACAGGCATACATCAGACAGGTGTCAAAATTCCATGAGGCTGTGGTGAAACTCCAAAGGACGAATGCCAAGAGGAGGATGGTGAAAGGAGATGAAGGGTGGACAGTGGAAGGGCCGCAAGACAACCTGAACACCTTATTGACTTCATTTTATCACACTTTTCTTTTAAAATTCAGGTTTTAGGCAAGAAAGTCTGGAGAACGGCTGGAACACATGCGCCGCATGGCTTCAAATGTTTACAGAAGGCACCGCGCACCCATAAAAAGTGATAAATTGTTGTGTCTTCATATGCGAAGCACAGACAAGGGTGTATTAGACTCCAACTGACAGAGCCACGGGTCCATTAGGACCAAGGAGACTGAGTGCCCTAAAGACAGATGGGATGAAAGACAAGCCTGCAGCTCGCGGGGTCTGCATGGTGCCACCAGTGTTTTCAGACTGTCGTCTAAAATAAGGAAAGCCATTAATAACCTCCTCACTGTGCTTTGCTCAGCTGCAGTCTGGCGCTTCTTGCAGAGCTAAATGTGGCGATGCATGGCAGCAGACTGGCAGACTGTGTCAAAGAGGCTATGTATATACCTGGTTGGGGGGCGGGGGGCAGACAGTGTTTGACTGTGGTTCTTCATTTGTGTGGACTGTATATCTGTGCAACGGCTGTTTTGCTGTAATTGTACTGCTCAAGCTGGATGCCACTCTTTTTGCTTACTCACCTGTTTGTTTATGTGCAGTGTCTGTGCCGCCTGTCCTCCCGTGGTCTGCTGGGAGTCAGGTTGCAGCGATGCATTCAGGGGAACCGTCAGCACCTCGGTGAAAAGTTATGGTTGCCAGTGGTAATGACTGTGTTCCTTCTTGTCAAACCTTTACTTTGGCAGATGAAGAAAACATAAAATTTGACAGGGAGTGGGTTTTTTTCACCTCACGATCCAAAAATATTGCAAGTACATAGCCACAGTGTGAGTGTGTTTTTGCAAAGATGGAGTGGGTACTTTTTGGTGGGGGGAAAAAATAAGCTTTTCCCGAGTGGCAAGGTGACTCATATAATTATTGAGTTATTTTAGGGCTTTATGTTTTTAAAACAAACCTCTGAGAAATCATGGACTTTTGATTTATAATAACCATGCATGACCAACAGGCACTGGTGTGACCAACCCACCCAACTACTTGACTGAAGCAAAGTGGTGTTGCTTCAGGCTGTAAGGGAATCCCACTGGACTACCACATATTCACATCACGACATCAGGTGACACAATTTTGTGTTTTTCTCACTCTGCTAATCAAAAAAGACTGAAATGGCACAGATGCTGTGCTGGAAATGTTTGGTGTTTGCAGAAAAATGTGCTGGAGCTTCATCTGTTACTCATAGACAGAGGAGGAGTAACAAAGGTCATCTACTTGAGTACTGTTACTGCTTTAAGTCATGGTTTTGAGTATCTGTATTTCACCCAAGTACAACATCTCTACATTTAGACAAGACAAATATCATACTTTCAACTCCACTACAATTCTGTTATCATCCTTGTTATTTAAGTACTTGTTATATTGTGAAGCAAATTTTGAGGGATTGAGGGGTTATGTTGTTCTGATTCACAATCCAAAAGGCGGAGGTAATGTTAACTGAGATGGAAGACAGGTCATCAATTGGAGAATATGATTAAATGTTTCTGAAACGATGAATGATTTGTTTTATAAATCTGTGATTGGAAGACTGGATTGCAGGAAAGTGTCAGTTTTTATTTATTTCTATGGATTTTATAACAATCTAAAAGCTTTCATTCCACAGGTACTATAAGCTGACCTGTGTATATAGTTGGTTTGACCCAGTGCAGCAATAACACAACAATGCATTGATGTGAAAAAGACAAAGGAGACTTAAGTACTTTTAAAAGCAAGCACTTCTGTACTGTAACTAATGATCTGACATACTGGTGCCAAGCCAGTTGCACGCTTGCCTTTAATGTGAAACTGGAAGTTGCACATATTAAATTCGGTAAGTGCTGAGCAGCTGCGTGAACAACTCCAGCCAGTGAGCTTGACCAGGTGAACTGGAAGAGGCTTTAACAGATCAAATAGTTGTCTGTCGTCCAGTCCAACACAAATAAATGAAAGTTTTCACAGAGAAAAAGATTTCTTTGTTTGACAGAAAGGCATGTGGGCTTTTGCTGCTCTCAGATTATATATTTATACTACACAGAGTGAAGCCAAAACATATGGGCATCTGTCTACTCGTTCATTATCATGCATCTACATATGTAATTGTTACCTGACAATGAACATGCTGTGCACTCATCTTCCAATACTATGCATCAAATGAATTGTTGCGCTAATAACAACGGACGTTTGTGCCAGAGAAGCTGTGTAGTCCTCTGAATGCAGATGTGGGCCACGTTTTAAACTCTTTCTGAAACAAGTACTGTGGAATAGAGGAAAGTTACAGCACGTCTCCATGACGGACTGGCTGCCACCCAGACTCCACTGCACTTCAAAACAAATAATGACAAGTCCTCATCATGTGGACACTTACAGAATTCATGTCTGTCCTTAGGAGGACCGTAAACATTATAATCTACGCAAAGTAGAATTTGATTTATTGAGGTGTCCCTGCACACATCAGAGGATCAGTGTTCTGCAGCGTGGAGTTCTGCTCAAGTCAGCAGTCTGAATGAGGAGAAGCTTCCTGTTTATCTACCAGATGTGGGTCATCTGAGATTGTGTTAACAATAACAACAATGCTGTAGCTCAGGAATGTGACGTCCGCTGCAACACGCAGAGCCATGGATAATAGAGGAAATGGGCCGACTTTCAAAGAAACCCCGCTTATCTCAGGCGTAATCAGATGATCTGTGTGTAAAGCAAACACTTGTTTTTGAAGGAAAGCAGAATAAATGCTGCTTAGAACAGCATTGTAGAGAGAGATGAACAGCCTAAAAGCCACTAGCGTGTCATAGCTAAACAATAAGGGCATGCATGGAAGATGGGCACGCACACCCCTTTGCAGCCAGTCATAATAAAAGAAGAAGGAAGTGGGAGACTCTGAGCTGGGGCTGGGGGGGGCCCTCCAGAGTAGTGAAAGAGAAGTGCAGCATGAAGAAGGAACATGAAAGCTCATTAAACTGAAGTGAAATAGATCAAAAGGAATCCCACAAATATGTTTGTTTCAGGTTTTCGTGTGCGTCAGTAGAAACTATTCCATTTTTAGCATCTTCTGGCGTATTCATACTGGTGAAAAATATACAGGAGCTGCAACGAATCAGGTGCCGGCAAATGGCCGCAAAGTCATGCAGGAGTCCGCTCCTGGAGTCTGACGTCATCACTGACCTTTCGTGTATTTACAGAAGAGGTTTGATTTTCACTCTTTTTCCATACTCACACATGAGCCGTTGTGAAGCAGGCACCCAAGGTAAAAGAGTAGCTTTGTCCCGACCTGGACGGTGAGCACTGGCGTCATGAGCCTCTGCCAATCCCGAAGAAGGTCCGCCACAAGCCACGGCCATTGAGAGCCGCACAAGAATCACCTGTTTTATATTAAATCTGTCAGATTAAATAAGGAAACCAATAATCTGCAGCACTCAAGGGGTGTATTTGAAATGTGTGTGTGTGTTGGGGGCGGTGGGTTCTAAAACGGTCTAAAGTTGAACTTTCTGAAGTTTCCTGTCTACTGTACATGCCTCCAAACTGCTTCCAGTTGTGAGTGCGGTATCCAACTCTCCCTCAGTGTCACCGACAATTGTGTGGCTCCTCTCAACGGGAACAAAAAAAAAAAAAACCTCCAGGAAAATTATTTTTGGATTTGCAATTTTTGAAACTTGTCTTTTAGCCACTGAGCTGTCAGTTAAGTATAACAGTCATTCTAGCGTCACATATGAACAAACGCTAGCTTGGTTTACACAATAACGATGCTTTTAACATTTTCTGCAAATAAACATGAATGCTTTATGTTCGTGTACCTGTCGGAGGTGGAAGAGAGAGGATGATGTGCGAGGCAAAGCTCGTGCAAATACAGAACAGTGATCTCATTATCGTACCTAAGGAACATGAAGACGTTGAACAGGGCTCTCAAACTACCCCCTCGAACGCTGCAGACAATATTGCCCTCTACAGGGCATACTTATTAGTCACGCTTGTCTGTCTCCTGATTCCTATTTTTTTTTTTTCTTCTTTCAGCAGAGAAGAGGAAGTAATTGGTTTAGGCGCCACAGCACCACATGTGTTGATGACTAATAAAGTGTTAGGAGAGTGTGAGGATCTGGGGCTGCAGGGTGGCACACTGAGGAAAGAGGGTGTCTGTCCTCCAAATACTTGGTACATGACCATCTGTAATGTTTGGGTGGGGGGTGGCCTTGGGCAAGAATCCCAGCTGACATCATGTGTGCACCCCTGTTGTTGATAACCTTTGACCTCACTGCTGAATACTCATTAGTGCGGGAGATCTTCATCTAAACTGAGGGAGGAAAAACAACGAATAAGAATGTCTAATTAGTATTATAATCGAATGCTGATGAGAAAAGCAAAAATGCCTGACTAACATGACACTGGTTTAAGAAATGAATGAGAAGATCAAAGAAATGATAAAAACACCTGATATGAATTAATGTGAAGCTCACGACCTTGAATACGTCAAGTGCTTCTGAGTAGAAGAGATTTTGGCCAGTGGTCCAAGATCGTTCACTCCCCGACAGAAAAAGAGGATGAATTCAGGCTCTGGTCTTCAACGGCTGTGTGTGTGTGTGTGTGTGTGTGTGTGTGTGTGTGTGTGTGTGTGTGTGTGTGGTATAGTTACATATGAGATGTCTGTTTTCACTGCTAGTCAATGCAAAATGGTGTAGATGGGGTTGATGGTGTTTATATAAAATAGAGA
>CAAKHB010007986.1:513631-558591 GCA_901007665.1 Aeoliscus strigatus | reverse complement strand
CCCCCTTCGCCCGCCCCTCCCCGTGTCTCACCTGTGCTCCCCGCGCCGCGCCGCGTCTCTCTCGTCTCCTCTCACCCATTTTATCTGTCGTCCTCTTTTCTTCCCCTTTATCTGCCCATCTCCCTCACCTCCTCCTCCCCTCTCTCACCTTTCTCTCCTTCACCGCTTTGCAGACAGCTGAGAGACTGAGCACAAAAGCACCCTATTCATCACCTGGCACTGCACCCTCCATAACCCCAACAGGCTATTCCCCCTGACACAGTGCAAAGCCACTCACACACACACACACACACACACACACGCATGAAGACAATTTGGCTCGGTGCAGCATTGAAGAATTGGCACACACATGGATCCGACAAACAAGTAAGCAATCTGCTGCTGGGGAACAGTGTGTGGATTCTCAATTAATCTTAATCCAGCTGCTTCCTACCATCCAGTATTTTTTGCTACATGAAGTAACTAAATGCTTGAAGAAACAAATAAGGTCTCTGAACTGGGAGAAACGTGAAATCCGATATTGCCTTTTGCCTTCTCCCTTTCAGTGAGAATGCTGACTATCATAACCTTTTAGTTATTTGTGTCAGTGTAGGTGCGTGTTTCTCAGATTTAAGATCACCGAGGTGAGCAGAGAAGGTCAGCAGTTGAATATTTCTTCCCCCGTATATCAAAATGTTCCAATTCATTCTGCCCATTCACAAACATGTTTTGACACTTCAGAGGAGCTGCAGTTCAGATGCTGGCTGGAAGGTAGACACGTCATGTTTAAGAGATGCAGAGCACTTCTCTCCACTTACAGGCTGCACGCGCAAATAGCTTCTCGCCAGTGTTGTAATGGACTCACTGATCCTGGTTTAGAACAGGAGAAAATCATTTGACTATTAATAATATTCTGATGTCAGTAGATAAGATGTTTGTGAAACTGGTCAATAACATGAAGAAGCTGAAGATGCAGACAAGACACATACAAAGGTGTCTTTGTGTGAGAGGGTGTGTGACAAAGTCAGGCCTGCACAATATGAGAGAACTCTGCTATAGGCAATAACGTTTGATTCATTCGTTCATCTTCTTCCGCTTATTCCGGTTACGGGTCGCGGGTAACTTTTTGATAACTCTTGAAAAGAAAATGACCATAATGGACGACAAACAATAATAGACTACATACGAAACACAGCTTATTCCGACTGAACAAACCAAAAGACTTAATAAGCACTGAACATGAATTAGTCATGTAAATATTTGCACGTTAAGTGTAGGAAGTTATTTCCCTGTATTTATCACACTTCTAAGAATTTTGAAGTAAAGTATATCACATATCACACGTGCTATTACAGCAATAATGATGCAAACAGGATTTATCACAAAGGGCGACAAGATGTTGCATTGGCTGGAAAACCTAAAAAACAATTTGATGTTTTATTTCTTCCTCATAATAGTGTTTGTTCCGTGCTTTAATGGATATTGTATATTTTATTTTATTGTTATGCATGATTGATGAAACTTAATAACTCAATAATTATTAGTGTCACACTACACTACAACCACAACTGATGGTAATTAACTTCACAGATATGAGCACGGTAGTTTTTTAAAACTTGACCTTGCACATTCGGTTCCCGGCAGCCCAAGTTCGTCTTACTTCTATAGTTTGATCGAGCAGTTAACGTTTAACATGCTGTACTCTGTGATTCCTAATAACAGCAACGAAGCTGGAAAAAGACTCGATCACCCTTTTGTGCAGCTGTGAGAGCACCCAGGTCAAACCAGTACACGTCAAAGCAAAAAACGCATGAAAAATGCATTCGGTCTGGTCTCACAATGAGCAGAAGTGGAGCTGCAATCATCGGAAAGTGAGGACGTAAACAAATAATCAGCAGACTGAGTGTTTCAGTTGTTCCTCATCCCAACAGACATAAAGTTTTCAGGTTTTCAGTTTACTTGCGGTCAACAATTTAATAATCCTGGGCATTCAGATATTTGTTTTTGGGGCAAAGAAACGTGAATAATGAAATGAGAACTACAAGAACAAGCAAAATAACAAGTGGCTTGGTACTAATACTCAACACTTTCCAGTCCTGGCTGTAGACGGAGGTCTGTAACATGTACCACAGTACATGAGGAATGTTTTACAGTCAGACATATTTGTAAGCGTGTCTGCCATAGACTTGGGACTATAAAGAGCAGATGTGGCAATCACAAGCTTCCTCAGAACTTCAAAGTGACCCCATTGATATTTGGTTGATCACTGGGGGTCTGCAGTCTGCCTGAAATGTTCTGATATTTCTACGGCTCGATAAAGATTAACTGTCAATGAATGACATCAAAAACATGATCAACGCTCATGCTGCTGCATCAGATCTTGTGTGTTTGTTCAATGCGTTATTTAGTGGCAACTGTATGTTTGCTCATGAACTATGAAGAGGAAAAAAAGAAAGTAAAAGTATTTTCCTGGAGCCACTGTTGTCTGTGTTCCATCCTGAAACCGCTATTACTGGCCGCATTAACCGTTATCATCTGTTTTATCACCCTTTTGTCTCACTCGGCTATTTGTGTTCGGTGACCTGTGGCCTTTAGATTTGCCGCATGTATTGTAATGGTGTGTGTTTGTTCCCCTGTGTTGGCGCACTGAGCACCCACGAAAGCGGAGGCAAAGAAATGGAGAATAATGTGTCTATTGTCCGAGATGGCACCGTCGCTTCCACACACTTGCTATTAACAATGACGGGGCCCTCCAGGTTGGTGGATGTCGGGAACTGAACTCGTCTGTGGAGCAGAGAAAAAGCATAGTCAGCTTTTCGGGACACACTTTATTAACGGTGTTGAAAAATGAGAGTAATATGAAAGATACCAGGTTTTGTCGCTTGCCGAAGTTTTGTCAAATGACTCCAGATATCGTCTGATTCTGATTACACAGTAGAAACTGTAGATTTACATCTTGTGGATGCACATAACCTTCAGACCACCCTCACTTTTTCACAATTTTGGGACATTAACTCCCAGATATGCACAGATATACGTTGTGAGCTCATTTCCTTCTGTTTTCATCAGCTTCCTCCATTAGACACAGACCTGAAGACAAATTACCCGCCCTTATTGGCCCTGATGAATTGCATCTCTAGCAGGATATGGGAACAACAGTCCAACAGTCGTTACTCTTTGTGAAGAATGTGCTTCTATTATATAGTCACTTTCATAAATAAACCTCTGCCTGGACCTTACTTGAACATTTCAAGTCATTGATTCCTGTTGTTGCTAATTAGGAAAAAAGCTTTGTGTGGTGAATGGTGACAAATGTCACATGACGTCTGCGTCTTAGAAAACCGGTGGCTAATCGTGCTCTTTTGTAGAGACAATCCGCTTTCTCGCCACCCAAAAAACAAACTCAGTTCATAGTATCCCCCTCCTCTTTTCGGTCTTTTCCGCCTCACTTATCGCTTCTCTGTCTGAAAACTGTCTGCATACGTGCCGCACCAAACCGGACCAGATCTGTCTGTAGCAGCTTTGTTTTGCAATGTTTTCTGATGAGCTGCTTTTAAAGTGCAAAGTTCTCTAATGCCGCCGGGGACAAGACACGGCTCAATACAAGAGAGTCTCTCCATGGCTATTTAATCTGTCCAATCCCAGCAGACGCGGCACCACACCAAGCACTTTATTCAGCACATAAAGTTGAACAAAGCAGAAAGAACAATCACATGCCTGTTAATCTTTATTTAGTTGGACTTTCATTCATGTATAGATCAAATTAAAGATAATTTCATCAGATATTATTACTAATGAAGATGAATATGGTGATAATAATGAGTCGCGTGATAATTTGAATCCAAATTAGCAGCTGAATCCACAATGAATTATCCAATTTTGTTACTTTGCTCAGCCACCTTCATGGCAACCATAGGAACATTATTTTCCCTATGTACTAATGACTGGTTGGTTTATTGTCTCACCTGTTTTCAACCAAACACACACACACCAAGGCCAACGATTAATGACTACTTACATTTCACAGCTGGAAGGAGTCATTTGTAAAGGAACTAACCAGCTAGCCCCGGACTGCCCCATCTTACAGTACCACTGTGTTCCTCACGAGGCATCAGTGAGTCACTTTAGCAGAAAGGCACTGAAATGTCTGTGTACTGAATACTTTCAGTTTCTCTTCACTGTGAATACTATCTATGTTGCAATGCCGTCGAGACATTTTACCTTTACTTGCTTTCCTGACAGTGAACTTAGGAGTGACTGCTGACTCCATTCAGTTCAGTATTAAAACTCACTCATGCGTGAACAAACGGGACGTTCCTATAGAATCATTTTGAGCCCTGTCAGAAAATTGTATAAGGGTGTTTCAACTGTGCTTTTGGAGAAAAGTCTCAATAGAGCTAGTGACTTCAATTTAAGGTAAAAAGAGTTTGCATGTTGTAAGCAGACTCATGCTCACACAATGTTGACTCAGAGTAATATTTATGATTATCGTGATTATCGCATCTTATCCACATATTTCACCTCCCTCACTGAGCTCTGGCATCACAGTTCTTTTTGGAACGGAATTGCTACATTGAGCAGATACACTTGAGACTCACCTATAAAGCGCCAGGCGTAGAGGAATCTATCATAGCTCCATTAACACTTCTGCTTCATTCTCCTCTCCTTGCCTTCCACCCCTCATTAATCAACAGTCCACCAGCCCTCTGGGCTCTACTCCGCCGCTAAGCTCACGTCCAGTTTGTGTGTCGTCGTGTTTGCGAAGGTATCATCCAGCTTCAAGGGCACATTTCTGCATTAGTGTGTGTCAGGAAATCCTGTTCTCAGACCATTGGTTGCTTCAACCTGGCCTGACAAAAGATTCTCTCCTTTTCAGCTAAAAAACTACCTTTGTACAGTTTAATCTGAATACCTTGAGCAGGCGGCCGCTTGCTGGGCAGACTTAAATGGATAGAAGTTGGATTGCAATCATGCGAATTCAGATATGTTGTGCGCACGATCAACTTGATGCACCGTATCCATCATGTACCACACGACAAGTTCACATTGATAGTCGGTATTGGCGCGTCAACACTATTAGATGTCATCAATTGTCTTTCAAATTCACCTCTGTGATCCAGAGAACTTCCATACTCCAAACTGAGTATTTTGAGTTGAAAGTGCGTTCACATTGAATGAGTATGCGAAAATGTAGTGTACTACGCACACTCAACTTACGCACTCAAATAGCCGAAAAATTCAGTGTGGCGTACGTTTGGTGCTTGTGTGTGATAAATTGTCATCTACACTGTACAAAATTGTGGTTTCAGATGTGAGGTCCAAGGCTCGATGTGTTATAAATATTGACAAAATGCGGCAGCTAGCATATCGGCAGTAAGTTTGATTTTTCACGTCACTTCCGGTAAGTGTGCGGCGGCCCTGCTTGATTTGAGTATCCCTGTAGAAGTTTGTGCACTTTGCTCATTCAGCACAAACGCACTTGCAACTGTGTACTACAAAGAAGGGTACTAACGGAAGTATGTGATTTGAGACACAGCACAGGAAATTCAGATTCAAATTCTTCCCTTGAAGAAATGATTCTCTGCAGTCAAACCTATCTACATGGGAACATGGGCACGCAGTGTTACACACACGCACACGCACACAGCAGCCACCCTTAGAGAAGTTGGGGTTGGGTTCCCTGCTCAGGCACACATAAGCTGTAAATGTTCAGTTAGAAAAGTGTTGCTCCTTCTTATCCCATCCGGCCATCCTGAGCATCTTGTGGTCCCAAGCTCGGTCAAACCATTTTCCTGATGTTCCTGCCCGGTGGCATCAATGGAGCAGTTCGGGCGTCAGTACTCAAGGACGTATCTACTCGGGGGAATACAACTAGAAACGTGGAGCCGCTGCTTCTTTCTAAAGGGCAGTTGATGAAGTTATTCTTCCACAAATAAGCCCTTCCTTCCTTTTATCGTTGTAAATTGATCAGTAATAAGTTCTGCTTCTGCAGTTAGCGTTCAGCCAGCCGGACGAGCTCATTCATTATCCTGCAGCCGGCGATAGCCTCAGCTGTGTGTGTGTGTGTGTGTGTGTGTGTGTGTGTGTGTGTGTGTGTGTAGAGGCTGTGCAATATAGCACAGAGGTAAACATAATCATGGCCGAATTAGCTAATACACCTAAGTTGATTTAAACACAGGCATATTGCCTTCTTGCACAATGTCAATTTGCCCAAGTTGTCAAATAAACACTCTTTTTGTTTTTGTTTCTAAAGCTTGACCTTGCAGTTTTGTGCAAGTGTAAACGAAGCCGTCAGAGTGTGTCACTTGTCTGTGTGGTTGTTTGTTTGGAGATGAGTCTGTACCCTCTCCTGCCCCTCCTTCTTCACCCTCTCAGGGGACGTCTTTTAATAGTAAGGAGGTGAGAAGTGAGAAGTGGGGTGACAGTTTTGGTACCTGCCCAGCTCAGCACACTGAAGCTCTACAGCTCCGTTATGTTTAATGCAAAGCTAAAAAAAAACTCTCATTCTAATGACCTGCAGTTCCCGGACAATCCGACCCCTTCTCCTCTAAACAGCTTTTAATATTTCTGCAAGTATTATCGTTCGGGGAATGAATTTCGGACACGGACTGCCAAGTGAAATGGAGCACAAAATAGTAGCTTTGGCAGTGGCGCTGTGAGCTGATCATTTAAAGGTCATAATGGAGAAAATAATGACCCTTAAAAGTCATAGAACAATGAGGATATTTGACAAAGTTTTGGAGTAAATTAAAGTTTAAATGCTTGAAAGGCCTTATTATACTTTTAAGTTCTTGACTTTATTTTTAGGTGTGAAAGTTTGCACGCCTTAATGTTCAAAACAGTCAATATGTCCTCTGTCTGGGCAGCACCTTTATTTGCTCTTTGTCTTTGGGAGTCAATGAATGCTTTTGTGTTGGTTCTTGCAGCCCAACAAAGGGAAAAGAATGTGCTTTGCTCGCTCATACATGGACAATAATGATAGACACTTCTGAGCATTGCTGAAGTTTCTGTTGTTTAATGGAAACAAAGAAGTAATTGTGCCTATTTTGTTGTGTACTATTCATCCCCAACACAAGGCAACAGGTAGCTAATGCGTAATTGTAACTTTTGATATGTCTTTGTTATTGTCTGTATGTCTGTAGTACCTCCCTTTGTCCGTTGTGTCAAATCATTTCACCAACAAAAAATAAAACCGTGTGTGTCATCTACTGATCGTAGTCAATAATCAACCTTTATTGATATTCACTGATAAATCAGTTCATCTGGAGCAGTCATGGAAGAAAAGACAAAGAAGCTGTTTCTGGCAGTTCAGGTTATCTGCAGCAGAGAGTGACTCTGTTATTTGACTTTCAGCTTTCATTCACACACACACACACACACACACACACACACACACACACACACACACAGCCGGGCAGGGAACAAGTTCAAGATGGCCTCTTTAGTATGGCAAACCTTTGACCCATCACAAATAGCGACAGTAAGGGAAAGCAAATTTAATGAATGGAAGCTTGAATCTGTGAGCAGGCACTGGGATCAGCAAAATCCGGTAGCACCCACCCACCAACCCACACACACACACACACACACACACACACACACACACCTCACTCCCTCTCACTCGCCTCTTCTGTTCCCAGTTGTTCGCTCTCATTTCAGAGAAATGTCTGTTGGGCAAAGTGATAATTGCATTCCTCAATGATTTCATGCTGAGACACACAGTGACACTGATTCACAGCCCATGAAAGTGTGTTCTCTGGGAGGAAATGAGACAAAAACAATATGACAAACTCCATCGAAGCCCACACTTTGACATAAAAGTGCAGTGCTTCATTGTGTTCCCTGAGCGTGCACACAACACACACACACACACACACACACACACACAGGTTTATTCCCCCAGGACCCCCTTTGCTTTGCAGTCCAAAATGTGACTGAGTCAAGTTAGTTCCAGCTAGCGCCAATCTCTGCTCTCTGGTTGTTGCGGTCACAGCGCCTGCTGCTCCCCCAGCTAACTGTATCAGAGAAGCAGCCCAAACATCACTGAGCGAGTACCTCTTTAGAATTAATCCCCGGGGGAATGGCTGCACCAGTGCATACGGATTACTGCTTTTAGGGCTTCTGATGAAATTCACACAACAAATGCTCACCCAAAATGTCCTGGAAAAACACACTGTATTTCATAATATCCTGTTAAATATTCAAATAGCGGTCTGTGCCTCGATAAGGATTTCACAGTCTGTATTTATATGATAATCAAGTGGTCAGCTAATGGTAATTAAGCTCCTCAGTTGGTAGAATAGCGTCATGGTTGTAGGCTGGGATACCAAGAGCTCCTTTCATCCTCTCGCATTATATTCTCTTCTCGCTGAGGCTCGTCGGAGACTTCTGAGGACTTGTTTTGGTTTCCATGTAGCGGCCCCTCACCTGTTGACCCAAATGTAAATTTGTTCTGGAAGCCTCTCTGGCTATGCATTCGTAGATTGAGTTCAGTTTAACATGCAGCCCGGCTGGAGAAAACAGTGACGGGCAACTCCAGAAAACAACATAGTGCCCTGATTGTAGCTCTCTGTCTGCAGTGTGCTAAACAAATTCACTGGCGACCGTGTTTAGTCAAATCCTCCTTTGTGTGTGGGGTATTGTCCGAATGCGTCAGCCGTGTACATGGATTAAATGGAAATTGCTGCTTGTGTGTTGTGTGTGTTTGTGTGTCGGCAGAGGATGGCTAACTCTGCAGAGCTGTAATACATAAAGAGGGTGGGATGAGAGATGGCTTAAACAGTGGGCAATTGTCATAATGATGCCTTAAAATAAAATTATCCACCCTGAGTAAAAATATTTTACGCATGCAAGTGCGCGGCTGCGGATACTGCAAACGAGAATATTGACAGTGGGCGGTTGCCAACCTACGAGTCTTTAGAATCAATACGGGCAAAAATTATGTTGTAATAACTCTACTGCTGTAGTCAGCAACACAATTTAACTTTATGGGTAAACCATGGGGTAATGCTTGTGTCGTCTTTGTCCTGTAAAAACACTTCCTTGCCTGCAACTGTGTGTCTGTCAGTCGCTGACTGTACCTACAAATCGGCAAAACCCTGTTTACACCATTAAAACAAACTATCTCACGACCTCGCCCGACAAAATTCAACAGCATCTCCTTCAGAGTAATTACACTGCTATTTCTGTGCTGCTGTGCTTAAGAAGGCTCTGCTAGTCATGATGGTTGAATCTGCACACTGTGACATTTCGACTGATGCATCCCTGCTGAAGGCTGAGCAGTGCAGCGTGGGTCAAACCGTAACCGAAGTGTTAAAACCTCGATCAAAGCTTATGTCTTAGCTGGC
This sequence comes from Aeoliscus strigatus, assembly GCA_901007665.1. Lineage (NCBI taxonomy): Eukaryota > Metazoa > Chordata > Actinopteri > Syngnathiformes > Centriscidae > Aeoliscus > Aeoliscus strigatus. The sequence continues at coordinate 549,265 of CAAKHB010007986.1, read as the reverse complement.
ATTGGTTTGTCTGTTAGTGGAGTACAAAAAGACCTACCGGGTTGATCTTGCTTAATTTGTAGGCAACTGGACTTGTAGTTTGCTTGAAGAAGTTTCGCCACCTGAGAAGCTTCTTCAGTTCGGAACTTCTACCGGGTTGATATTCACTCAACTTTGCAGCATCAGAACGGTGGGAACACTCTCTGAGTGCCCAACTGTCAAAAGGCTTAGATAGAAACCAGCTGACTGGGGTGACTAATGTTACCGACTACTGGATTTGTGTCTGCAGTCGTGCAGACTTGGTTCGACATTAGAAGTGGAAGAGGGACCATTTAGAACAGTCATGAGCAATCAGCAGTGCTCTTATCTGATATCTGATCTGTCCTTTCAAATTCATTTGAAATGCTAATTTGAAAACGCAGCCATGTGCCAGTGAGGGTCTGGCCCATTTTGACACTCGACAGCTGCTCTCATCATTTTCATTTAACAGATAATTCTGGTTTATTTCTGGCCTTTGGGGCTCAGTGGGTCATGCATACTTGGGAGAAATGACTTAGGGGCCAAAGAGCTGGCAAGTGGAAAGATAGCATGACTCATGGAGCTACAATGGAAAATATTGTAAATATACCACGGTACTTTTCTGCTGGCTGTCCTTCATTCATTCATGCCCTCTTTGAATGTCTTCCTCATTTTGTTGGTCAGCTGTCCAGTTTTCTTTCAACTTTCTTTTCCACATTGCATTCACATTTGTACCTTTATACGCAGACATTACTCCTCTGGTTGAGGAAATCAGCTCAGATTAGTTTTCCTTCACGTTTCATACGACTGACTGGGATCTGTTGTTACAGTGTAATGACACACAGTCATGTCCTAGCCTTAACAATTCAATTCAATTCAATTTTTGGGACTTCTTTTGCACATGAATGTTTGATGAGAATGTCCAATCATGCATATAGACACAAGAGAGAGAAGAGGAGAATTTTAAATGAGGAGGTGGGGGGTAATGGTGGAAGGGCAGGAGGAGAGACAGACAAATCAGCCCAGAAACAGAGCACGGAAGGGGGAGTGTGTGTTTTGTGTGCGTGTGCGTGTCGGGATGGAGTGGGGGCAGTGATTACTTGCTGCTGAGGTAGCACTGCATTACACATGAGGATTTGGAATGGCCCAGATAAACTAATCTATGATTAACTGGGGCGCGGCTGCCTCGCCACCATGCCAACAGCTGTTGTTGGTGGCGAAATACAAAATTATGTGTTGCCTAAATGTTTTACATGCAGCTGGAGATGTATTTCAGTGTTGGGGAGGGTGGTTAGTTGGGATGAGATTTGTGTATATGGTGACAGCCTGCAGGTAGTGACAGAGCAGTGGTGCAATTAAGACAAATTCTTGTCTCAATTGGCAGGGTATTGTTGAAATAGTGGAACATTCAGGGTGAGGAGCTTCGGGGGGGGGCGGGGGTCACTGTTGGCAGAGTGATCGCTGCAATGATTGCTGTAACAACTGTCCAATGGGATAACAAATCAAATTATAAAGATGGACACCGCGGCACAGACCCCGCCACCGTCTTAAATTGGTTGCCAGCACCACGAGCCGATATTGCCGGTCGTGGCCTGTCATCCTCCATCAGCCTAAACCGTATGCAGAGCTGAATGAGGAGGAGGACCACACTGAGGCAGACAAGAAAGGCAAACGCAAACTGTTGCAGCACGTACACTTGGTGGATGAGACATGTTACTTACATTTTTAAAAATAACTAATCCATCCAGCCTGAGGATTTGCATCACGTCTGAGTTCCGCCTTGATTTGAAGCACTCTTATGCCTCGTATTGTCAAATGTGCCGCATTAATCATCTTTAAATCATAGTTTGTAGGACACATGAATCATCAGAGGTTATGGACCCTTCCCACTTTTGTCCTCTTTTAAAATATCTGAAGAGCCTGTCTACATTTCAGTATTCACTAGTGCCCCAGAGCATCCAGCCGACTGCTATTTTTACTCGGCTGTGTGATTAGTCATTCACCTGAAGAGGGCTGTCATTGGAAATCATTTTCATCTTTTTAGACAGTTCCTCATTCCACACAAATGACGAGTGATTTGTCTGTTTGGGGGATGAATACAGCCCATATTTTATTGAGAGGCGAGACAGTTCTTCAATAATGCCAGGAGTGTGATAATGTTCCGTGAAATGAATGAGATTCTGTGTTTGAGGCCACTTATACAAAAATGACTGTGGCCTCAAAAAAGGCTTACGACTAAAGTCAGCAAGCTAAGATTCCTCCGTGTCACTTCAATATGATAGATTGTGTTAATACATCCTGTCACGAACCTGAAATGAGCTTTAAATCATTTACTGGTGTCATTAAATATCACAAAATTAGCTTATTTTATATGTAGACAGCCGTATTGTTCACTCACTCCCTCTTCAACCTTCTGCTGAGCCCATTGAACTGTCCTGGTCCATCTCCCATCTTCCTAAAATCATGTTCAGGTGGTAATCCTTCTCCTGCGCTCCTCGTACATCATTCAGGATGTGTCAGGTGGTATATTCATGCAGCTTTATTCATGGAGGTTAGTTGTGGGAACCACCGAGATACTTTCTTGCTAGAAGTGCAAGTATACCGGTAATGTTGTGGTTCTAAATACTTTTTCCAATTCACAAGTGGACAGTTTGTGTGACCATACCAGAAGACATCGAGATGTGACCACCTTCAGAACAAACTTGTATAAATGGGAGAACCGCTTCGATGGCATCAGAGCCAATAGAAATATATTATTTGAAAATTGAAGTACACGGCATGCTGATCTGACTTCCCCGGAGCACAGGCAGAAGTAGGCTGTATTGTATTAGTTCCTTCTTCTAGTTTCTAGGAATTGCTAAACTGACATTGTCCCATTTGGGTGGCTGTGGCTCACAGTCGAGCAGGTCGTCCAGTAATTGGAAGGGTCATAGTTCGGCTTCGTCCACGTGGAAGTGTCCTTGAGCAAGAAACTGAAGGGCAAGTTGCTCCTGATGCTGCGTCAACAGTACTTGAATCTGTATCTCTATATGTGGTGCATGAAGGTGTCAGATTGAAATAGAAAAGGAGAAAAACATGTCAACATTGTACGGATATTCCGACCTGCCGAGTGCTTTGTGAAGTGTTTTCCTCTCCACAGACAAACCTCTGTAAAAGTGAAAGGATCACCCTTGAAATGTTCTCTCCACTTTGTTACTTCTGCTGAAGTTTCTTTATCACACTGCCTGGCAAAGTGTTTGGATGTTCCCATTGTTTTTCAGAGTGAAATTTATCTTATTCATCTTATAGAGCAATGTTTTGTCTGGAATGTATTCAACCCTGTTCACTTATGAAACATCCGACATCACTGTGCAACTTTATTCTCACATTCGAGCAACATATGCATAAAAGTGTCAAGAGCATCCGATTCAAGCACACCATCATTAGCATGAGAGCGTGTACACCTGACCTCTTATGTTGTTATCTTGTTTAATGCAAGTGAATCATGAATCCCACCACCATCGGCCAACAACTATCTACAAACTTGCATATGTTAAAAGTGTAATATGATAAAACACAAGTTGCATTTTTCTTCGTTTATTTGGCAGAGAAGTTATAATGTTCACCTAACCTAACATCCATGATTCCATCACATGCACACTTCCAGAACCCTGGACTATTGAGGACACGTGTATGAGCCCCAGGACGACGTAACGTGACATACACTTTGATCATATGGTATAGATATGTTAGATATATTTGATATGTGTGCTATTCATTAAACGTGAATTTGTTTATTTATTTTAAACAGACAAATAACCAATTTATGTTTAATTCCCAAATACTGTACTACATGAAAATGTTTTCACACAGTAGCTAGCTAACTATTATGTCAGATGTACGCTATAGTTAGTTATTTCATTGACCGTTCATTGAATAGTTCCCATAATCCATCAGACTATTATAAAAGCATGACCACCACATAATTGGCAAAGTTAAACTTACAAAAAGGAGTCGTTTTTGTTTAACTTCCTTTCATTTTGCGTTTTTGGTCTATATTCTTTTTCATGAATTGGACAGTGACTTGCATGCGCGCGCGCACACATACACACCAGGCACACTCATTAAACTTGTGTTGAAAAAATAATTTTCTTTAATAAATCATCCTGAGATTGTGTTAATGAAGTATTAAATTTTAATGACCCAGTCTCATTTGGATTCCAGTGGTGTGTGGGTTCATCCCATTGCTCAGACTGAATGATCATACAACAAAATTATCGTTAAAATTTTGATATAAATCTTCTCAACTGCTAATGGTAAAAGACTATTGACTAGTAAATCGAGTGAGTATTTTTTTTTTTTTCAAAATAATATATCGCTCTGCAAAAGTAAGTGCTGAAAAACTCTTCTCAGCAGACTTAAAGACCTGAAGTCCCAACCTGACTGAATGTGGAGGCTTTCAGGTGGATCTCTGCAGAAAGTCCTTTCCCACCTGCTGAAATCATCAACACCAACGCTGGTGATTGGACCTTTCGCTCAGTTAAATTGATCCATTTATGTATGACTCATCTAATAGACCTAGACACCAGCAGCCTGTCTGGAGGTGTTGATAAGTGCTTTGCTGTCTTTCTCTCCAGCAGACTTGATTAATTCAGTTTCGTTTTATTTGCACAGCCAAACATCACAAATTATAATTACTTGATGGACTTAACATCCTGTACAGTACAACACCCTCTGTTAATCAAGGTGAGGAAAACCGCCAAAAAAAACCTTTTAACAGAGAATAAATGGAAGAAGCCTTTCGAGGCATCTCTCTTCCTCTCTCCCAGGGGCAGATAGACCCGCTGTGGATGTTGGATATTCAGCCAATGAGAAAAGTACTACTGTACCACCAGTATCTGTTCTCTTCCTATGGATGTAGGATGAACTGAAATTAGATTCTTGCATAGGTTTAAACACCCCAAAGTTTTACAGTGACATGCCAAAGTAAGCATTTCTGTTCATTTCTGGGGTCTTTTTGACGAACATTACTGTTAAGCATAAAGAACTAGAAGCAATACTACTCAAAAATACTGGGCTCGGCATAAACATGTCATTGTCAGTTAAAGTAGCAGTTTGGATGAAGGGAGCCGTCCTCTGCACACTGCCCGCCATTATCTTGTGTAAACATTCCTGATTTAGTGTCTTTGTGGTTAAAGCATAGACCATTTTGTACTTTACTGTAGTCTGATGAAAGCGAGGCCTACTCTGGGTAATTGACCACTACAAGGTAGAACTACGTTTCAAGCCACATTATCGGCGCACGGCTCAAATTGTAGAAGGGTTTCATTTGTTTCAGCAGAGCTGTCTTCCCCATCATCACGTTGTCATTTTCTAGAGCTGGTGAATTGGCAGTGTGCTCCGCAGTGTTCTGGCATTAAATGACTCACACCAAACACACACAGCAGAGCCGCATTCACGTCTGTGTAATTACAATCAGTGTGAGAGTGTCTCTGAATAAGACCCACCAGCAGCCTGGGAATACAACTGCCTTGACAAAGCACTGACAACTGTAGAACAGGGAAAAATTAAACCTCTCCATTCACACCCCCTAGTTCTTATTACGCACAAGCTATCTCATTGAGCTTGCTTTTGTGTTGGTATAATTACTTAATCTGAGCACTCCTCGGGTGAATTACTTTGTTTGGAAGGGTACACTGCCTCAAATCGACTTAAGTACCGCCCAAAAATCGACGTTGACTTTAATTCGACTGTTTTAAAATCACAAATTTGTTAATAAATATAGTCCGAAGGGTTGCACTATTGTTGATACTTGTGTTTGGATTTTACTGCTGTTTTATGTCTTTTCCTGTTGAAAATTGGAGCGTGTGGAGAATCATTTGCAGCACAATACAATGTGTTGTGTGTTTTTTGTCCTGTTTGCTGTTCATAATGGGCCTGGGCAACACTAAACCACGATGAAGGTCCATCAAGAAAGACCGATAAGGACCCAGGGATCCACTCCAGTCAATTACTGTGAAGTGCCAAGTTCAACTCAATGGGCCTTCTATGAAGTACACCAGATGAGTAAACAAATTAATTGTACATCCCTGGTTCCCCAACACAACCATGCAGCCCTGGGCAGTCATTCATCAGCCGGGGTGATAGCAGCTGTCTGCACCAGGAAAACAGAAAGTTCTGATGCTTACAGATCGGCAACCACATTGGAGTCAGAGGCTACTGGCCATCTCATTTTCTACTGCGCCATTCTGTCAGTAGTGTACCTTCACACTTTGACACTGGCTGTTTATGGAGACTTATGACGTTTTTAGAAGTCTGTCTTTTCCAGATGACTCATCGTCACAAGAGTTTCACTGTTAAATGTTTAATTACTGAAGGTCGTTTCTTTAAGTCTCTCTTCAATGAGAACTACGAAATTAAAAGTCAATTTCTCTCCGTCGTTCTTTTTTTTGGGAGCTTTTTATGTTTCTTACACTGTGTACGTGCGCTTTTCATGATCTGACCTCAGAGTGCTCACTATGCTACACACAGTATTTGGGTCATCTTCAGCTGGTGGACGGGCCAGACTGTGGTCCAATAATCAAGACTGTGTGTATGTTTGTGTGTGTGTGTGTGTGTGTGTGTGTGTGTTCCACAGCTGTAATAAAATAAAAATACATTCCCCAGGTAAAACTGTGTGTAGAGATGGAATTTTAGTCACTTGCAGTATTCTTTGCCTTGTGTTTATTCTGTTACACTGGTAAATGCCTTTAATTTCTAAGCAAATCCAATTAAGATAAGTAAATGTATTACAGAATCATTTGGGATATTAATTTATAAACAAAAACTCTAAATAAATCAAATTACTTACTCCTTGCTTATTTTCCAAACCCATTTTATTCCCCTTGTGTACTTGCACCATTTTATTTTTATATTGCAGTCATGGCTGTGGGCACCTTTTAAATTTTAGCCATTAACTTCTTTCCGAACAAAGTCCTCTGCCAGTTCCAGTGAAGAGCAAACACTCACTGTTAGAGTCTTATAGTTTGTGCTTTCACAAGTGTGCGGGAGTCCACATGAAGAAAATACCATCATGACGGGACCTTCAAGAATCAAACGATGAACTTCTTCTGAGGCAAACACGCTACATCAGATGAATACATGAGACCGGTTTTGATGAGAACGTAATATGGTCCGGTCCGTATGCTGGTTGGGAGTGGTTCAGGTGGAAATGAGCCGCTGTAGACAGGAGTCCTTGACCCGCACCAAGGACGTCAGTGCTCGGGGGGGATGGGGGGGTTGGTTCAGCTGGACCTAACAAGGCCGTGTGATGTTCCAGCTGCACCTTTGACGCCTGTCACATTGTCTGTCCCTGTCGTTTTTATTTGTGTTCACATTTCGCACACACTTCCATCGAGTTATTATTCTAGCAGGAGCTTCTCTGTCTGTCTGCAGATCTTCATGTGGAACTGAAACTCTTTCAGGTTGTATCACCGGAGACAAATGAATTCAAACCATGTCTTTAAAAAAGAAGTTTCTCTGACAATTTTACAGGTTGAATTTTCACATGACATAGTGTATATCCTCCGTCAGCAGTACTATCAGATGGTGCATCCAATATTAGTACATACTTGTAATACTTGATACCGATACTGACAGGTCAAATTTTTGCATTTAAAGAGTTTTTATAGGACGTTTGCAGGGACGTCGTCCAAACCTGGAGCATACATTACTCACAGTGACTGCGAACGAATTAACAAAGTTAAATTTGCACATCTCTTGTTTTTTTAAAGACTTGAGCAAAGATTTCTTCATTTATGTATTCCTTACCTGACCTTTATTATTGCTTTTAAGTGATCTCTAGTGTTTCCTCATGCATGGCATTTCCTCAGTTCCTTGACGATAGATGTTGCTTGGTTGGGGGACCTGATCACCCGCTGTTCACGCTGAGTTCTGTAGAGCCACAAAAGGCTTTACACAACATCGTCACGTCTGTAGACATATCATAAGATGAGTAAACAGTATAAAATAGTAGGAGATGGAGATTTAGATTTGAGAATGACCTTTTTTATTTTCTCTGTACTCTTATTCAGGTCCTGTTGTGTCACAGTCCTGAAGATTTCTCTGTGGTCTCCAGGTATATTCCTTGATGCCTTGACAAGGCTGTTTTTTGTAACACTTTCTGTTCTTTTCAGATCTTCCGAAGGTGTTGGCTGGTGTTCAAGAAGGCCTCCAGCAAAGGACCCCGGCGGTTAGAAAAGTACCCGGATGAGAAGGCAGCCTACTTCAGGAGCTTCCACAAGGTAAAGTACACCCCCCGCCCCCGCCCCCGCCCCCTCTTGAACACCCCACACCCCACTGCTACAGATGTACTGACCAGATCAGGTAGAATGTATTATTCTCACAGTAAAAGTGTGAACGATGTTAATATTCAGGTAAGTGGAGAATAACGTGGGTTGTGTATGTTGTTTGTCTTCCGCAGTCTTAATTCTTCTCAGCACACAGAGCACATTTCCTATTCAACAGCCAAGACTCTCCTGTAGCAAATGAATTGAATCTGCAGCTGATCGTACCTCCCTTGAAGAATACATTCATGCTGAATAGGGGAATTGGCAGTATAGGCAAATGCTAGGGGCACAGTCATCTGTGGGGGGGCGCCAAAAAAAAAAAGAAAGAAGAGAAAAAAAAAAAATCAGATAATCAAAAGACTGAAACCATCCAGGAATGGAAAAAGGGAAAGAAGAGGAAGAAAAACCTGAAAATGATTGAGGTGTAGTAACTGCAGCACTGATGTACATATGGCGATTATTGTCGGGGAAATAATCACGATATTGCAAGTTCCACGATTAGTACATTCATTACAGTAATTCAGTGAAAACTTTATTACTTCCACATTTTTCACATGAAACATTCTTTTGGTCCTGCAGATAAAAATGTCAATGCTTCATATTGGGAAAAAAAACAATTCAGTCAGAAAGTGTCGTTAAGGGACCCTTTCTCAGTGTGAACACACACACACACACAGACACACACAAACAAAATGTGACATGTGGCATACGATCTATGATTAACGCACCGTGACTTTTTGAATTGAAGTTAACAGTAAAATCGGTTAATCCTGACATTCCTAATATAATGACTATTACTACTGATAATAAACATGATTTCATACTCATGTAATAATACCGTGATAATTACTGAGTATTTGTACAACTGAGTACAGTCTAGCAGTAAATATTAGAGTACAGTAGTGTATGTCATAAAACGATGATGTGGTTGTATGAGGTTCTCATCGTGTGATCCCGTTGGTCCATCATCTCTTGGTCAACTGGTGTGATATGAATTGCCGTTATGCTAATGTGGGTGCAGTAGACGCAGGATAATAAACAGAATACTGCACCTCTGGAATAAAACCACTAAGGCATGATACACACACTCGCTAAGAACCTTTTCATCTTTATATGTGAAGTTATCTCCATTGGCCACAGATGATGAAGTTAAGAATCCATTAAGACACATTTTGCAACTTTATCTTATCCTCCAGGGCCCCTTCCCTCCCTTTTGAAAGTAATAATCCAGAATATAATATCTCTCCCCACCTCATGAGCCCTTTGAAATACTTCATGGTGCGAGGAGATGATGGTAAGAAGTGGCACTGTGAACTGTGTTTTATAGTAATGAGGTGATAACGGCGGATGATAGAAAACTGTGACCTCACGTATATTTGGTGGCTTCGAGAGTTGTGTCTGCTATCTGCTGATTATGAAACCAGTGAGGGAGCCTTCAAGTACAGTGGAAACTCTGCATTTATGTATGTGGTGTCCTCTCAACTCATGCAAGCTCAAGCACAAGTAGCTTCACTTTGTCCCACACTGCTTCATGATCAGCTGTGAATGAAGGGTCCTCTCCGCCCGCTACATCATCCTGTCACATGGGGCGTCCTGCGTGGCTTCACCACCCCCAGAGGCATCTCATACACCCAGCCAGCGCTGGAGTGAGCGATGAGTGCATGTATGCACCAGTGCACCTGGTAATGCATCGCCACAGAGATCCAGAAAGGTCCCGTCTGAGGGCTTCATTCAACGCTGCAGTGATTTAGGAGGAAATAAGCTGCACTGCTGGCTGATTCAAATCAACAACACACACTTTCTGTGCCTCCTTGTCTGAGGAGTGCTAGTTCACACACACAAGAAAACAATTCCTGAATATTTTTAGCCTGCTGTTGTTGTTTTTGCATCTTTGCTTTATGTGTCTGCTGAGTTCCTGACACCGGCAACAAAAGTGGGAAAAGGGATGTTTCACAAACACGGTTTTAAATACGACAGAAGAATGACACATACAGAAACAGACACATAAAAAGTGGGTATGTAAGAATTTTTTAGATGATTCCCAGTACAATATTGTATCATTGTATCAGCATTCTTACGCAAATAACTCCTGTAACAGTGGTTTACTTTGTACTCTCCAGCCACTAATTGGCTGCAGACATTCCCCCATTTTTGACTGTACAAGCCCCTCTAAAACACTGTGAGCCTCTGGAGGCTAAAACCACCTTCCCATGTGTGGACTTATTTTGTAGTATCCAAAAATATCATATTGTCATCCATTTATCGGGATGCAAGGATATATAATCTATTTTAAAAAATCATTGAGGCAAACAAAGCACCGTGGTTTTGCTCAGAGAACCAGGTGGAACTAATGCCCCAAAACAGATACTAACGGCCTCATACACAGAAGAAGAAAACAGCACAGGACAACTAGCACTAACACAACGTAGTGGAGGAAGTGCGATGCTAGAACATCTCAACCACAACCACCCAGTTTATACATCCAGTCCACACTGTTTTCATCAATGGAAATCAATGTCGGGCAAAGAAATGCGCTAATAACATCGACGTCTGATCACCAGATTGACACTTGAAGGACACTATGGTTTCGCCAACTTCTGCACACAGACAAATGTGCAGTTACGTAGGAAACTCAGAAATAGATGCGAGGCTGGTGAAACTCCCTCTGCTGATGCTAACTCCGTGTCAGTTCTATGCATGCATGTCTTGCCTGAGGACACATGTAACTTCACAGAAAACAAATCACCTCGTCTCACATGAAATATTTAGTCACCACCTTTGAGGGTGATAAGAAATACATTAGAAATAGCTTTCTCCTTTTTATTCCCGTCTTCTTTTAATCTCCTGGTGCAAGTTGGCTGCACAACGGAGGAGAAATTTATAGCATGGTGTTGTTACAGTCTACATATGTTGTCGGAGTTGGAAGGTCTGGTGTTCTTAACCTTTAACAGGTTTTACTGCATGACCTGGCAAAGAGCCCGTAGTTTGCATACAGTGGACTGCAATACTGTAACAGGCTTTATCACACAGGCAGACTGAACACAGAGAGGTCCATTGAGCAAAAAGGCCTGTAAATGCAAGTGGTGTTCAATTTAATGTAATACTCTTTTCTTTTTTTCCATTCAGGATCAATCTCCCGGTAAAGTGATTTAGATGCTTTTGATTGCATGCCTCTCTGTTGACTGAAAAAAGACGTTTCAAGGAGAAGCACTCGAGCGTACCGCACTGAACGAGATCACATTTATTCATCAAGCGCGTTTAATATGAGAACACGCTACACTGCAGCATGCTGCCAGGAAATATTTTATATCGCATTTTTAATTAATAGCAGAAAACACTTGTGTTATTTACTGACACACACATTTTTATTTCAATATGCTGTGACGGTGTTCACGTAAAGTAATGTGCCTCCATCCTCCATAGATCACCGAGCTCCATAGCATCAAGAATATTACCAGGATGCCACGGGAGACGAAAAAACACGCTGTGGCAATCATTTTCTGCGATGACACATCTAAGACTTTCGCCTGTGAATCAGGTAAGAGTCTTTCTCTCCCTGTGGAAGAAGCTTTTTGACAGTTAAATGACTATTGACTGTTGCATAGCAGTGGGGAAAAGGGAGGCACTGAGTTTGTTTGTGCTTTCAAAGGCGTGTTTGTGTGTCAGCAATGCAGAGTTAAGCCGAGTGGTGCTCATTTGCTGCTATATTAAGGTGCGAGGGGATGTGATACGAAATAATGATTTTCATATTTCAGGTATGAAAAACAATATCAGGCATCATTTGCAGTGCGTTTCAGCCAAATAATGAAGCGTAACAGTCGCAATTCTTCTGTTTCACATAGAGAACAGCACCTGACCTGCATGTTTGGATGAGATGTGTATTCTTTAGGCGGAACTAATCAAATATCAATATGGCAGATCAGGTGGATGTCCACTCCAGACCTGTGATAGCTCCCTCTAGCTTTTCAACATTGTTATTGCTTGCACCTTACGTGTATGAAGAAGTACTAATGGTTTTATTATGTTTGAAGTCCATGGAAGGTCTCACCTCAGCACAGTGATTCCTAATTACAGACGTTGGTATGAGGAGACAACAGTGACTAGCGTCTTAGTATTTTTCCAGTAATGATCTTTGACAACAATCAATCAACAACCTCTTACAGAGAAATCTCATCAACAACAGCACTTTGATCATTTTGTACTTTACCCAAATGTGGCCATGGATGTGCATGCTCCGCCGTCCTCAGCTCAGCAGCCACCGACTAATGACGACGGCAAATTCAACAAAGAATACGTGGGATGTTAGGATTTTAAAATGTTTATCATTGTCTAGAAAAAATAATGTAACTGACATAAAATTACAGACTATAAATGTGTGTTTATGAGATCATGCTAGTGTGGTTTTACAGATGTCGGACATGGACACAGACGTCGTCCCACCATAGTTTCTCAGGCTGCCTGTGTGCTGATGAAGTGTTTGCTTAGCCAATTTTCCCGTGTCTTTTAAAAGTGTCGGCGTTTAGAAGCACTTACAAGTCAAAGTAACACTTAGTGAGAAAAGCAGAATCTGGGGAGGTAAAGCACAGCACAGCTACCTGTGTGTGTGTGTGTGTGTGTGTGTGTGTGTGTGTGTGTGTGTGTTTCTGCTTGCTGCTGAGTTTGAATGAGGCGCTTCAGGCAACAACAGACCCTTCTGTCACACTCCAAAGCTGTGAAGATGTGTCCCGCTGGACAGCGGAGTTGATCTCAAAAACAGTCAGTCTGTCTGCACCAACCGTTGCACAAGGTTTGGCATGAACGACACGAAAACACACATGTTACATAAACATGTGATGAATACACACAGAAACACTGCGGACGACTTTCTCTGTACACATCAGCGTCCGTGGTTGCATATCCCATAATTCCACAGGGCTTGGAGTTAAGGCGCTTCACAAAGATAAACAACTCCAGCGTTTGCCTCATTTCATACCTCAGTGACTCTCACCAAAAGCTCACATAAGACAATGGAAATCTTCCTCACGGTAAACAATATTGTTTCTGACTCAACAGGAAGGAAAATTGGTGTTTGCAAACAACAGACGGTGACGCAGACTTCCAGATTTGATTAATGGAACAATTTGTCTCCACTTAGCCTCCAATTAAAAAATTTCACTCTTCCAATAAATGCCCCTCCGCCTGTATGTGCAGTCAATGCCTCTCACAAAGCCAAGGCTGCGACCGCTGCTTTAAAAACAGTCAGTCGACAGCAGAATTCTTTCATTAGGGAAATGCAATAAAGAAACACAGACAAACAAGTGTCTGCTACCTGCTTTTTCTCTCCAAAACTCTTTTTTTAAATGCTCCAGGGTGGAGGAAATAAACACTGTATAAATAATAAAATGGCTTTAGACATGCTAAAGGGGGGACTTTTAAAAGGAGGAAGACCACCAGTGGTGTTGCACAGTCGCTTAGACCTGTTGCTTCGATCTGTTGCATTTCTTGCAATTTACTGATTGCTTGACCAGGTGATCTTTGTGACTTTGGCCATACTGCTCCAACAGAGCTACTTATGTCTCATAGACCTCGGAGCTGATATTGGCGGAGGAGCAAGGAAAAACCTAGTTGCCATCTGTTGTTGGCTGTTGCCGAAGCCGCTGCCTCTTTTAATCTGCACTGAATCGATCGGATTGATTCCCCCCTCTCGACCCCCCCGTGGTTACTGTTAGCTGTACTCATCTCCTGTACATCTTCTGATAGTTCACAGAGGATTTATGTGTAAACAGCAACGCTGTGGTAGTGTAATCTACACAGGTTTTATTGTCTGCATTGATATGGAAGAGTTATGTCGTCGCTGTGTGGGTGCTTGCAGAGCTGGACGCGGAGGAATGGTGTAAGCTGCTGTGCGTGGAGTGCCTGGGCGGTCGTCTCAACGACATCAGCATGGGAGAACCAGACCTGTTAGCAGCGGGGGTGCAGAGGGAGCAGAACGGTGAGTGCCCAATTAGTCCCCGCTAACACTGACAACCATTCGGGGTCAATCTGTCTCACCGTGCCTGCCACCAAGCAGTTTGCGACTGTAGCCCAGGTGTGTGTGTGTGTGTGTGTGTGTGTGTGTGTGAGCCCTCAGAGGGTTATGGGAGCACAACCGCCACTGGCTCAGCCATTGAGGGCCATCTTTTTTTGTCAATATCTAATCAGAAATTGAGCATTTGCATTAACTCATGTTGGATTTACTTCAGAAGTGTGTTTTAATGTGTGTGTGTGTTGAAGGAAACCTGTGTGTGCGTTGGAGCGCGGGTCACAGGCTGCGGTCGGGGCTCTGTTCCTGGCCTAATGAGAAGTGCTGTGCATCACTGGCTTCCCTCATAATGAAGCTTGTCACAGAGATGGATGAGATTATGGCTCGGAAAGCCATGTGAAATAAATGTGCTCCCCCACATATTCCACTCACAGGAAATGGAAATGGAAAACCAGAGGAGACAACAGCAGCGGCGCTCAGTCTCTGTAAACTCACAGAGGAAATCGAAAAGGCAACAAGCAAAGAAGAGTAGTTTAAAGTTGTAAAAGGCCAAGTAATTGAAAAGAATCTGACATCACATCACCCGTTTCACTGCGAGCCCCAGAGTCAGATTGTATTCCTCAGCATGACTAGTTTATTGAAGCTATCGAAACACAAGATGTCGTCAGTGCGGCAGTGAACTGGGGTGAAACAACACGATTTCTCTTCCTTCTCCTCGCGGCTTGACTCCCGCTGTTTGGTGCTCGGGCAAAACTGAAGCAGGCCAGCGCATCTCTGCTGCTGCTATGAGTGAATGAATCAAGAGGCTGCGCCTGCAACCATGTTTCAATTAGAAGCCCTCCCCAAACAGCAGGGGCCGATAATTAGATCAGAGTTCCTTTTCACCGTCCCTAAAAATACGCACCCCTATGACATTGCCATTTTCTATCTGCTGTCGACACATGGCTTATTTTGAATCATTAAGCGTAATTAGTGGGAACTAATTTAGATTATGGCGAGGCCTCTCTCTCCCTCTCTCTCCGTCTGCCGCAGCGTTGGTTTAATGTGAATGGGGAGATTCGGCTTCGTGTTTCTCCAGGCGGCTGGATGGATGCAGTATCTCGTTCAAGAGGAAAAATGATTTGACGTGTACAAAAGTACAAACTGGATCTCAAACTAACACCTCTCGTTTCTTCAAGACTGCGGCTTTTATGGGGTGAAAATTCGATTTGGCACGTTTTGTTTCCTGCTTCGAGATGGAAACACAGATATAAACAAATGCACATCGCAAAGAGGTGAATAAAACGTGACCGGAGCTGATCCTCTCTCTCTCTCTCTCTCTCTCTATCCCCACAACCCAAACCTTTAACCTTTCTATTCACATTTTATTTCTAGTTGTATGAATGAACATGTTGCAGCTGTGAATGACAATGTTCTGGAGTAAAACTTGTGCTCTGATGAAGCAAAGGCACTTGAATAATTCATGTCTGGTGAGGAATGCGGAAGCAGACGGCGTCTGTATGTGTTTTGTGTCGCCAGTAGTGGATGTTTGCGGGTCTCTGTACTTGTCTGGTTATCTCACAGTGCCTCTAAACTAAACGCAGTCTTGTTCTACATTTGGAAAGTATTCTCTCTTGCTGAGCGTTCGAGACGATTGATGCTTTAACCAGGAGTCTCTGTAGTTACCACAGGTTTGTTTTGTTCAGCTTTAGACAGGCACCGTGCTTCTGTTTTACCCTGCTTCAAATTCAGTGAGCGAATCTTGTGATGTTTATCTTGCAGACACAAGAGTGGTATTGATCTTTTCTCTCATCTAATTCCTGGCCAGAATCTTGCTTATCGAAATGACAAAGGCTTCCTTTAAGTCAATTCCCAGCAAATGACAATGATATGTAGATATGAAAGTCTCCTTTCCCCTGATGCTACGTGGTACACAGATTATTTGGAGGATCAGAGCCACTGCTACTGGAAACCTGCGACAAATACCAGATTATATGAATAGCTTTAAAGTGACATTAAGAAGGTTGAGATTTCTGAACTGATACACCACACATCATCTAGGGGGCAGCATATCGCTGCTACTCGTTGCCCACTTGCCTACTTAAATTAGGAAATGTTAATTATAAACATTTCAGAAGCCGTTTTGACTGATTTTCATCTTCTTCTCCTTGATTTTGAAACTGAAAGCATGTTTGTGAATTGTTGTGAATCTTTCCAGAACGTTTCAACGTGTACCTGATGCCGACCCCTAACCTGGACATCTACGGGGAGTGCACCATGCAGATCACCCACGAAAACATCTACCTGTGGGACATTCACAACGCTCGCCTCAAACTCGTCATGTGGCCTCTCAGCTCGCTCCGCAGATATGGCCGGGACTCCACCTGGTTCACTTTTGAGTCTGGAAGGTGTGTGAGCATGCATGGCCTCGTGCTGTGTGTGTGTGTGTGTGTGTGAGAGATTGAAATGCTGGATGTTGGAGGGGAAGAAGAAACTTTGCGAACTTTGTGGGGAAAAAAACTCCGACAAAGCTGTATTGGATATCTTAAACATCCCAGGATGTCAGCGTTTGCCGCTGAGCCCTTCAGGCGATGGTTTGACAGGTGACTCTGTGAACGTGTGTCTTTGTTTGTCTCGTATCTACCTGCGCGCGCGCGAGCACATCCATAGCAGGCTTTTACATCAGCGTGCTTCTCCTCCATCTTGCATGTTTGTAAATCAGTGATCCGAATGTGAGCGCCATCAAAGCGTGTGTGCACTTCTCTTTGTCTGTGTGTGTTCCTGGCACAGGATGTGTGACACCGGAGAAGGTCTGTTCACGTTCCAGACGCGGGAGGGGGAGATGATCTACCAGCGGGTCCACTCGGCCACCCTGGCTATTGCCCAGCAGCATGAGAGGATGATGGAGGAGATGGAGAAGAGCTCTCAGGTATCTTTTTATTTTTCCTAAACATGTTTGGTTGTTTTCCTGAAACCTACTTCTGCTCACAAAGAACAGTTTTTCTCATGTGCTGCCAACACTTGGAACACTTGTGGCTGTCAGACGGAAAGAGGGGAGAAGGTGAAAATCATCAACATGCATCTGTACACATGGAAAAAGCTTTTAATTTGACCTTTCCTCTACTTTTTCCACACCGATTGATCTAACAAACGCTGCTCACAGACGTGTTTTAGATAACAACTGAGAATACATGACCTTCTGTATCGCTGCTCGGTCTCCTTCCCACTTTTACCTTGGACCAGCAGCCCTCTGACACCCCGCTGTCTTGGCCTCCGCTCCGTCCTTTCTTCATAACAGCCATCTCTCCCTCCTTTCTTTCTTCCTTCCTTCCTGCCTCCCCCTCCTCCCCCGCTATCATCTGTATGCTTTATTTATGTAGGCCTGCCTTGTGTTTGATGAGCCTTGACCATATGGCCATGCTCTCAGACATTACCATGTAGGAGCGTTTCCAAATGCTGCGTTTCCTTGCGTCTCTATAAATCACTCCAGTAGCAGCGCAAACTGACCACCTCCACAGGTCAGTTTGTGCGGCTGCTGAACACCCACTTACAAATGTAATGAAATATTTCACATATGACTCTCGCTCTCTGCATGCTTCTTTGCCTGCTGACTAACGCTGAGTAAGTGTCCCCTGTTGTGAGTGACAGAAAGCAGCGGTTCCGTTTGTGTGTTCCAGAGCCACTCGCGAGAGATGCTCACCAAGTCCATCTCACTGCCACGCAGCGCCTACTGGCAGCACATCACGCGTCAGAACAGCGTGGGAGATCTCTACTGTTACCAAGGTGGAGTTAATTATCTTACACATGTTCCCTGCACCTTCACTGGAGATGATGATGATGATGATGATGATGATGACAGGAGGAAGATGGATTTTTTTTTTTGTTCCAGTGGAGGAGTTATGAAATGACACATAGTATGACACGGTTACAGGTACTATACACCAGGTACTAACCCATGCAGACCAGTTCTGTGTTTCAGTGGATCTTTGTCTCCTTGGACAAAGAGTCAGAGACACAGATCCTAATCTGAATGAGATGATCAGAGATACAAGGGCGTGTGTTTGTGTGTTCCACGTTGTGGTCACATTATTGGGGAACACACATTTCCTTTTTGGGTTGTATGTGTGTGTGTGGGGGGGTGGGGGGTGGGGGGGCGCTCAACTATCCTGCTGGGTGTTCTCTTCATGTGCACAGATACTTTAGCTGAGCTTCATGTGTGTGTGTGTGTGTGTGATAATGATATAGACTAGAGGTAGCAAAGTGATTAGTGAGTTGATGAGATTAGGCCGTGCCCGTGGTATTACTTGATTAGTAGACTTATTTGAGGATTATAGGCCTTGCGGCTTCCACTGATAGAGGAAACCAAGCAAAGATGAAAGTGGCGCTTGACGTCATCATATTCTTTAGAAAAGCAAAGGATGGATTTTGTTTTCATTATCATTTAATTGCGGCCGTGATAAATTCAAACACCAAACGTGAGTCCTCCGTTCCAAAACATCGAGTCTCGCACAGTCAACAGAGGAACTCATCATTCATAAGCTCAGTCTCTATAAACTCTGGTGAGCGCAGGAACGTCTCCCTCATTCATCACCCTGCCTGCTCCACCAGCCCTCCCACACTCGTCTTCAGTGTGTCTGATGGCTGCGGAACGACCCTCCGACTTCTGAGTCCACCGCTCACACACACACACACACACACTCTTAGCACTTATCTCCCTTCCGCGCCTATGACGGAGCAGGGTGCATCTGAGAGCGCAGAGGAAGGTCTCGTCAGACAAGGTGGATGAGAAGCTGATTCAGGGGCGAGGGGAGGGAGGGAGTCTTCACTCTTGTCATGTTGTTTAGAAAGTCAGACGAAAGTGGGGTTATTTGCTCTTTTAGCACGGTAATACATTGATTCCACCTCCTTGTGGAGATACAGTATACACAGCACACAGTGTATGGTTGAACAAAACATCTGCATGATATGATAACTCAGTTTGTCATCGTGTTCTTTGACTTGGTCCTAGAAATCATTTAAACTTTCCCTAGTAACAGCAATATGACTTACTAGAGTGGGTGTGAAAAGTGGTAAAGAAACAAAACAAAACTGTCTTTAGCTCCTTGACTGCGTCTGTGCGTGTACGATGAATATCCAATCAGCACAGTCAATTTGCAGAGTCATACTTGAGCTGCTTTCAAATACCCTGAGGGTCCGGGTGAATAATTAAAGGGCTCCTTTTTGTTTATTTCTTTTCCCGTGTCAACGTCAGGAAGTGGCAAATGAAATTGTGTAACTCCTTCATTTTTAAGTACAGCACAGCTAGATATTTATGTAGCTGGAGAGCTGTGAGTTTATTCATGAAATGTACTCTGAGGAGTGTACTGTACTTAAATACAGATGATAAAGCAAGTATTTAAAAGTAATGTCATAATAGTATTGATTTTTGCATCTCACTTTATTCAGTCTTCCAGTGTCGCTCCTGATGCAGTGTAACAAGTACACTTTAAAGGTTTTAAGTCGAAAGGTGCCAGGCCTGTCGGAAAAGGTTCAATAACTCACTTTAGTGCTGGAACGGGAAAAGGAACAGGAATGCCTGTGTTTTTCATGGACCCTCTTTCATTTTTATTTTTCGTGCTTTGCCTTGCTCTTCCGTTTAGTGCTGTTGCATTAGCAATTCTAATGGATGGAACACTGTTCTTAGTTTGATCGGCTGGGAGCGATGCACGGGGAGCGGTGGTGGGCATCAAAGGGAGAGGATGATAACAGCATCGTATCTGCAACAGGAGATGGGGAATATAGTCTATGGGGACACCCTGCGAAGAGACAGACAGGTAAAACAGTTGTGTGTCTCTAGTGGGTGCAGACGTCGCAGTTATATTTGAATCCAAATTCAAATCACATGACCCGGTCTTGACGGGTGATCCGACATATTGTTGCCACATAAGCTGCACACC
The DNA here is from genome assembly GCA_901007665.1 of Aeoliscus strigatus. NCBI lineage: Eukaryota > Metazoa > Chordata > Actinopteri > Syngnathiformes > Centriscidae > Aeoliscus > Aeoliscus strigatus. Next base: position 529,046 of record CAAKHB010007986.1, on the reverse strand, counting down.
AGCAGTCCTGCATAAATTGGACTTTGTGGCACAGTGTCTTTTCTCTGGTTACAGCTGTTACTAGCGCGTCATGGAGGTGATCGCACGGCAAGGAAGAAAGGCGCCGACAGGTGTGCGCCTCCATGCATACGTGCATGAACCGCTTGCGTGCGTGTACCTCGGCCTGCCATTGTCTCTGTCAGAGCGTATGAGTGTGTGAGTGGCCTCCCTGCCTGTCCTGCCTGCTCCAGCCCAGCAGCTGCCACCCCGCAGCAGATAGGATGACATGACCTTCCCAGGTAATGAAAAGGTACTGACAAATCACTGTGTGCTTCTCAATGGGAGACTGGAGGGATGCTGGCAGCGCTGCTCTTTTTTTTTTATGACTGTCTTTTGTGCAGTTGTGTCTCCTGTTCGAAAAAGTCATGAGGGGGGGGTTGGCATCGTACAACACTTGCTTCTGTTTATGACCGAGGAGATCTGCTTCACCCTGTCTGTCTGCACTGGGCGCCTTGCCTCTTTTTTTTTTCCCCCCCAGCCCAAATTGGCCTCTGTGGGGTAGAGGGATTGGACTGGCAAAGATGTGAAGAGGATATGCCTGGTTGCTCACCGGTTGTTTTAGCAATCTATTAAGTAAAACAGGGAATGCACCCCCCCACACACACACACACACACACACACACAACCGCCACCACCCACTTTGTTTTTTGCCTGCACAGCCGCAGTGTAGAAAACTGACCAAGCTCCATTTGAAGCCGGAGCCTTGTCTCATTTTTATTTCAGGGGATGGAAAGAAAAGACTTATCGACTGGGATGTGTGTGCATGACTCACCTGTTGGTTGGAGGTTTTCTGGTGTCATCCTCCTCACACCCACACCGGCTTCTCCCGGCTCCCTCCTGCAAGCTGTTTCCTTCAGTCCCACAGGAAAATGATTTTACTTTATTTATTTTATGACACTAGACTGATTCTGTGGGGCACACACACACACACACACACACAGGTAGGCAGCCATAGGTATTTGACACTGATTGCCATGCTGACTACGTATGTTTTTTATATTCCTGTGTTTGCAAATCACATTTGCTCATATGCGCTGGAGCAGCAGAGGAAATGATCTCTTTGTCAATTCCATCATCATGTGCCCTCCAGACGAAAACAGCTTATCGTAAAATGGTTAATCAAATTTCAATTAACTTCTGCAGGTGAACGGATTTGAAACATAGGAAAAGTATTGATGCAGTACAAGTACGCGCTGATAGTCAGGACCATGTGTGCTGTAGGTCTGAGCTGGTTACAGCTGATTAGTTGTATTAGGTTTTTGCTCCTCCTGAAATATTGATCATGGACCACTTCCCACTTGTTTGGTGCACAATCAGCAGCCTGCCAACCTCTTTAATCCCCACCTACCTCAGTATGCACATCTCCAAAGAGCCTTCTCATATATTATTAATGCTCTCACAGTTGCACAAGTATCCATTACCCCCGTCTCGGCGCGGCTAACAATGAACTGCAGAGCAACTTTGACCATAATAAAGACTGTCGCTCATTCTCATCACTCAGAGGTTGAAAGCTGTTTTTTCACAGTAATTGCCATAATTGTATGTGTATTTTTTGTATGTGAAGTATGAGGGTATCAGCGAGGACAGTAGAAGGATTCAGAAGTATTGAACTGAGACAGATAAACCCCCCCCTTAAAGATTTGCACCCGGGTGACATTTCCCCCTCTTTTATCCCCCCACTCCTCACAGGAACCAGCATGGCTATGACGTTTATCCCACGAGCACAGACGTTCCCGAGTTTTCTGTCAGATGAACCAGAGCCGGAGGACAGACAGCGCCAGGAAGAGGCACCATCACCCTCTAGTGGCTGTGAACCCAGTTGCAGTCTGAGGCGCCTCCAATGACAAGAACTGGACACTTGAACCACTACTGTAGAGAAGATGTAGAAATATGTAAAGTGACACGTTTATTATATATCATTCCTTGGTGAAACAGTTTCAGCAGTAAGCGATTGATGTATTGAAGCTTTTTTTTTTTGTCTGTTGTGACAGAAGTAGTGTCAAAGATTGCACCAAAAATTATTTTATTGTAGTTTTTAGTGTCTCATGTTAACATTACACCGTTAAAGCCAGCTGAACCCATTTAAAAAAAAAAAAACAAAACACTGCACTCCACGTTAAGAAACACACCTACACCACCTACATCTTGATCAGTGTGATTTCAGTCCACACGGTAAACTGATGGAATCACATAACTGGCTCATTTCACAGGATTTTGACACACAATCCTCCCACATTCACCGTTCTTTGCTTCCTCTCAAGAATGTGAAATCTATCAATGCCTTATACAAAAAATGCTTGAATTTGATGGCAGTGATTGATCAGCTAAAGCCCTTTATTGACAACCAGCAGAGAAAGAAACAGGTGGCATGATGTAAGAGTGGGCAAATGATGGATGGATGGATTCTCACTGGGAGTCTATTTTAAAGCACCAGTGTTACAGCACATTAGCAGAGCAACTTGATCCATCCAGCCACATGTACTCCATGTAATACCTGGTTCATTAGCAAGAAGAGAGAAGCTGTTTATTACCTGTAAAACGTTTACCATTCAGCCGTGGGGTCGGGCAAGAGATCATGCTAATTTTTACTCAGCTGGCATGACGTCTATGTAGATGTACCTAACTGATGTTGCATTAATCACTGAGGCAGGTAAGACTGTGCCAGAACAACGTGAACCTGGCAAAAGTTAAACTTTGGCATTTTGGGAAGTTTTCGATGAAGCTGAGAGTTTGAAGAGACGCTCAGCAGGTTCCAACCAAGGTGTTAATGTATCATGTACTAAAATAGATACTTATAAATACAGATTGACATACATTTGGCTGTGGAGACTGCTTTTATTCTTATTAATCACTCTAGAAAAAAAATCCCCAAATGTCCCATGATACCTGAAACAACATTCTAAGGAATCATCAGCATACAGAGTGAGTGTTTGCTGTCTCTGACCTGACTAGAGGCCTAACAACTACTTTTAGTCAAACGATTGTTTGACAGTTTTTCTTAAAATCCCGACAGCATGAAGTAAAACAAAAATATGTTAGTGGTGGTCGAAGAAGAAACTGCAGAAACTGCAAAGTAATGGCAGCGATTCGTTTTTTTGTAGGATTTGAGGGAATACATGGTCGCTGTGACAATACTGTTCATTGTCCTTGTAAAAGAAGTGCCTTCCAACAGACAGTACCGTAAGAACCATTTGCATTTTCATCTTTCATGAAGCAAGAAGAGTTGCTGTTTGTTCGAAACTATTTCAAAAGTGACGTCTCTTCAGCGAAACAAACAACAAACACACACAAGTGAAGTAGATGTCGCCCGTTGATGGCCATGCAGGACTCTTTTTAATGACTGTATTCTGTAAAGCTGGTCGTGATTTGTTGTTGTTGTTGTTGTTGTTGTTGTTTTTTTGTTTGTTTTGTTTTTGTTATCAGTTTGTCAGAACGTGCCAGAAATTCTGAAATGTGAATCCAACGAAATACTGAATCAGTCCTTTGGTGTACATTCATATTAACAAGCACTTCCAAAATTAAATCCTCCAGTTTGTGACATTATGTTATAACTTATGTTTAAAACAACAACAACAACAACAACTAACAGCACATTTACCGACAATTGTCAGATAAAAAAAAATGGATTTGTGTCCTTGCTGAGGTTGGTTAACTCGTATGTACAATAGCTCCATCTTGGCTGGAATGACTGAGGGGACTGAAGAGAACTAGTTGTGCGTCATTTGCATTTCTTTGATCTTGTTTGTTGTTGGTTTTGTGTGGCTGTTTGTGGTCCTCCATGTTTTTTGTCAGCGCACATGTTAATAGCACTTTGATCATATGAAATGTAGTTTTCACTAAATGTACATATGTTTTTTGATGACAAAAAGGAAATAAACTGAATGTTCTGTCCTGTTTTTAACCGTCCTTTTTTGATGTGTTTATTTTTTGTTGTAGGGTGACTGTGTCTTTAGTGAGTAGGGCTTCAGCTGGGTGGCAGTGCTGCCCTTCTGTCAAAGCACTTGTTTCCCTTTGTTGTTGCTTTGTGGCGACTGGTAGAAATACTCCTCTGAGCTCGGCCCACTCAGTGTCCCAACGACTTACAGGTGACTCTGACAACAATGGAGGGGGACCCGAAGCTCACACCCCTTCGGGTGAGGTAACGACCAATCTTAGTACTAGTAGCAGGGCTCCCCACTAGTCAGTTCAGAACTGAAGAAGCTTGGATGAATGAATGAATGGTGGACATATGGCCTCTCTGAATACCACGGGTATCAGGATTTGACACTGTGTCTTTGACATGTGTCTTTGTGTTTTGTGGCGGGCGTGTGCAGTGGAAACCAAAGCATCTGATGTCCGTCTGCTGTGACGATGCCTCCGCCATCAGGGAGTAACGTTTCCATGCTCTGTAACAACACATGGGTAGGTGGTCAAAGTAACCACATGGGGGAAAAAAAAGATGGATAAAACCAATGCAGCTACATGTGCTGAGTTGATCATTTGTGTTATTTATTGCATTTAAAGACACATTTTTCTCCATATAGCAGAAACCTTGTGAGGGATGCGCCGTCCCTTTCCACGTCCTGTCTGTCTTCGGGTGGTGAGGTCGCGTCCGAGGAGGAGTGCTCTGTGCTCTGATGGATGACCTTTGTCCCCTAGAGTTGATCAAGGTTGGTATTTATTTAAATGTGATATTTCACATTTCAGTGAATCACTTTCTGGAAAGAATCACAAGTAGAAATCAACGACGTAGTGGCTCTGTTGTTTTATTTGGACCATCGTCTAGAGAAAAACTCACAAACAAGTATCACACAGCTCAGCGAGACTGGAAAGCTGCATTCCAAACAACAATGTCCCTCAGTGCTCTGCGTTTTCACCTTGTCCGCTCTCGTCATGTCTCCTAGAGGAATAGACCAGAAGTCCGTTACTCCCTCTGCCTCCATTTCTGCAGAAATAAATAAATCAGACGACACAGAAACAGCAAACTTTGAATGCTAGCTCACCAATCATTGAAATTTGAGCAGCATGGCCCTTTAACGAATGGTAGAAATGACGGATGAGAATGTAAATAACATTAGAACAAAACATCCAGTACATAATTGCCTAATTAGAGTTTAGGTGTCGTATTAAAACTGTGCTGTGAATAACAAGCGTCCTCGACAGCCCACTGGGGAATGCAGCCGTCTCTCGCGGTGGTATTGAGTGACTGTTCTTCTCGTCGTTAGCTGATTAGACACCATTGTCCTGGTTCAAATGGAAACCAGGCAGGATGAGAGGAGGAGGAGAGCAATTACACAGGCTTTTGTCAATCACATTACTCAAGGGTAAGGGAAGAGAAAGAAACGATGAGACAGGCACGATGGCGACTGGCATTCAGAAACATATTTCAGTAATCGGAATGTAAGTTGCCACATTTATTTAGCCGTGCTGGACCCAAACAGACAGTAGATACACACATGCATGTATGTACCTGTTTATATCGAAGTTCTTCTGTGTATATACTGTATATATATGTATATATGTATATGTCTGTGCGCCAGGGTTCAGGAAGGCATCGTGCATCGTGTTACCTATTGTCTCCTCGATGCTGCAGTAAAGATACATCTACTGAAGACTACCGACGACTGCTTTCCTTCAGCTTTGTATGTGTGTATGTATGTACGTAAGGCTACAGGACTTTTTTTGTCAATGTTTCTACAACGTTTCTTGGCTAATGGTTGACTTTTTTATGAAAACAAGGCTCTAATATTACAGGTTTTTTGTCAAATGTAAAACGAAAGTATAACCTTTGTGGAAAAAAAATGTAAGGCTATAGAATATATGTTTTTTCATCAAAAGTGAGGCTATAGTGTGATGTGTTTATCCAAAAAAATGTTTTTTTAATCAAACAAAAAGGCTATGGCATTTTTTGTCTAAAAAAAACAAAAAACAACTTAAGGCTGTAGTATGACATTTTTTCCATCAAAACTCATTAGGCTTTCATCATCAGTATGATGGGGGGGGGGGGGGGGTCCGTATGATGATGTTTTGTCAAACAACGTAAGGGCACAATATGTTTGTTTTGTTTTGTTTTGGGTTTTTTTTCCAAAAGAAAAGGTTATGGTTTGACACCAAGACAACAAAGGCTTTTTTCATCAAAAAAGTTTATTGTATGCCGGGGTTTGTTTTTTTTTCTCAAATTTTCTCAAAAATGTAAGTCTGTATTGTTTCCTGTGACTGTATGTAGTGTTGATGCTGGGAGTGCTCCAGGACATATGGCTGGGTATGCTCCCGCATATGTACATGTGTTTTCAATTAATGCCGGTGTGCTGTGTTCTAGTAGATAGATAGTTAGATAGATACTTGCACTGCCTCTGTATTGTATTTCAGTATTGTTGTTGTAACTGCATTTACTTCTGCATGTAAAACTCCACACAAAAAGATTCCCAGCCCAGGAATCAAACCAGGGACTGCGACCACTACCACCACTAAGATACAAACATACACACACACACACACACATACCCATTTCTGAGACGGGTGCAGCTTTACTCTGTACTCCACCCTCCTGCTCTTCCTCCTGGAGTGTTCATGTGAAATGTAGAATTCAGTTAATCCCTTGTTCCACTTTTGTTTCTTGGTCTGTAAGTAACCTGTAGACAAAAACTAGTAAAAAAAAACCTGTTATTAAAATGTTTAACATAAGATATAGACTAAACGTCTGAGGGTCCTGGACATGTACGGTGAAAATGAACTGGACTTTTGTCTCATATTCACCATTAAATGAAACTACCATAGACTCCTCACTTCTTTGTCTGCAATCAAACTTAGTAATTCAGCAGGGGATCAAATACGTGTTTATGTGAATATAATGATAATCTACAGAGAAGAGTGGGTTCATTTCAGTGTGACAGTCAATTGTCATCATGTCACAACCTTGGCGGAGGTAAGTTTTTGAACTATTACATTAATTTTTTCATGTCCATTCATTGTCCCCAGAGGATGAGCCACCAAATTATCCATCTGATACTTATCATCTCTTTTTTTTTTAATTACTAGATGTATTATTTGCCCTGAAAGACCTTGATACTCGAGCTCTTTATTGCTGCTCCCACTGGTGAAAATACGTTTCCTGAATGTGAACATCCACATTAGAGCTCAATGTTCACTCAAGCCAGTGAAATCAGTACATTTAATCAAACTGCTGTTATGATACAAATATACAGTACATGTGTAATATTGATTATTTGAAAATCAGTGACTGGTTACATTTTACGTTTTATACTGTAAAAGTACACAGAGATGTGAGGAAGGATGAAAAGTGGGAACTTACCTGTTCCTCAGCACCAGTATGACAATGACAGTGAGTAACACGAGTCCCGCAAATCCCGTTGCGCAGTAAATATACATCATGTACACAGACAGGCTGATGCCACCTAATGAGAGAAATGAGAACGGAGAAAAAAAGCTACGAAACAGCCTCATTATTATTTACACTTGTCAGAATCTTCACTTTTAAACATAATTAATGGGAGAACAAGCCCCAGGCAGCAGCATTCAAATGTTCCACAAACTTTTGTCGGCAAACAAATACAAGAATAAAACAATAAATAATAAAAGACTAAAATACAAGAACCTCAGCAACTGTTTTACTGCATTCATTAAGTTTCATCAATCACTCAGACATATTTCAAATCCCTTTGAGAATGACAAAACCTTTATGACTGCAGCGGAGAGAGAGACTTTCTCATTCATTTTTTCTTGTTCATCTCCCGTATCTGTCTGTCCGCGTTTATCTTGTGAGGCAGCTGGATTGTGACGAGATGGACGAGATCACACACAGGAACCCAACGGCTCGACGTCACGCTACGTGTCAGTTTAGGCCAGTTTCAGACGTGACTGAAACTGTTTCAGATGTGACAAATTGCATTTTTTTACGAACTTGACAAATATATTTATCACTATTTATTGACTCATGTGGGCGACACAGCGATGCAGTGGTTAGCACTGTTGCCTCATCGCGAAAAGGTTGATTCCTGTTAAGGGCTCTTTCTATGTGGTGTTTACATGTTCCCTGTCTGCGTGAGTTCTCTCCAGGTACTCCGGTTTCCTCCCACCTCCAAAATCACGCTGAGGTTAATGGGTCACTCTAAATCCTTCACGTGGCCCCGATGAGCTGGTGACCCTTCCTGGGTGTAGCCTGACGTTCACCTGCTCCTGCGTTCAACTAGGATGGACTCCAGCACAGCCGAGACCGTTAACCGGAAGAAGATGTCCTGTTTATACTAGTATTTATCCTTGTTTTAATTTAATCTCCATTTTGTATACAGGACATTTTTATACTTATTTTTGTAATGTTTACTTGCTAAAATTTTTGTATTTATACTATTTCATTTACACTGGAAAGGGAGAATCTCCCCAATCATGTTCTACAATTGCATTGTAAAACGACAATAAAGGCCATTCTCTTCTATTCTAATTATTGTGTGAATCCGTCCTTGTGACCTTCCAACGGACTCCGCACATCCACATTTGTTCCTGTACTGCTTGTAAGCACTGTCCCTTTAAACCAACATGACATTAATACACTACCATTAGCGTACGTTAGTGCAGCAGGATGTTGATCTCGTACCTGGCTGGAGCACCGTCAGCTGCACAGTGGTGGTCTGCATGCCAGCGTCTGTGCTGAAGGTGCAGCGGTAGAAGCCTCCATCTTCCTGCAGCACGCTGGTCAGGTGCACGCGGACATCCAGGCTGTCTGCACAGCTGACCGTGCCCCTGTCGTTGTAGTCCTCGCCCAACGTGCCCCCTTCCACTCTCTTGCATACTCCAATGATGCTCCAGGGTCGGCCCCGTGCCATCCACTCCACAATCACCTGGTTCACCGTGCTGTTGTGCTTATGGTTACAGCCGAGGGTCACGTTGTTACTCTGCTCCGCTATCAACACAGCATCGGCCTCCATCACCTCTGAACTTGAAGGCTCTGTGTCGCCATCTTCCTCCTCCTCCTCCTCCTTCTTCTCCTTCTTCCTCCTCTGGGGGTTCATCTGTGAACACAGGAAGAAATAAATAAACCAATAAATGTGAATTTGTACGTCGATGGTACTCAGTGGTGGGCTTTTACCTAAATCCTCCACCTCAACGTGCCTCATCCAGGGGCCTTGAGGGAACGTCTGAACAGAACACTGATATGACCCGATGTCCTGGTGAGTGACGTTCCTCATGGAAATGCTTCCATCCATAGGCGTGGTCCTCAGGAACTCGATCCTCTCTCTGTAATGGTGAGAGGTGGCCACACCGTACTCGGGATGGAAAACAGCAACGGAATGCTTGTCTGGTCCTCTGGTCCAGGACACCATGGTGAGGTTACCGTCCCAGGGGCACAGACAGTCCAGGATCATCCCTTCCTCCAGACGAACCGTAACAGCCTGTTGGACAACGCCTCGATCCAACAAGTCACACAGTTTATTCATCTGTTCCACATCCTTGGCAGCTTAATTCCAACTGAGGACGTTAAGCTACATTATATAGTACAACATAAAAAATAAACACAAGTGTAATCAGTTATATTACTGGAGAAATGTGTGTATTTAAATTGAACACTGACACATCACAGCAGTTGACTGAGAACACTCACTCAATGTTTAGAAAAATCCAGAAAACACAGTGAAATGTGATGAGTCATTGAAATGTTACTGCTATTTCATTTTAAACAGGGTTGTTATTATAACCAGTTACATATGCAAGGTAACTTTCCCATCACTGACTACGCGGTTGAATATAGATTTAAAGTAAACTCGTGGCCAAGACCATCCTCCCCAAAAGCTCCTCTCCTTGAAGATTATCACATCCATTCAAAGCTTTCCAGCCGTCCCTCCAGGAATGGTAATTAGTCTAATTTGAGCGAGCACACATAAACACAAGTGACAGCAGTAGGCGATCATGCTTCCAAGTGAGGCAGAGGCTTTTTATCTGAGCTGAATGACAATCCAATGCAAGTCCAGTTACACTCTCAGGAGAGTTCTGGCACGTTTGGGGTAATAATGTCTGAAGAGTCCAGCACAACGTACAACAAGCAGCTTTCCTACCAGCTGAGAATCACATTAAACTCTGTTGGCCGAGTGAAGACGTACGAGGGATTTGACACTGAACAAATATTTGATTGTGAAATTTCAGTGACAAGAACGCTTTAAGTATTTGAATATTTCAAGTGTTGAAATGAAAGTTAACACACAAATTAAACAGCGATCTACTGAGACAATAAATCTGAAAAAAAAAATCCTTACCTTTAAAAAAAGGGAGAAAGAGAAGTACCACGAAGTACCAGTGGTCCTTTTGTACAACTTCCATCTCGCCCCGCTGAAGGAGAATGAAAGCGTCATTGATGAGAAGAGTGAAGAGGCTTGCAAAGCTGCGCTTCCTGCTCGCTCTCTGGTTCCAGAGAAACACTTGAGCTACTGGGGCCACACTTCATGGTCGCCCACTGTCAGCTCACCCCACACAGAGGGGCACTTTATCTTCAGATGATGGCTGGACGCTGCCCGCTGGGATGCAAGTGCAAACGCTTCGCTTTCAAACACATGGAGTTTCTTGAAACCGGTAACAGTCCCAGCAGGGTTCACATGGATATGAGTGAATAATCCGTTAACTTTGGGGTGACAACCAACGCTGACCAGCCATATGTCGCCTTGGTTTCCATCGGAACATGCTAATCACCATGCAATGACTAACATTGGACTTTTGGATGATAACCACAGATTTGTTTTCGGTTAAATCACAGGTCAAATCTCACACGCTAATACCAAAGATCCAGGCGCTTTTCTACACATTATATGGGTAAAGGTCAAAATTAACTAATTTAGAGTGGACTGAGAGTTTTGTGCAACAGCAACCACCTGATAAAGGTTAAAGAATATGACAATATGAGAGAGAGTAACCGACATATCGGCTATTAGAATGAGACAAATGATTCCAAACTTTAATATCAAAGTACACACAACACAACATAGAGCGGTATAAATAGCATAATGATCAGTTCTTTAGCAGCTGAGAGAGGTTTTCAAGACACTTCAACAGGTAGACGCTCAAAGGCTCCTGCTTGTTCTCTGCATCTAAAGTCAAAATAGGAAACAAATGTAAACAACCAAACGTTTGAAAACAAAACTCTGTGCAAGGACATATGCTGATATTCCTTCATCAAAGTGAATAAATGCATACCCTTCTTTGAGATGGTGTGCGCCTCCTCAATTCTCAACCGAACAGAAGGACACTTCAAAGTGTTCTTGGCCTTTGAGGGGAAATTAGACAGACAGCGTAGAAAAGCGTGATGAGTTTGAAACCGGGGCGATAATACATCTTTAATCATGAGAGAGTAAAATAGTCAGATGTATGTGACAAGACAATGAAGCTACTCAATGCAGACCAACTCAATGCTCGTCATCGTGTTTTAGGTGCGTGTGTGCTGGTCTCTGTACCCTCTGGTTGTTGTGGAGCAGCGCCCACAGCGCAGACGCTCCCATGCACCGCGCCTCCACCTCTTTGCTTTCCAGAGAGCACAGCAGGACCTTCATGGCTTTTTCTAGAAGGTACACAGAGACAGGGATTTACATGATAAAAGGCATGATAAAAGACGCTCATTGTTCCACTAAGGAGGAAAGAATGTTTTTACCACATACAAAAATTCAAACATTGTACAAAAACTGCTGTTATTTGTGAAAATCAGAATCCCTGCTTCCCCTTCATACCACTGGCGAGGACATGTGGCTTGTTAGCAGGGCAGAAGCAGAGGTTGTGCAGGGTGAGCAGTGCGTGGTGACGATGTAGGGCCAAGTCTGCCAGCAGTTCCAGCGTCCCGGTCACCCTGAGGATATTTTGCTGGCCGTCCTCTGCGAACGAGACGCTGACCAGCAGGAGGAGCCACTGGCCGAGCAGATGTCCGCCGCCACCTGCCGATGCCGCCCTCACACCCGTCGCCTTGTGCGTCGGCACCGACACGAAACCTTGCAGGAAGTTATTCTTAAAGCATCAGAAATGGGAAGCAGATGTGAGATATGCAAGTTGTGACATCACGTGAACACATAATGAATCCGCAGTGCTGAGAATATGTCCTCAGCTAGCAGACTGAGGTGTGACAGGGTGACTTCAGTTTGCTCCTAAGATGAACCTACCGACTCATCCAGACCGTCTTTTTCTGAAAATAACCCAGCCGAATGCATAAAAAGCTTCAGTCCTCAGTCTCCTGTCAGCTGAGTTTATTGTACCTTCTGCAGGACTCCTCGGCAGTCACGCGACATGGCCAGGTTAGCTAACAGGGAGAAGGCGAGCCTCTGGATGGTGCTGTTATCCGGGGCGACCCCTGAGGCCAGCTTCATGACCAAGTGCATCAGAGAGCTACTCGAAGCGCCTTTGGATCCGGCACCGGGCCCTACGACACAAAGGGAGCTGCATGCTGGGGAAAGTGGAAAGAAATGAAACCACCATGAGTAATAACACTGATCTATGCAGAAAGCCAAACACAAAGTGTTCTTCTTCTTGGAGATGGTCACTTCTTTCCATGTGTCTTAAAAGCTCAGCAGCAGCACCAGCAGCTACGAAACATTCACACCGGCCCCCTCAGGCTGCACGGCTGTCTGCCCAGCACACCCAAACATCCCTGCACAGATTAGTGGGCTGGAAAACCCAAATGACAGAAACGAGGAACAAGAGTGGAAATCTTGTGCAAAGACAAAATATTAACAGTAACAGAAACCTGCGTAGAACGTTATTACAAGGTGGGGAACCAGCGTTCGTGTAGAGTTTACACTGGCTGCTCTCCTTGATTCAGCATGAATCTAATTTGACGTGATGATGAGCATCTCCTGACTCGGAGGGATCGGTTTTACCTCGGGCGATGGTTACAATTTACAAGGCCCTTCAGACATGTAAACAAATAAGATGATACACACACGGACAAGTCCTGCTCCGACAGTAACTGATGCTGCTTATTGGAAAATATGTCAGGAGGCTGGTTCTGTTTATCTGAGAATAGTAACATGCAGCAACAGATGTATGCTAATGTTCGCCTGAGGTTATCGGAATACCTGTCAAGAAAGCTGGCGTCTAACAGCTCTGACAAGGGAGCTCTGGCTTATTATGCATCCACTGCAATTCCCACTGTTTCCTCCAACCTGATTAATTTCTTGCAACCGTGCAAAATACAGCGTTATTCCTCCACACTCATCACGCACCTACTCTATTCTCTGTTTTTTGACATTCTGTGTTTCCATGGGAGTTGTTTTGAAAGCTGCTGCAAAAATACCGGTAGAAAAAAACAAACTGTGGCACAGATGACAACAATCTCACTTGAACCAGCAGAGCAAACACAGACGATGTCGGGATGATGCAGCAGTCTCAGGAGAGAAAACGACAGCCCGAGGTTGGATGGCGCAAGTTGAGCTGCTTGAACACAAGCTGCTGTTCAGTTACCCTTCAGAGGAACACAGTGTCTGACTTTAGTGGTTTCTGCTGCACCACACACACACACACACACTCACACTCACACACACACACACACACACACACACACACACACACACACACACACACACACACACACACACACACACACACACACACACACACACACACACACACACACACACACACACAGGACTCGGTGCCCATCAAACAGGTGTACTGTAGGAATGGGTGGATCGATCCTGTGGTATCCATGTTTTGATCTTCACACTCGACTCATTTGGCACTGATACCCTTAAACACGTATCGATACTAACCAACAAATAAGAACTGGGGGTGCAGCATCACTTTCAGCTGGTTCAGACTGGTTTGAGATAGCTCATTTCCAGTACTATGTGCTGAGACCCCCGCCTCTTCCTGACTACATATTGAGCTGACCCATGGAAACGGGCGTCAGGCAGACACACACGACATGAGTGGACCTGGCTGGAGTGATGAATACACACCCAAAAAGAAGTTTCACTTAGAGAAAAACAACCGAAAATCTTCGTATTGACCATTGAATGTACATTTTACCTACGTTATATATTTTTAAATATTTTCCTTTCCATAGTCCATTCTTGGACTGGAATGCTTGTGAAATAAATTACAATACAAATGTGACTTATATACGTTTTATTCCTCTCCATGAGGTTTTTTTCCCCCAGATGTGAATCATAGTACGGAAAATACTGTATAATAAGAAATGTGCATAAATGCACAAATATTCTATTTATTTAATTCACATTTGTTGCTTTATTTTAGTTTTTGTTTCATGAATGTATCGCACATAATATGCAGATTATGCACAAAATAAATGTGTTATAAATGGCCAGTATTTGTCATGTGATTTGTCTTAAATGTAATTTTGACTGAAAAAAACTGAGAGGGGGTGACGCAGTGAGGCAGTGGTTAGCACCGTTCCCTGGTTGACTTCCTGGAGTCTGTGTAGGTTCTGCGGCTTCCTCCCACCTCCAAAAGCATTCTGAGGTTAATTGGTCACTCTAATGTGTCCTTAGCTGTGAGTGTGTGTGTGAGTGGTTGTCTGTCCTTCATGTGGCCCTGCGATGAGCTGGCGACTTGTCCAGGGTGTACCCCGCTTTTTGCCTGTTGACAGCTGGGATCGGCTCCGGCACACCCGTGACCCGTAACCGGAATAAGCGGCAGAAAATGAATGAATGAAGGAATGAAAAACTGAAAGGAAATTATTAATATCGGTATCGCATATTCATATGATTGGAAGAAGACGTATCGGTTTCATATCAAATTCCAAAAGTGTGTTATTGTGCATCTCTAGTTTACACCCTCAGAAATGCTTGCAAGTCTTGCAAATAAAACATCCTTTAACTCGCTGATGAAAAACATTTCAGTGCAGAAGAACAGCAGTAAGACAAACACACACACTCAGAGAGCGCAATCACTGAGAGGTCCCCATCCCACTCCATGAATGCAGCTCAGAAAGCAAATGTTTCAGCGTTGATGTTGGGTTTGACTTCCAATTCTGTTGTTTGTAATATCTCAGAAAACACAGAGATGTTCTGTGATTCTCCAAATCCTCCCGTACTGGTCTGAAATCAGTGAGCAGACCATGACAACGCACTCATTGTAGCTGGCAGGCAAGCAAGCGCTGGTATTATACAGTGAGACACAATGTTGTTCATTGGACGTTGGGGGAGGACAATGGCGCTCTTAGTGTGGAGTGTGTGTTTGTGTGACTTAGACAGCCGCAATGGGCAGGCACGGGCCAGGCACAGTGCCTGCACACACACACACACCAAAGGAGAAACACACACATAGAGTATACAGACCTGCAGCGCAGTCGGCTGTGTAGACACATAGCAGCTCCAGCGCTGCCTCCATGGTGGGGTCATCCAGCAGAAGCCAAGGCCAGAGACCACAGAGCACCAGTGTTAGGTGAGCTTCT
>CAAKHB010007986.1:480511-513506 GCA_901007665.1 Aeoliscus strigatus | reverse complement strand
CACATCCCACAAGAAGAAAAAAATAATTACAGCACCTCAGCTTTTGTGTAAGTGTGCAAAGAAGAACACGGGGAGGAAAGGAATGGCAGAGTAAACAGTGCTCCAGTGCCACCACGGCAATTTAGCCCAAAGGTAACTACTAGCTACTTAGAAAATGAAAACCTGCAGATGCTTCTAAAGTAATGAACGCCATTATTGGCTCCAAGAAGCTAAACTTGCTGAGATGTTTAGCAGAGACGTGCACATTTCGGATAATCTCATTTACAGGCTCAGCGTCGGCACGCTGAGGTACCATTAAAAAACAATTAGCAGTGGGGAATTAAAAGACAGAGGCTCACTTTGCATTCATCGTTGCGGTAAAGAGCACTCCTCAGGACCTCGGCAGTCAGCTTGACTTCCTTTAAACACCACTCTTCCTAATAAAAGAGAAAAACAATGTTTCATAGTTTGAATTTAAAAGTTACTGACAAAGATTTACCGTATACAAAAAAGTCCCTGAATGGAATCAACACAGGCAGACTGGAAATTTCCATCCAGGCTCTAACTCACCTTCTTGCGGTTAGTCTTGCCCGGTCGGACTGACTGCAGCTGGAGCTGAGCGAGAGCGTGCTTCATTTGCTCCACACAGCTATCAATCATACCAGCTGGAGGAACCACAGACCTTAATGTCATTGTACATCTCTATCAGATGAGCACTGACACATGGTTGATAGCATCAGATTCAGGCAGTGGCGTCAAACTACACAAACAGAACAAAAGAAACGCTGACACACGGACACCGGTCGGAGTTTGCAGGTATTACCTTTAGCCGCATGCGTCTGAGCAGTTTTACTATTGGCGAGCAGACTCATCAGAGCTCTGGCTGTTAGCCTCTTTAAGGGATCCTGCAGAGTCATCTTCTCCAAGCTCTGACAGAGGAAAGACAGAAATCACTTCACATACACAGAAAGCTAAAAGCTTTCAAAGCGACCATGCGGCGCCCCTCACCTGCAGTAACAGCTCACAGAGCTGGCTGGCTGAGGGGCCCTGCAGCACGTCTGATAAATCAGTGCCGTGTTCTGTGGTCGACGAGAGCTCTGCGTTCTGTCTTCTTGACTTCTCTGTGAAAACTGCACACAGAAACTGCAGAGCCGTTTTGTGGAGAAGAGGGTCCACAGGCTTTTCATTTAGACACACCGATAATGTTTCTGTAGAAGACACACAAGACGACAGAAGAGGAAAAATATCATGGAAGTTTTCTTGTCACAAATGGCACTGCAGTATATATTTATTAAGAGAGATCCAAATTAACAAGAATCTTCTACACAACTCATCAGATTTCCTGGCTGCGCCATAAGTCTGAGGTACGTGAGAAGGTGGGTGAGGAGATCATCATCATCATACAACCACAGTTCTTCTGTCAGGATCAGTCATTGTTTTTCTGTATAAACAGAGTGAGACGCACTCTAACGGCTCTTTTTACCTTCATAATGTTATGTTATGTCATAACGCGCAGGGTTTCGAAAAAGATACACACATCGCTAGACGCATGAAAAATAAACTTGAACCAGAAAAATATACTTCAGGTCTGGAGAGTACGAGTGAAACACGAGTCATTACGTTTCTGTGTGGACAGTTGCATGGAGACAGACAAATGAATTTACAGCAATCAGCGTAATGAACTCAATCATAATCATCACTTATTTGATTTGAGGAGAAGCAGATTTTACTGCTGAAATTAAAGTTGGCATCATCTTGACTCTGGAAACACTGAATGCAATTTAAATCAAATTAAACACCCAAATTAACAATCAGACAACCATCTATTCTCCTCCATTTCACATATGGTTCTGCAGCGTGAACTAAGATGATTAATCCGGGCGTGCTGACACACCCATTTTCACACGTGCGCATACACAAACATAGCAGCTACCTGCAAATGTCTGCCAGCGTCTCCCCAGCGCAGCAGAGACAGATGGGTACACCGCTGAGCTGTCCCTCCTCACCAGAGTAGCCAGGAGCATAAACACGTCTGCCCAGCACACACAAACTGTGTTGCGGGCACCTGAATCTGAATGTGGGGAAAAAGTGAGTCACATTTCCCCCCCCCTACTCACGCAGATGACATGGTAGAACACACCGTAGCATAAGTCTAATGAACAACCGAATATGATGGCTGTAGCAAAGCATAATGGAACACAAGTTTACATGGGAGACAGAAAACACGATCAAATAACTAATGCTTTATCTAGTGAAATGATTACTTGGCTCTGACCTAATCCTTTGGTATCCAGCATGAGCACTGCCATCAGACTAGTCAACAGCTGTTTCACAAAGTCCATCTGGCCAATGAGCTCCTGGCTGACTGAAACACATGACTGCAGCAGCTTGGAGAAGCTGGACAGGAACTGTAGAAGGGTGACAAACTAGACACAAACACGCAGGAATAAACAGATACAAAGGAATCCCACATGTATGCAAACAGACAAGAAAATATATAGAGAACAATTAATGTCAAAGACGATCTTGGTAATTTTGTTTTGAGAGAAGAAAGGTACTGTGATGACAACAGGATGCCATGAGTTTATTCTTCTTATGTTAAGTATTCCACCCACACTAAAATCTGGAGGTGATGAACTGAACTGAAGAATTTGGCATTTCTCTGGAACAGCATGCATGTCTTTGTGGCAAGTGAAAATAACACAAACAGGTTGACAATCTCCTCAGAAACTGTCTGTCACAGAGTTGCTCACCTGGCTTTTGATGTCCTCTCTCTCTCCAGGTAAGACATTAGGTGTCTTCAGCTCAGTCAGACATTTCTCAACAGTCCCAAAATTCAACAAGCTGTAGAAGAAAACAAAGCAGGGTGGGAAAAACTGCAATTCAGACACAAAAATACACCACATGATGTTCTTGTAGATATGTGCTGATGAGTCAAGTTGACAGCGAGATTTTTCTCTACTTCATTTTTATTTATTCATCATCTTCCTTGCTAATCCGGTCAGTCGGCATTTTTACTTTTGCGGTTTTGTTAAATGATACTGATAAATACAGGAAAGAGAGAGTAGTGAGGGTGACAGGCTGAAGTACAGCCAGTATGTGGTCTCTTACCTGGCCAGAGCTTGGAGGAGCTGGTTGTGTTGGATGGCAGTGAGTGTAAAATCTGGCAGAATGGCCAGGAGGTTCGTCAGCAGGCCACAGTGTGCGATCAGGAGGTCAGGAGTTACCATGACAACAGGTTCCACAGCTGAGGGTTCGCCCTGTCGGGAGTCTTGGGAGGTAATTGAGTTGCTGGTGTCTGTGTCACTCTGGCCTGTGACACACATCAATGTACAGCTGAGACAGACGCCAGTGGTTCACAGCGTGTGACTCTCGTCTGATTCCTGACAGCGCATGATCAAAAACATCAGAACCACAGGGCGAGTTTTCCTTTTTGGGTTGTGTATGTTCAGACGGAATTGAAATACACAAATGTAGGGAATAGTTTAACTCATAAACATCACTGATCCCAAAGAAAATAACGTGAGGCTCTTTGTGCTCTGTTGAACGAAAGCAGCCTGAGTGTGCACATAAGGACACTCCCTGCGGTACCTTGAGCTGTGAGTCTGCTGGCAGGTGTATCTTCTGTGAAGTTCATCGGACTGGGACACTTAGGGGTCTGAGACCCTGAACCTCTTATCTGTAATGGGTAGCATGAGCAACAAGTATTTGATAAAAGCTGCTTATTTTGCCTGAATGCGTCCAGATGTAAAAAAAAAAAAAAAAGCTCACCACAGTGCTGTAGGTGGAGAATGAGCTTGAAGGTCTGCTAAAGCTGCTGGTTGGTGCAGATGGAGCACATCTCCAAAACCACAGAGAGTTCTCAGAATCTAGACAAGAATACATATGTAAGTACATGTGTGTCTGCCAAAGAAACACAATTTAAATGTAACAATGTTGTTGTCACTGCAATGGTAAATGAACATATTTGAATTAGGACCCACAGGGTGACATGCTACCTTCTGAGCTGTTGTCCTGAGGATGAGGTCTGCTGGCAGCACTGGCACAAGGTTGTCGATGAAAAGCATATCTGCCACTGTAGCAATTTGAGGCGCATACAGCCACGTGCTGGAAATACTGACAGTGATAAAGCAGAGCCTGGAGCGCAGGAAGACCCACCAAGGACACGCCAGATACCTCATCATGGACACAAGGTTGCTGGGAGAAGAATAAGCAAAAATTAGATTGTTTCATGATGCTCAAAAACAGAACATAGAAATATGAATGAGGTCACATTTATAGGCTCTACTGGATATTTAATGTCCTATGTTTTCCTGTTACGATTGATCACCAAGTCTTGGATTTGCTGTTTTTAGAAAGATCTTGTAAACTACAGGTTTTTCATTTACAAGATAACCTCAACAGAATTCCAAATTAAGATGCTCTTCCTGTAGTGACATTCTAAAGTAATTGTGAGTGTTGAGGGGCCTAAACCCCAGCAGAGCTTCAAATCTAGCAACAGCACTTGGTGTGAACCCAGCTCAACAAAAGAGAAAAGGGGAGTAACGAATGGAGGGTGAATGTAAAGAGAGAGAGGAAGTAGAAAGAGATGGAGAGAGAAAACAGTTCATGGGCTGGAAAGGCTTTTTAAGCTGGCTGGCAGAGCTGCTGACCTGCCAGTGGGAGTCCTTGGCCTCCTCTGCATTGGCAGGCATGGGCATCACCAGCAAGTTCTGCAGGATAAAAGCAGCCTACAAACACACAATGAAGACAAAGAGGAACACACACACTGAATCAGGTTCCATTGTATCCGCAACAGTGCCATCTGCCTGTACTTGTCAGGTAATACACTCAGTCCAGAATCCTCTCCAAACATTTGATACTGTGGAAGTATAATATGCCTGATCGACGCATTTTAATTTACTTTAGATAAAATATGTTTCGTAGGCACAGTAATTGAACTGCTCAAAGTTTGCTCACCTCTCTTCGGACCATGCTGCTCTCCTGCTGGTCAAGGAGGATGTTGAGCAATGTACCCCACAGACCTCCGCTGATGTTTTGACTACTGGTGCACAGAGCCTGGCACCCGCTGGGCACCGAGGACAGAGCTGCACCGATGCCCAAACTGGCAAACCTCACCTGGGATGACAGGTGTGAATGATTGTGGGTGGAGGATCCAGGAAGGAAAAGCAGAGCGAGAAAAAGGAGCACAGATTAACATGACACCTTGACAGTGAAGCCTCTTCGACTTAAGATGTGTGAGCATATTTTTGGAGACTGGGAGAATTTGGTACGCTTAGTTGTCAAGTGCACCTCTTTGTTTGAGTTTTTGGGTCCCTCAAATGGGTTTCAATCCGTCCCAAAAGCCAATCATCATTGTATGACAGAAAGAGTTTAGAACAGAAAGTTTGTGGAACTGAGACAAGAACACTGGATAATAAAGATGGTGTTCTATACAGAATCCTCAGTCATTTGCTTTAATTCTGGTTATCGAAAGAACCCAAGAAGAAGCTACAGAGTATCCACACCTCTTGATCACGGTCAACCCAAAGTGGGATGAGCCAAGCCAGTCCGAGCTGGGGCGTACTGCCTTCTTCTGCAGCTGCCTCATTCCCCAAACACCACAGAGAAATGATGTCCTAATCGACATGAGAGGGAAAGAGAAAAAGTTAATGTTTTACCACTGCGTAGCCTTCCATCTCCACATCCTGCACTAATCCTATCCAACCTGAATTTCCATTTCAACCAGCCGTTCTAAGTACACTAGAAGAATCATGCACACTTGCCTTTGCATTGTTCTCCACGATCATCTCATGAGACAGGTGAAGCAAGCAAATGACAGCACGTTTGGTTACACCTTTCCCCATGAAAGACATGGAGTTGCCTCCCCACTCCACATAAAAGGATGAGATCACCTGCACAAAGGACACCGTGTGAATTAGGCGTGTTGAATAAATGAAGAAAAACCCCAAAACTGGTAAGCGTGATCTCTGATATGCTGTTTCCCTTTTAATGCACATTGACCCCTTCATCAGTCTCAGTGATCACATCTGCGGTTTCTGGTTTTTGAACAAAAAACAATTATTAATGATCCTATGTAAGAAATTAATAATATGTTGTAGACAATCTTTTTTTTTTTCCCCATAACAGTTCAATGCTCCATGGGAGCCTGCAGGTTACTCTCTTGGGTGGTAATGGTACAGTCTGATGACACAGAGAGACAACTGCTTTAGAAGAATGAAAAAAAAAACACCACTGCAGGGTGTTACGCAGCCATCCAACTACATGATATATGGATTTTGCAAGTGATGTCATCACGTGTGTGTGTGTGTGTATGTTTGTCATCTGAACACCAACGAACAAAGAATGCCTGTTTCTCAGCTGGTGATTGCTGTATGCTTGTCATGCAACTTACTGAGTCCAAAGGCAAGATAATTACTGCCGAGACTAATTATTGTGCTTTGATGTGCCATCAGGATGTGGCACCAAACTGAGGAACAGATGAAGGGAAACAAGCCCAAGGCCTGCTGAGCTTTAGGACCCTTCAGTGCCGGGAGTATCAGGTGGGAAGGGTCAGAGGGTTGAGATGGAAGAGAGTAAGAGCTTGGTGTGTGATTCTTAGAAGAGACTGAAGTAGTCACAGGAGATCTTCTCTCCACTCTTCTTCTCATCTTAATTCATGTCCACGAAGCTGTCAATTACGATACGACCAAAAACAGAGAAAGACTAAACATGAGTCAAACCATGAGGGCCCTGACTCTGAAAAATAAAAGTTAGACACCTCTGTGCTATCGACTGCTGTGCAAACCGGTCCAAACTGTGTTACACTAAGGTTTTATGGACGACTGAACATCTGAACAGATGGAATAGGCAGGGTTGATTAATCTCATCAGCATCTTCACAGTGTGACGTGATGAACAACTGTTTTTTTTTTTTTTTGCTTTTTTTTTTTTTTTTTGTACTTATTGCTATTCATGTCCTTTTACACAATTTTAATTAATTCCTTAGAAAGTACAAGGCTTTCTCATTTCCTTCTGTAGATATTCCCCCATCTGATGAGGTTGGTAGTGGATATACAAACACACCTCTAATAGCCCACTGAGATACTTGGAACAGAGGGACATGGGCTCCACGTCAGGGCAGTGTGAGCTCCAGCCAGGCTGAGCTGTCAGACCAGCCATGCCCTGCAGTGTCCTCTCCAGGCTGGGAAGGCCATAGAAACGTGGGGCGTCAGACACCCGCAGGCTCTGTAGCAAACGCACTGCCAGTTGGCTTTTGAACAGGCCTGCTAATGCCAAGGACAGCCTGGAAAGACAGCAAAGAAAGAGAGGTGCAAAGAAAATCAAATACCTGAAAAAAGAATTAGCATTCTTTTTAAAAAACATAAATGTGCCACTTTGCTACATTTTTGTGCATATTTTTTTTATCTTTTGAAAAACTGAAACATTTGGTTTTTGAGAGGCAGAACATATTCAGATTAAATCAAATACTTGACAACTAACACAAAAAACACCTCTCTCTGGTGTATTTAAAGCCACGTGTGTGTGTGTGTGTGTGTGTGTGTGTGTGTGTGTGTGTGTGTCCTCCCACCTGTCAGTAGAGTGTGTTAGACGGAGGAGTAAGTTGTTAAAGAAGCTGGTGAGTTCTCGCTGCAGTTTCTGGCTAACATGGTTCTTCACTTCCTCTGGCTCCCCAGGGCTCTGAGCAGAGTTATCCGTTTCCAAACCAAGAAGCAAATTAAGAAGGGACACGGTTTCCTGAAAGGATGATAGACAAACAACAGACCAACACTGCCTTCACGGATTCAGAACAGAAAAAAATGGCATCAACTTCATTCATATGGCAATAATGTAAGTTCATGTTAATAGTCCGTTAATTGCACAGATAATCAGCTGTTTTATCTACTACAGGTTGTCTGATTTTTCAAATGTCAATGAATTAAAAAAAACAGCTGGTAAGAAAATGAGTCAACAATAATTTTGGTTGCACTTTCATATGCAGGAAATGGGACTTTGGTTCAGATGACTGTGCTATAAAACCATTTTCAGATGAAGTTACACATAAATGGTTGCCATTACAGACAATATTTATTATATTAAAAAAAACATATATAAAAACTGAACTATTCCTTTATCAGCATTTTGTCTGATGTTACACTGTTAAAGTGTGATAAGAGAGGGGACGTGACCTGAAGTCATGGATTCGCTTTGTTTACAACTTGTTACTGTCATGCTAGAAAAAGAACAATGTCCTCATGGCTCATTTTATATCAGACATTTGAAAATCAACACACACTCTCTCTCCTCATCTCATCATCTCATAGAGGCGACTCCTTTTATCAGGTCATATTGTAAGAGGGTGTGGATTGGCTGAACTACAGTAAGTAGACCAGGGCCCTAATTCATCAAATATATGCACCTCTTTACAACTGATAACGGTCTTAATGGGCTGATAATATCCAGAGTCACTGTGATGTATCTGCCAGTACACCACAGTGTCAAAGCATGAAGGTGCAGAGGAGGCTGATAGCTGTATTTGAGGAAGCTCCTCCTTGTCTTTCTCAGCAGAATTCAGAGATTTATTACAAAGCAGTGCACACGTTGTGGGTAGTTAATGCAAATGCAGAGAGCGACAGATGTTCCTGAAACAGCTTAGTAATTACAGAAGAGTCGGAGCAGAGCAGTGTGGCTCACCCCTACCAGGCATTCAATCTGAGTCTGATTTAGGTGCCAGGGGAGGGCTTATTGTTTACACATACACACATTAATGAGAAAGCCAAGGTGAGACTGATTAAATCCTAAAAGTAACTCTCTCCGTGAAAACACAATGGCAGCTCTTTTCCTCTGGCATAAATATGAATCCAACTTTGTTATAGGAATCCAGGAAATTATCTTTGCCGCAGGTCTGAGGTGGTAGCTGTGATTTCATTTTTCTGCTGTTATGAGAGAATAATATGTTTGGCTTGTCTGACAGTATATGATTTATTCATGCTTTGACTACAAGTATATAACACTGTCAGAGAGGAAACCTTACTAGATTACCATTGCAGAGATCCACCATAGATGCCCACACGCATATTCTACAGCAAGACACACACACAGCGGAACACGCTGATACATATTACTGGTTTCCTGAGATACATCTATGTCTACAGCACCACCGGACTGATATCAACACCAAAAACAACAAGTCGACTTGAGTAACCTTGTTGACAAGCAGCTCCAATATCCAGCGCAGGTCCTTCTCCTCCTCCTCAGACTCTTTGTGCATCCGCGTGAAGACAGCATTCAGAAATGTAACAACGCACACCAGCAACCTTTCATCCTCCACACAGGCTGGATTCACCTGAAGAAATCTGCAGGGAAAAAGCGAAGATGGCAGTGACTTCAAGACTGAGCCTTGGTCTGTGAAGAGAAAGTGTTCGATTTGAACATATACTGTCACAAGTTTCTAAAACGACCAGTGCAATTTAATGCAGAAATGCAAAACAAGACCCATCCACAGTCTGAAATAGATTTGTAAAAAATAATTGATTAGTAATGTCATCAATATAAGAAAACACAAAGTTCTGATGGACCCACTAAGCTGTGAAAGAACATTTGGTCCCCAGCAATAACTGAAGACAGTTGTAAGAGTTGCAATGTCAGTTATGATAATGGCATCATAAAATCCTTCCATAATTTGCTTCATTCATAAACCGAAACGAGACATATTTACTAGCTTGTTTATTGTTAGCATGCCAATCTGTGCTTCACGAATCTATAATTAAACATGTTTATTGTGTACCTGGTCACAGCTGTATGCCAACTGAGGAGGCAAAGTATGTGTCTGCAGCTGTGAGCGGGGACGTGAGGGAGCGCTGCTCTGTCAATCAGCAGGTAGAGGTTGAGCCTGGAGAGGGCAGAGATCACCGAACTGTGGCCTGCTGCCGTTGCAATCGCCTGAATGCAGTCCTGCAGTGCACTGGGAAGGTGCATCGCCCGGAGGGATAGAACTTGTGCTTCTGACAGCTTTAGGTCAGCGTTAAATCTGGGGTAAAATGAGATTATATAAGGGTTAATAAATATGTTCATAATGAGATTACATGACTTAAAGGTGTGATTCACCAGAGGCACACTAATCACTGCATTGGCACATGTGAATTTGTAGAGATGAGACACTGATGACTCATCCACAGAAGAAAAAAAAAATCTTGTGAAAATGGTTTTACAACTGAAGCAAGAAGGAGTCATCACGTTCGCCACCACTCAACTGTCAAACGTATGCCAGGACAGAATGTAAAAAAAAAAAAAGACTTTAAACACAATGTCGGCTCTAATTTTTGAGCCAGACTATGAAGTTTAGTGATCAAGATTGCTTAAACTCAGTTAGTGGAATTCTCATCTGTTTGAATTACGGCACATTAGAGGAACGTGAAGACGGATGAAACACTTGATGCCAAGTCTGTAGACTTGACTCATTACAATTCTCCATAGGATGGATGTGTTGCAGGGGTCTTCCACACAATTGACAGAATGATCAGTTTCCCTCCTATTGAAATTTTCTACAACCTGATCCACAACACACACCTATAAAGACACATGACTTACTTTAATACCTGAGACGTTATGTTGTTTTAGAATATTTAACGCCTGATCCTTCACTAGTTTTGGCAATATTTCTTTGTGAACAGCCCAAAAAACAAACAAATAAAATAATAAAAGAACACACACACACTCATAAGTCGTAGTCATAGTGGTCACGGTGACTGGGGTCGCAGGTGGTGAGTTCCCGACGGAAGTAGTCTCTAGTTACAACCCAAAGCCAACACACTACATACATATGTAAAAACACAATCATTACTCAGTAATGCTGGCAGACTCGGGCAGCTCCTCAAGGAGACCATCTATCCCAGAATGCCATGCAATGTTCCAGGCCACCTGCAGGGCTTGGCGAGTAGAGGCTGAGGTCAGTAGATCAGAGGAGGGAGCCAGGATGCTGCAGTATGGGCTAACAGCATGATGGCTTGCTGCCAGAAATGGCATGTTGTATCTGGGAGAACAGTTAAGATGAAAAACAAATGTTACAAAGCATTTCAGCAAATGTCTGGTAACGAGGGGAAAGTCACGTCCCTCGACAGGTCAGTTTACCTGCGAATTACTGACACTGGTAGGGAGAATGTTGTGACTGTCACATCAGTGCTGGGTTTGTCCGACCTGATGTGGGATGAAAACAAATGAAATAATTAGATGCACAAATTGATATTAGTTATTAGTCGTACAAATAAAAAAACCTCACCATATTTCAATGCTGGCAATTTCATCGAAGAGCAGTAAACTCATGAGGACAGCCATCTCACTCCCACTGCTTTTGTTTTGCTTCAGTATCAATGACACTATAATACAAAAAGAACGTAATAACCACAGTCCTGGTGAGAATTAGCACTGCATGCCTTTAGAACCTGGAATGAATTCTCTATGAATGTCATTGATTGATTGTGTCACACCTAAATAAAATGACTTTAACTGCATTATTTGCCCACTTTGTTAAACATGGACAGGTGTCACATCTCCACAGACTTATATGACTTAGGCTTGCAGCTCGGAGGGCTGACAGACACACCGTTGATGAGGTACCTGCTAATACTTTACGTCTGGATCTGGATTATCTCCAGATCTAGATTATCTCCTTGGGCCAACAAACATCGCTGGTCTGTGAGCCGATGTTGGTCAAAAGGATATGATGAAAATGAATCTTTAAGTAAGGTCCAACAACTAGAGAAGCAGCTCAAGACCTCAACTGAGCAGGAGCTCAAAGAGAAGCAGCTGTTTGAGTCCCTCCAGTCATTTAAGGTCAAATGTGATGAACTGGAGAAAGGCAACAAGGAGCGAGCTGGAAAATGTCTCCAGGCTAAAGTGTCTGAGGTGGAGAAAAACCTTGATAAAAAAAGAAAGGGAGGAGAAGGGTAATAAAATGAAATAGGTGCTTTTATCCGTAATATCTGTCATGAAAATGTTGAGTGTTAGATATGTTGATATGTTAGCAAATAGAAGTACTGTAGTTTTTCTTGTAGTTCTTGACCTTTGCTATGATCTTGTAATAATCTTTTGCATACAGAATAATAGCTTTCAGAAAAAACAGTCATCATAAAAGCAACATCATATAAAACAATTCTCGTTTGAAATCCATCACTCATAATTCATGTACTGAGCTGTTAAACAAACCTCTCCACGGTGACAAGTCGCACGCTGACACGCTATTTTCAGTGCCGCTACATGGTTAAATGCCAGACATCAATTTTTTTCTAAACGTGTCCCGGAGCAGCACATCATGTATAGTTATTTAATGAGTTGTCTCATGAATGTACCTCTGAGCAGTGTGAGAAGAAGAAGGTTGCGCTGTGCTAGGCTGTGCCTCAGAGAGGGATCGGCGTACACAAGCTTCCTCAGGATGCAAACGCAAGGCTCCAGCATGCAATCCACACTCTGAGGAAAACAGTCAGAGACACACTCTGCGTTAAACTGTGAGGGGAAATGCACAGAAATACACATAACGTCTCTCTATCTCCTCCTGGTCTGTGTCTCTAACATGCATGTGAACTGTCACTCCATTCAAGCGGAAGCCAAATGCAGGAACTGCTCAATCCGCAGACATTACACGTACACACTCAGATTCTGCGACCATGTTCCTCCACATAAGTATGGCCAGAAATGCTGCATGATTACCCCTGTTAGCAGCTTCTGTTTCAAGGCCTGGAAATGATAAGCAGGCTGCAGGGAGCACAGGGAGAAAAATCACTACTGACCATGGCCTGTCTGAAACCATTAATAAAGGCCAAGTCATGCCTCCATCATTCATGCCTCAGAGGCTTTCCATCACATTCACTGGTTTGTGCTAAAACAAGGCCTGTTTGCTTGAAAAAAAATATATCTATGCGTAATTATTGCTGACATGCTACTAAGTGGTTTTAATGAGTGAATATAGTGAGGTATCTTGCATATTTTGTACTTAGAAGGCAAGCATAAATTGGACTCTGGGGACATACGACACAAATGTGTAAAGACACTTACACTTTCACTACAAATTTCACTTCAGCATCAGTTATTTCAGTAAACTTCTTACATCCTCACCAACAAAGGTTTGTTTTTTACCTTATTGCCGTTTACACTCTCCATAATGAAAGAAATGACTTTGTCTGTGATTCCGAGATTCTTCAGCACTGGATGCATTGTTGTGTCTGCAGGGAAGCCAGAGAACAATTTAATATACTGACAAACATTTGCATAATCTTCATTGGTTTGCTTTTCCTGCTCAACTAAAACATACTTACAGTGGTGGCAAGGTACACACACCACAACACACACACACCACTGCACACATGTTGTGGTGTGTGTGTCTCAAAGTAGACAGACTTTGAGGTTGTTTTCTTTACTTCAGTGAGTTTACACAGAACTCAGATTGGGCCCTGCTGACTTTTTGAAACACACATGTGGATGTCGGTTCAACCGTTACACTCTTCAGCACGACAGACAGCATGTGCTGTGGAGCTAATTAAAATGTAGAGCAGTAGGCAAAGAGTAACCAGTAAACGATTGAATGATTCAGTCTTTGGTTTGAGTTGACTGTGATAAATAAGATATACAGATATTAAATTAAGATGTATTATCCAAGACTGCAGTACGATACTGTAGTAAAACTGTATAAAACAGGCGTTTTATAAGAAATACTGTACATTGTCGCCACAAGCAACTCACCCTGTAGGACTACAGACAGCTGCTCAGCAGCAGACCTTCTCAAGGACATGTCTACTGTGTCTGAGCACAGGACACCAAAGAGCTTCTCCACAGACTCCACCTAATCACCAATAGATAATATGAATACAGATATGCACACACACCTTTTATGAATGTGTATTTAGTCACTGTGGTGCACAAATATAATAGCTTTACCTTCAGTACAGACTGGCTGCTGGTGTTAAGTGTAATGTCTAGAGGGTTTCTGAGGCAGAAGAGGTTGGGAAGGAAGGCGATCACTGATCGGTCCATGTCTGGTCTGGTTAAGAGCGCTTCCCCGTCACTGGTCAGGTGGGACAGGATCTGTTGCACTGCTGCTATTCTCACACTGTTTACGAACAATGAACAGAATATAAGCAGTACTCAGCTGAAAGTCACAAAGACAATCACCCACTTCCTCTAAATGCAGATTCAACACAACCCCATAAATCCACTTCAATCAGAGTCAAAGACACACAGTTTTAGATTATTACACACAACATCTAACTGTTAATCGGTTGTCAAAAAGTGGCTGGTGGGACAAATCGATTAAATGTTGCCAGTTCTGGTGTACATTTCTATCTCTATTAATGTTCATAGACCAGAGGAGGAAGCTGTTTTACTCAGACATCGCAGACCTTTACACTGACTTGATGAGCAGATCAACTGACACACATTATTTCCATCACAAACGCTGTGGAGCAAAATATTCTCAGGGTTTTGCCCATTTCACTAAGATTCCCTGTCAAACATATCACACAGCTTTACATCAGCACACAGAGAACCACACTACTTGAGACAAATAAACATATCCCAGCACATCTGCTGTGCACACACACTAGAATACACACAATGCTTTTAAGAGAGGGCACAAACTCACGTGGGCTGTTTAGTGAAAAGGAGTCTGAGAGCTGCTTTGAGCTTCACTATAATTGGAATCATGTCTCTTGCCACGTTCGACATGTCACTTATCAGCAGGACACACTTTCCCAGTGACTCCTCGGTGCTGGCATAGCCCTGTCGCAAACACACACACAAATTCTCAGACTGCCTTGGCAGACGATGCATCAAGCAGTGGGGAATTCCAGCTAATCTGCACAACAGTAACTAAAATATGCATCACTTTGATTACAGCTGGTTTCATTTCATCTCTTGTTGACATGGTGGTCCCATCTCTGAATGGCCTCCTTGAATGAAATCACAGTTGACAGCCTAGTCAAAATCTCATGTATATTCATGTAGAACTTCCCAGCTTTCTGTTGCCTGAAACTGAACAATTAATAAAAGCTTGTTTTTTTCCAACACAAAAAGGAAACAATACAACACAGAATATGTAAATGAGACAATAACTACATTTCTCTCTGGCAGCTCAGTGAGCAGCCTTTGTGGTCCAAGATTGCTAAAATTGCACTTTTGATCACAGTTGTTTTGATTTGAGCAAACAACCTCACTTCCCCAAGCTCCATAAATACAGTGTAATGAATTCCACACATGATATTGCTTTATGAGCGCTGCAGTACACAATGCACAGCACCTGCAATATGGGAAGAACCGGGTAAAGTGCTTCGCTGAATCTGTCCCAGGTTGATGCTGTCATCATCAATCGACCCTTGAGCAGAAATAGCAGAATATCCTTGGCGGCAACATTCACCTACGGATCACAGGTAAGCTGTGTCAGTGACATATGGCGTTGTTGATATAACATTAGGTAGTTTTCAAAAAACAGGTGGTGCTGGTGAAGTCTGGAAGTTCAAAGTTGTCAAAGACATACATACCTGACTCGTCTGAGTGACTCGTGACTGGTTTTAATACTTCTAAATATAGACCTCACTACACTAACGCCTCTAAAGGTGGCAAGGTTAAAATAACCTTGCTCCATGTCGTTACACCATCTATGATCAATATTTATTATAATAACGATCTAAATGATAATGATAAAGTGCAAGGTAGCAGTTGTCGCATAGTTATGAACCTATATAACCATTTCCCTAAGCTAAGGGACATAATGTAAATAAATGATTATATTGTTCTGGAACTACTGTATGTAGTTTGCTAACAGTTCTGATTCTCCATTAAAACAATTGTAACATGTTCCTGTTCCCCCTTAGTGATCATAAAAAAATGATGCATATAAATGTTTGCCCACCGATTCGGAGGAATCCTGAAGGCCAAAAACACTTATTTCATAGAGCACTCTGTGGTGAAGAAGGAAGTTGACTCCAGTGCAAGTTCCTGGCTTCTGTCGCGACACATTCTGGATGCCAAGGCAGTCCTGGAGGAGTATATAACCACGGAAAAGAAAGCCGTCATAAATTATCGCTATTCTCTCACTTGTGAGTCTATTTAAGAGAGACAGTTAACTTTAACTGCAGCTATGTACTCAAGGCGGGGTTGTTAAACGGAAAATGTCATGGAGGACTTTTATGGCATGCTGTGTATTTTTCTCACTTTCGTTAATAGTTCTAACCCTCTTTTTCTGACATGGGATTAATTAAGATAGGGACAGCATCACACTAACATCGGATACACCGTCAAATAACTGTGAATCATCCATTTTCTTCCTGCTCTCTGGATGTGAGTGACCCCCACACTGGCCAGGTTACATTTCAGCCATGAACCCACACTGTCATTTAGACAGACAGACAGACTATGTAGGTTTGCTTGCCCCGACCTTGACCAGATTTAGTGTGCAGGAGTATGTTTCTGTCCTGACAGCCAGTAAGGGATGAGACAGCAGCTTGAGAAGGAGTTGTTGACTCTCTTTTTGGAAGACCGGGCTGGGCTCATCAAACTTCCATCTAATTACAAACAAGCATCAGAACAAAGATGATCAGAGAAATATTTCCTTAGGAGTCCAGAGTAACCAGTGATTGATTTTACAATACAAGAAACTAGGAGTTGTGTCTTACAGGTAAGCACAGATGTGAACACACTCCTTGACGACAGGTATATGTTCATGAAATGGGAGGCCATCAATCGCTTGGTCTGCCAACTCCAGCAACTCCACCCAGTTCTTTTCTCCCTTTGATAAGTGAGTATATGAAGACGCATCGTACATTCGTATCAGGGACTGTTGTGTGCATGGAAAAGATGGCCGACGTGTGATCTGTTTACTATGACATGATCTGTTTACTATGCATGCGCCCCATACCTCAGCTTGTGCCTCCTTGAGAAAGCTGCAAGTGGATTCCATCCACAAAGCAGCCTGGTTCACCCTCCTGTACAGGTCATGGCTGTCTACGTTCACCTGCTCCAGGTAGGCCACAGCTGCCTCTTGCACACTTGGTAATAAACTTCCCAATGACTTATCCAGGCATATGTGGAAAATAGCTGTTGCTGTGTTGTCAGGGAGACTCTCACTAGCCTGTGAGTATGAGAATTGTATCTTGTTTTTGATGTTACAGTGAAGATGAAAATTAGCACAGAAATGTGATTAAGTCAGACAACCGCACACATACACAAACCTTCTCAGCGGGGAGGATGGTCTGTAGGAGTCTAATGGTGAATATTGCAGCACCTGTGTAGGCAATTCTGTGGTGGACTAGAGAACTGCGAGGAATCTCTCCAGTGCTGTTTTGATGGTAGCTTAGAACATCAGCCAATAGTTCCATGCAGGCTTGCAGCTTCGCCCTCTGGAATGTGTACAGACATAGATGTAGTCAAAACATACACATTTCTCCAAAACAGATGAACACACTCTCACATCACATGTGTGTTCACATGCATGTGTGCACACTCTCTCAGACACTGTCTGGAAGCCAAGAGGAAAATTATTTGTTGCAGGGGTTAGGAATTTAATGTAATCAGATTTCAGGGTTATTTTGGGAAGAGATACAGATCCACCCAATCTCAGTATGAATAAATTGGAACAATCTATTCTCAGCCACTTTGCTCTGCAAGTAGAAATTGAACAATGAATGACAAACCCCAGCAGGGGGCAGTAGATGCCCTGTACATTGTTTGGCGGGCTGACATGATCAGATAGCTCTATTCCCATAGGAAATACTTGGAGATCTGGTACACAAAAGCTGCTCTCCACATAGGATGACAAAACAGCACTCGAGCTGAAAGGCTCTGGGCATATATTAAACAGTAGAGGGCCACAGGGGCCTAGCTTGAGTGCCGTATATGTCTGAACATACTTTCAACAATCAGAGCGAAGAGGGCATTATAAAATAACAAACACAGATTCTGGTGTGGACCCGACAAACCCAAAGGTAAAGGCAGGAAGCATGTATGTGTGAGAAGCACTTTGTAGCCCACAGAACGCCTTTGTAACCTTATATAACTGATTTAGCTCAATCACATGCTTCCAGTTCTCCTTGACAGTCGAGAGCCGTATGCCTGTGTGCCTGTGGCCAATTGTCTGGTGGCAATCCCAGTTTCCCCTTTGCAGTGAAGTGTGTCCATTCATCTACATAAGAGCCTGTCATGAGTTGTGTTTTGACTTGCCAGATCCATCCCCACCAGGCTGTGATCATCCCAGACCAGCTCACAAACACTGTCCCCAAGCAGGAGCAGAGAGTCGCACAGCAGCTCCAGAACACGATGGAAAACATGTGAACCCTCTGAGCAACAAGGGACAAAGACAGAGTGGAGATTAGCAAACAACATGAAAAACAGTACAATACTTAAAAGTCAGCGTTGGTAATGTGGGAAAGAATTGGAATACACCAACTTTTATCAGTCTAAAAGAACAGGCACAAAGCAGAAAGCGCTGCAAAGACTCGTACCCGTCTTCAGCAGGGGGATAGCGTGTTCCATGGTGGACACACTGAACTGAGCCAAAGTGAGCTGCTCCAGCTGCAGCTCAGACACGTTCTCTACACCGAGGTCAGGGAGGTCCAAATGGGGAACATCTGCAGGTGGCCGAGGCGTCTGCCTGGGTGCTTGGACAGATGTACCAGCTCTGTTTGAGCTTCCACTGGAGGAACAGCAAAAAAAAAAAAAAAAAAAGGTCAGACGGAAAGTAAAAATTCAACAGAGCGGGAGCCTAAAAATCTGTGCTGGCATTCAAAAAACAATGTGCTTCATATTCTGTCGAGTCTATCAGAAATGTGATGTAGTTTGTTTCATTCATAATCGTATTGCTGTGACGTTCTCTAAATAACTTCCCGACAGAGAAAAATTTGATGACAAAATTTGATGAAGTTGACAGCTGTTTTCTAGTTGTTCCAGTTCCCAGGGTGCACACAGTGAAAAGTTAGTGTCCGACACACCTCTGAATTCTGGTACAAAGAGGATTCAGTGTAATAATGTCTGCAAGAGATGAAGACCCATAAATGTAGACTTCTCCTGGAGGATATCTGCCACACGGCCTGAGCTTTTCGTAATTAAATTATGTAGACAAGTTTTGAGATGTGAACACACATACCTGTTAGAGCCTGCATCTCCATCTTGGCCATCTCCCCTCGCTCTCTGGCCAGTGCCTCCTAACACAGAGGGACGGGGAGAGCACTCTGCTCCCGGGGAAGATGCCTGTGAACGCTGGGTTCCCTGAACCTCCTGGGAGTAGGAAAAAGATGAGTTCTGGGACACTGGATCTGGAAAAGAGTCATTGTTTTAGTATGGGCATATGGATCTACATATTTGTCATCAGGCTGCCGAGTGCTACCTTGCTTTGTAGCGTGGAAACATGGATCCTGATGAAAGCGCAGTCTGCGCCTTAGTCCCACACAAAGATGCTGCAGGCAAGAAATAGAATGCAAGTGGAGGTAGCAGGTCTCTGTTTTACCTGAGGCCAGCCTCAGCAGGGACAGAAGGTTCTGAAAACAGAAGAACATTTAGGGTCATGATAACGCTGAAACAGAGATGACAAAAATGTGTGAGATACATATAAAGATGTCAATTGGGGTTATATTTGCAAACAAAAAAGAGCTGATGTACCATTACTTACAAAAAAGATTGCCTGAGCTCAGACAGTGATGGAGTTCACTTGATAAAAACAAGGCAAACGCAATTGATTTATTGATGCTGTAATTTGTTGGAAGTCCTAATAAATAGCTGCAGTAACTCAATGCAGGGGCAAGAAAATCCACTTGAAGGAAAGTACTTTCACATAATTTCCTCTTAATGATGAGAGAGTTTGGGTGACAGTGCACGAACACTGCCCTGGGAAGGACGGTGAAATATGATGCACCAATTTATTATCAAAATAGGCATGTTAGCAGCAGCTCATTAGGATAAAATTATGTCTCCTACAAAGTTCAAAAAATACAGCTGATTTTTCTGCTGAAATGGAGGGCGAGCACATCTTTTGAACACATAAATGTTCACTGTAGACTTGGAGGTTTCAATTCACCCCACGCTAACGGGAATTCCGTGAAACTAACTTGACACAGTGACACACTTCTATTGAAACTCTGGTTCTCTAACATCCACTGAGGCCTCAGATGAGGGATAAACGTGTTCCAGCGAGGACATTCATGACCTTCAAGAGGTGCATCATCGCCAAACTACACCCTCACAGCAATCTAGCACCTGCTCAACCAAAATAAGCCTCCAGAGGTCTTCTCAACCACCCGTTAGATCAGGGACGCAGAATTATAAATTGGTGTTTTGTTCAAGGACGCTATTTGACAGGTTATTATTTTGACAGTGTTGAGAGTGTCCATCCCATAAATTCCATTGTGAGTCAGTCACACAAGCCCATACAAACCCATAGACCAAGAAACTAGCACTATACTTCACTGTGTCACTTTTGACTGAATGAGTTTAATCAACATACCATGGTTTTACAAGAATATAAGCAACAGGATGTCAACTGTCCATCAGTTTGATGTGTCTGGAATACGAGTTAATGCTTTTTATACTCAGAGCAGCAGAGAAGTACAACAATACCTTTACAATATTGGGCCTTTGCAGGAAGATCTCAGCTGGGAAGTCCTGCATAATGACATCACGCAGAAGTTCGCATGTGGTCCGCACTAAGTTTGGGTTGGTGCTCCTCAAAGAACTGTTTCAAAATATGATATGGCACAGCAGTGTTTTTGGTGGTATTGTCGGCTGAATACATTATCATACATATTATCTCTCACCTCTCATTGGATGACAGTATGTGTCTGTCTGTGTTTGTCAATGTCAGCCAAGGAAACACAGAAAACTTCAAGCATCGCACAGACTCGTGCACTGTCAAGCCCCAAATGGATAACAGGAATTAGGAATTGAAATTACATTTTTAAAATTATATGATGCATTTCCACAAACGAAGAAGCACCAGAAGGATGGAAGGATAATACCTGCTATCCTCTGAGTAGGTAAATCTGTGCGGCTTGACGCACGCTTGTGAAAATACCCCATTTTAGGAAAATGCTCATCAGGTGGAACTACAACAGAGACAACACATTTGATATGGGAAAGTCAATTCCCTGAAATTAATACTTTCATTTCATAGATAGTAACACACAAAACATTTGGCTTAGCTTCCAACACCTGTTGAAGACACAATGTGTTGTCCATGTGAGTAGAGCGTCATCTGACTGGGGAGTAGCTCAGGTAGCTGGAACAGCTGGTCCAGGCTTGCATCGATGACAGCTCGCAGTTTTGGTTCCACATTGGGAGACAACTGGGTGAGGAAGTCCACGGCTCCGACGTCTCTCAGCATCTGCGCTGCACTTGGATGCTTCAGCGGTGGAGCAACAGAGTGAATTTTAATGAAATGAAAAGCATTTGTAAACTCACTCACTCACTCACTCAGCCTGGTGGCTATCAAAATTTCAACCAGCAGTCAATCCTCTGCAAAGCGATGATGTGAGTTGGAAGCTTGTTGTGCTTGACAGTGATGTGTTGATCCTTTGACTGACAAAAGTCGAATTATTTAACAAATCCATCTATAAATCACTTGATAAGGATTCACGGGATCAGCTGCTGATGCAAAAGAGTCGTGAGATAAGAACCATTTACCTTTGATAAGGTAGAAAGCAACTCAAGCACTTCCTGTTGCATTGGCACCTCGGGGAAATTGAACCATTCCAGAAGATACACAAACAGCATTTTGTCTTGAACAATATCGGAGACGGAAATTAGGGAATGGTCCATCTTACACAAGATATTTTTCAATGCTCGAACTCTGATCTCCAGCAAAGGGTGACCTGTGGTATATATAAACAAAACAAAAAAAAGCAATTCGTTTAGAAGGAACATTACGGTTGTTCAGCGCATAATAAAGAGGTACGTTTCCTGGAGTTGAGTGTTACACGTTCATTGCTATTCATTGACGACAGTTAATTCTATTGATGATTCAAGAACTTAGCTAAAGTAGCATTTAAGAACTTTGCACCCATATAACATTTACACGTCCCACCAGAGTTAAGTCAACCGTAAGATAGTTCCGAATATTAACCAGCAAACAAGTCGCTAATACTACTTTAGGTAAAGTTGTCTGAGCTACTTTGGCCAAGCTAATAGTTTAGCCTACCTATTTTCTTTATAATGGTAGATAACGCCATATCCAGTGCATATAACGTATCTCTTTGTTTAATCCACGCTTTGAAAAATGTCGAGGACAAAGTTGAGGCTCCTCCGAATATATCCCGAATATATTGCCTGTGAGTGCCACATTCATAACGATAGCCCGGGTTTGTTTTCAACGAACGCGCCTGCGTCACTGCACTTCCGGGAAAGGACCAGGGTGCGTTTACGTAGCGCAACTGTGCAGGAGAAACCAATTCTCATGTACGCCATCTACTTCCACGGGATATTTACATTAGATAACATAGTAAAACAGACTATTAGATATACAAACATTTTTGTGTGTATACATAGTGCTTTGTTAGTCATAAATATAATGAAAGAATAACGTTATGCGGAATAACGGTAATAATGGTACACATTACAGAAAACCAATTATCTCAAATCATCTGTTGCGCAAACAGGTAAAGTTATATTTGTCAAAGAAATACAAACTGAATTGAAAGTAATGATCTTCAGCTAAAAGCAGTGAGTATACCCGAATGGATATGAAACATATTGATTTGTGGTGCTATTACTTGTTATTTGCCAGCTTTTTAATGCATAACAACACAAGTGAAAATTTCACATCACTAAGGCTATTCCGACACCAACTTAATCTTTTCTAATACTGAATGGAAAAAAATAATTATGTTCGTAAAGTGATGGGCACTGCATGTACCCACAAATGCACCCTTTATTACTGTTGCACACCAACTGCACCATAACACTGGAGATGATATGTTATATCTGACAGTTTGACAGGGCGATAACAAACTTAAGCAAATGCTAATTTGAGATCATAATAACATAATAATCACATGGCTTGCGAATTCTGATGGGATGCAAATGTAGTTTAATTGGCTGCATAATGTATTTTCTATTT
Organism: Aeoliscus strigatus; assembly: GCA_901007665.1. Classification (NCBI taxonomy): domain Eukaryota; kingdom Metazoa; phylum Chordata; class Actinopteri; order Syngnathiformes; family Centriscidae; genus Aeoliscus; species Aeoliscus strigatus. Next base: position 490,463 of record CAAKHB010007986.1, on the reverse strand, counting down.
CTATTTTCGTTTTCACCTATATTCCTTAATTCCTATATTCCTAAATATTTAAATCGGAATCAATGTTTTTATTGTTGCAACCTATCACAGAATAGAAAATTATTTGTAAGTGCCCCTGCAATTCACTCTGTTCAACATTTGCATTTTTTTAAAAATATAAAATCATATTTTTGGGACAAGAACAGACCTCCTCTGCTCAGAACCAGTCCTGTTGACAGACTGAAGAGGTTAAAAGATTTATCCAACGCGTTCAATTGGATCGTGTGCAATGGGAAAACAGTGCAGGCTTTTTGACATCCTACATTTCAAATGCATAAAACATTCTGTTCTGTGAGGGAAAGCTCCCGGATACAAACAACTGAGGAGATCTCATTTACTCGGCTCTAAAATAGTTTGCAGTTGGTCAAAGTGGGATTTGAGAGAAGCAGTTTAGTCTGCTGCCAACAGCACATCACGTTGTTTCCCTTTGACAAGCACGCAGTGTCTATTTGTTTACGTCTGCAGACAGGAAGCTTGTCTTTAAATAAATAAAAGCACGGTGGGGTGTATGTCATTCACACCTGAATTAGACAATGCTTTGCTCCCTTATGGTTTTATTGCTTTTCTCATATCTGAAATACTGCAGTAATCCTATCATTTATATCTCACAACATTTTTGGAAACGCATGTGTTACATGTTGTTACATCGAAACAAAACATCCGAAAAAGACTTTTAATATCGCAGTAAAACAAATATATAAGTCTACGGCTAAATGGTTTTAATGAGTTGCTCAAGGCAATATCATTGGTTGTGACCCTTACAGGTTTTCATGCATAAAACAAGGTCAAATCAGCTAATTAATCATGCATTAATTGTACTTATCTAAAACTGAGCTCCCCATATGGCAACAAAATACATGCAGTTATGACCAGAATTAATGATGTGTAATCAAGGGTGTCGTTCTAACAGACCAGAACAACATATGCATGTGCATAGTCAATTTATTCATGGTATTAACCAGTTCGGCCATTTGGACCGAACACAAGTCTCAACAGCTGAGTCATGACATTGCATGTGGAGACAGCTGCTATACACTAATTAATGCACAAAGATCTCTTACCTAAGGAGGCTGAAATGGATAACAACGATTGATTTGGCCATGGATCAATTCTATTCTAAACATTTCAAAACAAAAATCTAAGTGAGGCAAAGACACAATCCTTCCACTCAAGATTCATTTTGAGGCACACACCCTCCTACATTATTCCACAGTCATTCCTGAGACAAAACCTAAGTGGTCCCGCCGGCCCTGTCACTGTTTGACATGCCTGTTGTATCAGTCTTCCGCTCTACTGCAAGTGTTGAGGATATGAAGGTAGGCACAGAGGAGCTCCCGACAAGCTCAAGTTGGCAAAAGGAGTCAAGTCGAAGAACTGAGTCACACCACAGACATAGTGTGTGAATTATATACAACTCACGTCATTCATTACAAATTAAGATGAAATGAAATGCTTTGCCACATGCCCATGAAACACTAGCATGAGAGGGATTCAGACCTGAGAATCCACTTCAGCTAAAAGCCGGTTCCAAATACTCTGATCTAATGAAATCATTGGCCTCTGAGCTTATCACTGCCGGAATGATTCGCTGAGGGAGGCATGAAAAAAATTACATTAAAGCCAAGAACCTATGCTTCTGGGAAGTAGAAGGAGCTGAGGAGAAGACAGATGACAAAAGGGCTGGTTGTCATGTGTGTAAAATAAACTTTTAAAGGGTCCAAAAAGCAGAAATATGCTGACAATATGTGCTAATATATGAATTATTGCTTGACATATGTTATGATGAAATGAAGATTTATTTATACACACACGGACATATATATACATAAATACATATATATGTGTCTGTGTGTGTGTGTTTGTGTATTCACATGCAGAGATGCATCCTTTATAATGTGCTTGCCCCAGCTGTCAATTAATGTAGTAAAAATAAAAAGTACAGATTTCCTTCTGAAACTTGAGGTGGGCAGGGCGGTTAGAAATAATGGCCCTCATATGTTTTGCACTGTGGCACCAAACAACATTATGCGGCTGCTCATTTCCCATAAAGCAATTACAGCAAAATTTGATTTATCTGGACAGGCTGCTATTAGTAACAGTTTGATCTGTTTATCCTGTCATGAGAAAACCAACTGGCTTGCACCCTCAGCTGAATGTTTTTGTTCTCTCTGGCAACTAATGCCAACTAGACTAAAGTTTGTTTGTCAGGACTAATTTGGCTTGTGGAAACATGGCATCCCTACATCCCAGTGTCCTTGGTGCTACATCTCAGAGCTGCCACCTCTTCCTTCCCCCTCGCCCACCACCTCCCTCCCCTCCTGTGCCAACAGGAGGCAGCTTGATCAACCCTAATAGGGGCTGGTAATTAGAGTCTTTGCGTAGCGGCTGCCTCCACACAGCTGCCCTACGCAGGTTGGGGAAGCACTGCCATACACTTGACAGTGTGGAAAAAACAATGTAATGCTCAGCGTATGGCCCAAATTAGCCAGGCAGTGGTAAACACAATCTACTTTAAAACAATACTGACACTAATTAGGCATCCAATGTATCATTTCAGAGTTCAAGTTTTAGTTGCTTCATCAACTGGAAATTAGTTGGAGAGTCAATGTGATGTTTGTGGCATATAAATTAGAACGACTTTCCTGCATAAAGGCTAAGCACAGGCAGCCCAGGGGAAATTATAATATACTTTGACATTTATCAAATATCTTGAGTGGAAACTTGTTTATTGCACTGAGCGAAAGGTGTTTCTCGACAAACTCAAGCCCAAGTTGTGTCAGGTCATCAGTGTGTGAGAGAGAGAGCGGGTGATCAGACAAGGAACTTCTTAACCACAAATAAGAAACTTGAAGAAACTTGTATCATTAGTGGTAATTGTGACACGCTGTGTATCCCACTCACACACTTTCCCTCGTTTGTGTCAAAGACTCTGATGAGAACTGGGATGAACAAAGTGAGAAAAAGATTTGAAATAGATGGACTGATCCAAAATGTTAGAGAAAAGAATAGAAATGCATGAATAAAAGGGTGATCAGTGTGAAAGAAAGTCAAGTTAAAGTGGCTCATATTACAAAATGACTTTCTTAGGTTTGGTCACATAAGAAAAAGACGAAGAAGAGGATTTTTTTGTTCACAATATTATGTGCCATATTATTCTATCTATCTATCTATCTATCTATGGCAATTACCAATTTCTGCAGCTGCTATAATATACATCCATCCTACATCCAGAAAAATAATCATATACCTTTTTCTATACATTCTAAATTTTACAATTTTTCAATTTCTGAAACATATTATAATGCAGAAGAGCAATGATCATTTTACATTATTTTCACCATTTCGTTGTATTTTCGTCCAATTGTGCCCATGTGGTGGGTCCAGGTTGCTAGGTCCAGGGACCAGGGATGTCCAAACTTGATGGAGCGCCTGTGTTTGATTCGCTGAATCTCAATCTGCTCCCACAACTCAACAGGCAACAAAGGAAGAAAGGAAGAGGCCGTGAGCTACAAAGTGCTAGCTAAGCTACACAGAAAGGTGTCGCCTTATCCTGTTACTGCATTCGAAAATAGAAGCCCGCACGATTAGCGAAGGACAAAACCCAGACAAGTAATTGGGTAACGCTTTCACCTGGACCGAGCAGCGGGTTAAAGGAACGGTAACGATGCATGTTTTCGACAGCAAACGTTGATATCGCTAGCTGCTGGGCTGAGGTTCGCTAGCATTAGCCAAGCTAGCATTAGCCTACAGTCGTGAAGGAGCGAACCTTTCTGGGACGTGTGAGGTGTCTTTCTCGAGGACAGCGGCATAAAGAACCAGGTCAGTGCTCTATTTTGTTATTTTTAAAAAATTGACACACTTTTACACTGAAAGCACAAACATGCTAACAAAGCTCAAACTTGCTAGCTGGTCTGCATTAGCCGTGCCTAAACGGCAGCGTCTCTTTTACTACGAAACGGTATCGGATAACCTAATGTTGTTTACTATCCTTTAACATTGCAGTCGAAATGTGACGACTACTAACAGTGACTGGATTACCATGAATGCGACATTCAATGTGCATGCTAAGAGGCAGCTAAGCTAAATGCATGTGTTGTTTGCGAAGGCCTTGCCAGGTCAGGAGTGACACTGGGAACGTTGCTAACATAAGCCAAACGTGCTGTTACAGCTGTCTTAATGGATAAATGTTGAAATGAAATAATATCAACATAAACAAATGGAATCACGGCTTGTTATATGATGTTGAATCAGAGTAAAGTGCTGTCTTTGTTTTCATAGCATCAAATGAAAGGAGGTGAAGGTGGAACTTGACCCATACGGTGAAGTCCAGTCACCATTTTCCTGCACATAATGGTGAGTTATCAGACTGAGTTCTTACTAAGCACCTCTGATTATGGTGCTAACGTTTTTATTTGCTTGATTTTAAATTGACTGTGTCAACCACAATCTTTTCTAGTCATGGGTATACCGTAGTCACTTGATAATGACTCATGCTATGTTGTTGTGTTGCATAGCTTTTATATTGATGTGAAATTGGGGATTAATACGATACAATTTTATCAGTTACATTGGGCACACCATGTAGGAATCTTTTTTTCTCCTAAAAACCCGAATGCACAAGGCTGCATAACAGATGTGTAATTTTTTGACTGGATTTTTATTGATGTTATTTGCCTCCTACATTTGATTTCCATATAAATTGTGCGTTGCAAAAACACATTGACATCCCTGTGACCAGTTATTGTTATGTGCATGATCTAGTTAACCTCATGCGTTTGTATGTTTTTCTGTCTTCAGGAATTGATGCCGCTGGCACTGTATGCATGACTTGTTTTATGTGGCCTGATGGGAGAGCACTTTGGATAGTACTGTCGTCAGGTTTCGAGGAGAGCCATCCCATGCTCCCTCCTTGGAGGGCCTGCCACAATGAAGAAGATAAGCCTTAAGACCATTCGCAAGTCCCTCAGTATAAAGGGCAAAGAGGAGGGTGACTTTGTCATGCTCCAGCAGCCCTCGGTGACTGCAGAGTTTTCGAAGGAAGAGTCACTTTTTGGGGGCTGTTACACCAAAGACCTCACAAGCTGTGACCTTGGAGGTGACGAGGACAAATGTGGCCAGAATAAAGGCCGCTCCAAGAGTGAGAGCCTAATGGGATCACTAAAGAGAAGGCTGTCTGCCAAACAGAAGGCAAAGGTGAAAGCAGGCTCCTCTGCCATCGGCTCAGTGGATGATGATGACACCTTCTCATCCTCCTCTGTGCCCATTAGCTTCAGCGAGGTGAAATCCCAGAGACCTCTGAGATCAGGGTCACTACGAAGTCACCATTATAGCCCCTCGCCATGGCCTTTGCGGTCAGTCAACTCTGATGAGGGATGCATTAAAATGGAGGTCAAAGTCAAAGCCATGGTTCACTCTCCGAGCCCTAGTCCCAACTTAAACGGTGTCCGGAAAGAATTTCATGACTTTCCGATGGAAGGGCTCTTTCAGGACCAAGCAGAATCCTTAAAAAATCTCCAGCAGACACAAAATGGGGAGCTGCATCTAAATATTGATGAAAATGATGTGCCTGTGGTGCTTGGGTTGACACCTCAAGACTACATCCAGTATACAATGCCTTTAGATGAGAGAATGTACCCAGAGGGGTCCCATTCCTTCTGCCTGGACAGCTCGTCTCCCATGGAGGTGGTAGCCGAGGCAGACAATGCATCTTTCCACACAGACCAGGGACAGGAGGACCATGACCTGGTTAGTGGGATGGGATCAGACCTTTTCATGGAAACCTCAGTTAATCGTCTTCTCATCGGTTCTGCTGGTGTGATGCTCCAAAGCTCAAAAGTAGAGGTCCCACCTCCCCTCTCTCCTCTCCTGCCACCCTTAATGAGCAATGGACACATCCCCCGAACTTTTTCAGGCTTCAACTCTTCAGACAGCCAGGTTGCTGAGAGGGTGAGACACCACCTCAACTTTGACCCCAATTCAGCTCCTGGGGTCAGTCGGGTGTATGACTCGGTCCAGACCAGTGGACCCATGGTCGTGACCAGCCTGACCGTGGAACTGAAGAAGCTGGCGAGGCAGGGCTGGTACTGGGGCCCAATCACACGCTGGGAGGCAGAGGAAAAGCTGGTGAATTTGGCTGACGGCTCATTCCTGGTTAGGGACAGCTCAGATGACCGCTACCTGCTCAGCCTGAGTTTCAGATCACAGGGAAAAACCCTCCACACCCGCATTGAACACTCGAATGGACGCTTCAGCTTCTATGAGCAACCGGACGTGGAGGGACACACGTCCATCGTCGACTTGATTGAACATTCTATTAAAGACTCAGAGAACGGAGCTTTTTGTTATTCCAGGTCTCGCTTACCAGGCTCTGCAACTTACCCTGTTAGACTAACCAATCCAGTATCTCGTTTTATGCAAGTGCGTTCATTGCAGTATCTGTGTCGTTTTGTTATTCGACAATACACAAGGATAGACCTGATCCAGAAACTGCCCTTACCCAACAAAATGAAAGATTACCTACAGGAGAAGCACTACTGAGGACACAGACAGGACAGTGGTAGCAATTTGCACTTTTGTGTTCAGTTAAGCGATTTAAACAAGGTTTACAGACAACCATCGTTTTGAGATGATTTGTTTCTGGTGGCTCTCGATTTGTGTTCAGGTGAGTGTCTCTGTTAAGTCCTCAGTTCCAATGTGCCGGGGTATTAAGGTTGGTTGTAGGAGGTTGTACTTTGAAAAACGGAATGGTGTAGCAGAGGTCTGCGGCCAAGTTCTGCGCAGACATCAGTAACGTATTGAAATGTTTGATGTGTAATAACTATCCGTGCAAAAACAGCAGGTTTCTGAACTTTTCTCTCCAGGCGGAATTTCACATTGATAGATTTGATTTGCACATTTCAGAAATGATTTTAGGACATCAGTCACATCAGTCACATTTTAAAAGGGTACATCACCTGTCCTGTAAAAGTCCAGTTTTTGTTTTCTACCCCTCATATCCAGTTGCTTTTGCTCCATGCAGGGCGACTGGATTGATGGCAGTTTGTTCAGGGGTTAAAGTACCTATGCTATTAAACAGATAACACACACATTGTTTAGTCCAAACCTGTCTCAGATACCATCATATGCAGAAATTAATCAGACTCGATGCCCTTCAGAGACACAAATAGCTTTGTACAGCTTTCTCATATGCAACCTTTGTATTTCATGTTTAAAATCGTTGGAATTCCCACGTAGAGACTGTTTCGAGCATCCTTTCTTCTACACTATTCAATTAGACGGTAAAATCTGGATAGTGCTCGATAGCTCAAAATAATCCATTGCCTTTGGTTAAAAGGCATTTGTCCATTTTCCAGTTTGGTCAGAGAAGCTTTAAATTGTTTGGCTGCATGTAGCCATTATATAACACACAGGGCTAAAGGTACTGATGATGCTGGATTTTCTTACTGTGCTGTTTGTAGAAACAGCATGAAGTTGATGTTACAATTGTCTCAGAAAAATTAGCATTAAAGGGGACCTATTGTACTTTTTTGTGTCATACAGTATAATGTAATGCATCACGGACAGATGTTCAGATGAAATACATCCAGTGTTTCAGTACTTGAGGTCAATGTGTATAGAAGTAAATCTCTTGAGCAAAAAGCTCAATCTTCAGGCTGCTTCCAACACTTGAGTTTCAGAACTTCAGTGTCAGATGACATCAGCCGCCGATGTCAAAAAGAGAAACCGTCTCAGAGCGATCATTTACTAAATGGCTGCAAAACCATGACCATTAAAACATTTGTATAAACTGTGAATGCTGCATAATTTGTCCCCTTTAGAGTAAAACCTTTGTGTTTCATAACGTTTGGAAATACTGCAGCACAAGAACTTGGTTACTATCTATAATGCTCGTATCTGCATGCAGTGAGGGGCTTCGAGTTGTCTGCACTTGACGTAATGAGTAAATTACAGCAAAATGACACGAGTAAAGCGAGTTATTGAATTTTAACCCTGAGTAAAACGTTGTTCGATGCACAATTGCAATTACCTTAGGCAGTTGATGAGTGAGTAAACAAAATCTCCCTGCAACTCGCATCAATTACGGGTTTCCACCAGAGCAAAACTGGGTCAAAACTTTGCATACAGCTGGGAGTTATGTTGAACAGTCAACCTGACTGATACCTGAAACAATCCTGTAACATCACACACTCAGTCACTCAGAGGTCTGCGATGGAGTTCCACTCTGAAATTGTGGAAAATAACTGGCCCACCTGAAGTGAACTTAACCTCTGGTTGACCCATGGATGTATGCCTTATGTTGATCCCTGATTTGAAACCAGTACAGCATAGTGGCCAAGCTATAATTTCAGCTCGGTCATTGTTGCAGTTGCATCAGCAGCATGAGGCTGTAAAAGAGCTTGTTCTACCCTGAAGCCACTGCAGCATCCATGGGATAACCATGCTGTACAACACCTTCGTGGAAACCCTGTAATCGACCTGAACGTGAATGTAGGGGACGTCTGTGTCTTATACTCTTTATGCCAGCAGTCACGTGAACCCAGCTTAAAGGAATCCAAAAGTAATGAACTTTGGTGAAAGGATTCGGCAAAGCCAGGGATCCTCATTGCCGTTTTGGCGTGATGTCAAAGTTCCAACTTACAGCTGCATGGCCTGGTTGACGTGCGTTTGACAAGCATTTAGGAAAAGAGAAGCATAGATTTTCTACTATTGTCCCTGCAGAGCTGCATCACCCCTTAGATGATCTCCACTGTTTTATCAGAGTAAAGGGAAGAGCACACAGGATGCTACGCAAGTGCTTTATATGGAAACCTTGACAGGGAATTGTGATTCACATTACGAATGAGCTTTTTTTTTTTTTTTTTTTTTTTTACATCAGTGTCCTTATAAGTACAGTATCTGTAAACGGTCTCTCAGACAACTGGTATGTTGTTGGGTCATAGTTCTAGTTTTAGTTAGCAGGAAATGTTGTCTGAGGACGTTTTCCACGAAATCTAGCAAAGCAGAAATTAGGTAGGCTGGTGTTGCATGTTTCAATTGTTGGCAGTTTAAAGCTTTGAGTTCTGTAGGCATGAAGGATCTAGGCTGTGAAGAGAGAATTTGTTCTGTCAACGTTGGTTGGACGTTCTGTGTACAAGAAATGTATTTTTCTTTGTCAATCGTTTTTTGTGACTTGCCATACGTGGGAAGGGACTGTACAAAAAGGAATGTACCCTTGTTTGAGCTGTCCATTTTATCTTGCTGCCGACCAGTTTCTAAAAGCATGGGAGTCATAACAACTACAACAACTGTTTTATTTTTGTTCTTTTTATTTTATTTTTTTCTTTGCACTTGAATATGCTCCATTTACATGCTTGGACTCTCTCCTGCCTAAGAGTCGTCCTTCAGATTTCTTTTAATGACTATTACACAGTTAGCGTCATCTGTTCATATAACTGTTTAGATGAAAACCTGAGTGTTTGTCACATCTGTGGGATAAAAAGGGTAAAGGCACCAGCATCATATCAAAGCCTCTGCGTTTGCTCACAGGCCAACAAGGAATGGGATCATGACAAGAATGTGGATGTAAATTAGACTTGTGTTTTTCAGTTGAAATGTGAAAGTAATATGTTAGTCTTTTTTAATGCAGAGTTCTTTTAATTGTATTTCCATTACAATTTTGCAGTTGGTTAAACGAAGCAGGAACCTGTTTCCCGGTGTTTCTGCTGTGATGTTCCGGAATAATTATTTAGTTTATTATTAAGCATTATTGCCTTCAACGTTTGATTCCAGATGTTGATGCTTGTTCAGGCTGCTGAAAGGTTCCGATTTAGTAACAGCTGTTACGCACTTAACAAGCTCCAACATTTTTGTGCATCTCGAGTGAGTGAAGGTGATTGTTTACACATTGTTTGGAAATGCCCCCCGCCCCACCCCA
>CAAKHB010007986.1:442294-472291 GCA_901007665.1 Aeoliscus strigatus | reverse complement strand
CTCTGCAGCAAAGAGTGATTTCACCTCTCACTCATATGTTCATGTATCTCATTTGTACAATAGTGTCTGCCTATAGACACGGATGCATTGTCATGATGACATTCATTAATGAGTATAAATGACAATAATAAAGAGCACATAAGTGTATTATTATTCAAATGGAGCTTTGAAAAAGACTCCATAACAACGGATTATCAAGCTGCAAGAAAAGAGCTTTTTCATTCTTTACCGAGCGGCATTTACACCAACGTTCTAACTCAGGACCAACTAACTATCTCACAGAACAGCTGAACTTGAACCACTGACAGGGGGTCGATAGAGAAATGGATACTTGACAGACGGTTTTATGAGAGTGCAAGATTTGCAAAACACACCAGTGATGCAGGTCATGTTCTCACAACTTCAAATGCTAAGACGCCAAGTTGATGGCTGATGATGAAGTTTCCATTGTAAAGTCACGAGATATAAAAAAAAATGTGTTTGTGTCACAGACATCTTAAATCTTGTCCAGCTCAGAGTTCTATCATCCCTCCCTTTTGTTGCACCCAGTCCATTCAGCACGCCGTCGAGCCTCTTCATTTCCCCGACATCCTTCACCGAGTCTCCAATAAATCATTTAACCCAGTGGGTAAGTTGTGGTCTTACATATGAAAGAGAGTGCAGGTGGCTGCTGCATGCTTGCCTTTTAGATTTTGCGCAAAGACAAAAAAAAATCCACAAAGCAACAGCTTTAAAGAACAGCTTTAGATCACATATTTATTTTTACGATAGAGACAATAAGACTACAATCTACAACCTGCATTGATCTAGTTCTCTTTTTTTCAAATCTCAAACCAAATTCTGGCATTTTTCCTCTTTTTTGTATGTGTGCCACATATGGAACTTTGCCTGTGAGCAGATGTGTAAAATATTGATCACAGCCTTCATCATTCACTCCTGACTGGTCAAACTGACAGTGTTACAAGCGTCCTCTGTCTCTGTCTCTTGTTCTCCCACAATGCATTTCTCCTTGTGGTTGCCCACCTCCTCACAGCAGGATGGAATATAGGGTCAGCAGCAATGTCTTGCAGAGAGAAACTTCAGAAGCACTTGGGTCACTCCACAGAACGATTCCCTATCTCTGTTCACCACATCCTCCTTTCACAGGTGCACTTCTTCTTTTGTTTGTTTCTGTGTCTACTCCTGTTGCCAAAAAATAAGGGAATGCTTATTTCCTGAGCTGCTGGTGACACTCAGCTTACAACTGACAACTCTCATCCATGTTCTGAGAACAAAAGAACATGATCACAAATAAAAGAGGGTGAATCAATCAAGTATCTGGCTGAGAGCCTGGTACAGCCACGCCTCCTTTTCTATCAATCGATTTCTTCATCAAAGACAGTAGTATTGCCAGAGATCTGCACATCTGGACCAGAGAAGATCCATGTAGTTTCTTTGCACTACAACAACCTCCTTTTTTTCTCTTAACCAGCACTAACACAAATGATGCAATTAGTCACCAGACATTTATTCACAGATTGGACAAGTCTAGGTGATAAAATATGCATTTACACGTTAGTGAATTTCTCACAGCACGGTGGCGTAAAAATATTCCAGCAGACGGACAACTGATTTTTCTTGTGTAAATTCAAGTGGGCTCTTAATTCACTCAACCTACCTGTCGTATGCATCTTTGTATTTCTATGCATTCTATGTATTCAATTACACTTTCCATCTTAGGACAATCAAACAGAAAGCAGCGTCAGACATTTAGACAGATGCTACAGTTGATTTTACACTGCAGTGTGAAACAGTAGCATATGAGGTGCTCAACAAAAACTAACCACTACCTTCTTCCAAACAAACGCAGTCGCTTAACCTGTGCAGCCCTACGTTTGTTATTGTGCCGCAATTCAAGGTATTCTCGATGGTACCAGCTGGTGCACCACTTGTGCCTGTTTGATCCTTTGGCAGACTCCCCGTACTGTCAAAGCGTATTTCTGGGATATTTTTAGAAAATGTGGGAGTGATCTTGTCCACGTTTGTCATCTCACTTCTGAAAATGTTTGCAGAGTCCAAAAAATAAGTAGATAAAAGTAAGATAGACAACACTTACTCCCAAATGCCCACCTAGGGACTTTTGGTTGGGGAGCTTGAAGGCCCTGGGTACAACTTCAGCATAAACTGTACGTGTGCAGAGAAATCCATTGGACCTCTATATTTTCTTTGCAGTGGCAGAAAAGTGCCTTTCTGTCTGTATGCCAGATGCCAGGAAGCTACACTATACACTACTATACAAGGCATTCAGGCAGGGGACCTTTGCATTACACTTTATGCTGACGATATCATCCACTATCTTAAACCACAAGTGTAATCGGTGCACAAGAACTGATGAATATGGTGATGTTTCTAATTTACAATACATCAAGGTCTGAAAAAGGACTTGAGCAGAGAGAAAATAAATTCTTAGGATATTTAAAAAAAAAGACAAACTGCGAAATAAGACAGCATTTAAATAAATGGAGACCAGGCAGAATATTCTAGTACGTAGAAACAATATAAAGGATAGATGCAGAATTTGTAGTTTTCGTCCGAACAACAGTACACAGATTGCATTTTGATATTTGAAATGAAACAATTTGAGAATGTGATTGAAAGAAGAGAAGGCAAAAACATTCAATCATATAATTATCTATCATATTTTCAACCACGGAAATATGAAGGGAAACTGCTGCACATCACCACCAGAAGGATTTCAACCACTCAAAAGGATTCTGTAAATAAAAGCTACCTTGGAATGAGGTCTGATTGTAATCTCTTTGCGATACAATAGATTCTCTGTCAAGCAAGAAGATCTTTATTGTATTTTGTAATTTCCCTAATGTGTCTCTCAATGAAACATTTGACAATGAAGACTCATAAGATTTGACTTTTGTCTTGTTCTTCCCCCCTCTCTATGCTTCTCTTTGTCTTTCTCCCCTCCCCTCCTGAAAGCTTTGCTGTCTCTTTCAGACTTCTCTGCCTTCAAATTTTCCAGTGTTCCCGCTGTGGTGTTGTGGCATCTCATTCACGTTACCTTGTGTCACAGTCTCAACTCCCTTTCCCTTTGTTAATCAGCAGTAAACAACATGGCTGTCTGGAGGCTCTGCATGGAGCAGGGACACATTTCCTTCCCTCCACAAAAAAAGAAAAACAGCAACAACAAAAACAACAACAGCATATGATTAAGGGTGATAGCTTTCACACTTCACAATGATAAAAGGTGCTCAGATATTCTAGTGACAGGTCAAAGTATTATACACAAGTAATTGATGCTGCCTTGACGCAGAATTATTTGGCAGGTTCACATTGTTAGTGTGCATATTTCTCCTCCCAGCTGTAACATACACTTTCCTGTGTTGGCCAAGCAATTGGTCTCATTTCGTAACTAAAGTAAACTAAACTAAAAGTAGTGTTGAACATGAAAACAATGTCAGGTATGATGATTGAAAAAGCAAAACTGCATAATCATAAAATTCCTCTTTCTCTTTTCATCTGACTGGGGTGTCTCAGCAGCTCCTAGAACCATGTGGTGTTGTGCACTTCAAAACACTAGAACCACTGATTTGGTGTTTTTTTTAATCTGTTTTATCTGCCCCTGATTTTCAGCAAGTGCATTATATTGTTTATGTATCTATTCAATTTTTGGGATCAAGTCTAGTTCAGTGCAGCCATACTGGATTTTATAAGCTTTAAGAAGCTACATTTCACTTCCATTCCATTCCAATATGTCCCAACTTCCAAACCCTCCGATGCACAGTCATCAAAGGATGCAGGACCCCCAGACCGTTCGCTTTAAATCAGCTAAATCAACATTACTATTGATATGATCTTCCAAAACTACTGCTTTATGTGTGTTATGATGCTATTTAAAAAACACAACGAATTGTCAGTCTAACTAGAAATATATCTAAGAATATTTATAAAAAATGCAAGTGTGTTACAGAATAAAGTAGAATAAATATACGTAGTTATTTCAGATACGTTCAATGCAGTATGTTAAATAAAGTTGTTTTCTGTCTTATTAGAAAATTACTAACTCCTCACACTGTGTGGATTTCTGTCCAAAAATTGAAATTGTCTGTTTTGGCTCTATGTCTGTGTGTTATGAGAGCCCTTTTAGCTGCTTAACTATGTGAATATTTAAGATGACAATTCTCAGCACAGCTGCAGATAGACGTCAGGTCTGTTCCTGCGGGAACCGCCAAGCTGTTCTTCGTGCCTGCAGTGCCAATGCGCTGAGTTGCAGGAGGACGCTTGAGCACCGTTGGAGGGGGCGCCGTGTCATTTGTAGAATCAGATTATTTCACAGAACTGTGGAACACTCGGCACGTTCTATGTACAAAAAAGTCGATCCGGTGGGCTTTGGAGTGTTTGGCTTTCAATTAGCTTTTCATCCCACCTCTAACTCTCCCATTTGCCTCAGTTTGATTATGGTGTTTGTGGTGAAGAAGCTCTGGCTACTTCTGTTATCATCTGTGAGGACAGACAAACTGGCACCCAAGTTAGTCCAAATGTAAGCATGTAAACATTAAGAAGAAAGACATTTGCACAGTACCAAATGCCTTTCATAAACATTCTGTGCCCACATTATAGATATATTTACAATTTCAGAGCTCCTCTAGTGACCCTTCTGACATTTTATTTACATGAGCCATTGCAGCAGTGACGTGTCGTGCCACACACATCTCCGCTGTCTCTTACTATTACTAGTTGAATAGATGGAGACCTGGCCCTGAGCACTTCATTTGTATCTTCTACGAAAGGAAACGGACAGATGTCATTAACATTACGCCAAGTCCGCTCTAGATGTTTGACTTGCCGAGGCTGGCATGGACAAAGGCTACCCATGTCAGAGCATACATTTTCCACTTTTCCAACCTGATATTACCCCACAAGTACTGTAAGTACAATCTGCTGCAGGAATGATGGCAAGAGACGGCATGGTGATCACGGCAGAAAGGGGAACACTCACAGTCAGCACACGTTCGCTTTCGACAGCAATTGGGGAGAAGAAGCAGCTCCACCTGTATCTCCCCACATTCTCCCTGCATGCTGACTGACAGGCAACAACAAGGAGGCAAACAACAGTGAGCTGCTACAATATACATTATATATTGTGGTGTTTCGGGAAAGACAAAATACCATTTGATCCATTCAAGAGTTGATCTTTCAGTGCTTATTAGCGAGTATTCATCAGGAGTGTTGTTGTATTATATCGTATCCGTCGGTTTTATCAGTCTTAGCCCGATGAGCATAGTGTTGTTTTGTTGTAAACTTCGGCACAGAAATCTAGATGCATTCAAAGATCGCCTTGAATTTCAAAATCATACTGTATGTCGCTCACTTGGCAACAAAGTCAGTGTGATTCTTCTCACCTGCTTCTTACATTTTGCTCATTGAGTACTGTTAGTGCATCGAGTGAGTGAGTAGACCTCCTATCTTTGAGGTGGACCAGCAGCCGTGCTTCCGAGCCGCCTGCTGGGGCCATCTGTGAGCTATCCCCCCACCCCAGCCCCACTGATCGAACCCACCGCTAGCGTCAAACGTGCCGCTGAATTGTGAGTCGTATATCTGAGCGCTCTGCCGGCCGAATGCATCAGTCTTGGAACACTCTGGCTCCTATGTCCACACAGATGGGGCAGGAGAGAGGACAGAGGTCAGCAGGTCTCCTCAAACACCATGAACCTTCAGGGCAGCCCTGACAAGTTTACACTGCACTCAATTATGTCTATTTGATTATTGGACTCTCTGGCAATTGGCTTATAGAAGTGCTGAGGGTGAAGAGTGTTAAGATACACACATTGACTTCCTTTTGGCTGGTTCAATCATTCACCCTCATTTTCTTTTTTCTCTCTTACACATCAGCCTATATATGTCTCATCACTGCATCTTTGGCCATTTTTTCCCATCTTTCATGCTTTACTACATCTCATGGGGTTCTTACTGTCGCACTTTGTCTCTCCTGTCGTTGGCACCTGCGAGCTACTTCAGTAAGAAAAGATAAACAGAGACTACAGCATGTATTCATTTAACTGATGATGATGCTGATGATTAACTTTAATTCTAGAACTCAAAAGACCATTCATAGCACAGAAGAAAGGAAAAAGAAAAACAGACAAATCAGATATTTACTACCGAACTGAAACGCCGCTGGTTCCACACTTGATGTTACCCTGAGCAAACTCATTGCGATTTATAAATGTTACAATTATGCTGTTGGAGAGCTGCAGGTTTTATACGGATATATCAATACATGAAGTTCCTGAGTACAGCAGGACAGGTCGGTACACCAATACTAACAAACAGCTAACAAACTGCTCCATCTCTGCACTTTAAGGGGCGGCATTAGCTCAGGTTAGGCCGGAAGGTTGGCGGTTTCCGCCCTGTCCCAGTTGTCCTGTTGTGTGCAAGACAAGATGTATAGTAGTAACCACTTCCTTCTGCAAGACACTTCACCCACATTGACCTGTATGAACGTGAGTGAATGTTTGATGGTCGGTGAGGCCGTAGGCGCGACCTGGCAGCCATGTTTCTGTCAGTCTGTGGCTACGGATGTAGCTTACCACTGTATTTTTGGGTTCCAGAAAAGTACTGTATGAGATCGATCCATTGTTATTAAGCATCAACCTCATGTCATCATTATATGCAGTGTTACATTTCTGCATACTGCTTTTCACGGCCACAAGTGGGCAGTATCCCAAGGTCTGCATGGTTTAAAAAGCGTATTTTTTACAGACAATGAACACATACTAAATTTGCCTTTCAGCATATAAGCCGGTGGACACATCATACAACATTGTCTTTTACAGTCCCTGACATCAGACAAGTCATCAGTTAAATAAAGACATATTTTGCAGTGCCAGACAGAGAGAGAGAGTGGTCCATGACAATTAGTAGTCCTCCCTGATATAAATACGTATATATATAGACACGTAGATATAAAGAACTCTTTCAATGCTAATTGTTGTTTAAAAACATCATTATGAATATTGGGTTCAATTGTTCAGTCCCTTTAAATATTACACACTATTCCTTTAAATAAATGCCACAAAAATTGGAGGGTAACATTTAAAATTGAGAAATATTACTATTGCACTTTTGCATTACTGAATTTCGCTACTTGTCCCAGAAAATCCAAACACATTAGTTGTTATAATAAAACAATATACGGACATAATAGATGATTGGCAACAGCAATCAGACATACATTTTATTGAAAATAAAACCCAGAAGGTTTCTTGTCAAGGATCTCAGCAAATTTCGTCCTTCTTAATATGCTATTCTAAGTGTGGGCTAGGCATCGTGTGGCACATCTTCTTGCTCATGAATTATAATCTATTTGACAGCTACACAGTAAGACAATGGTGTGAGTCTGCCAGGTCCTCTGAATAATTTCATCCTAAATGAAACCTGACTGCTGCAGCATTAGGTGACATTTGGTCAGTTCGTAATTAAAATGGTGGCGAATTGTGGTAAAATGCACATGACCAAGGGCGACATGAAAGTCTATGACGATTTTTTACAGAGGTGCTTGTATTTGTGCATCCTTTGTAAAACCGTCTGCAGTGCACGTCACGGTGTGTTTCTATAGCTATGCTTCACTTCAGTGAGGAGCAAAGTTCACCTAATTAGCTTCAAACCCAGCTGTGCTATCCTCTGACACGGGCGGGGGACAATATCATCCTCGCTATATCCGATACTGGTTTGAAAGAGGGGAAAAAAAGAGATGCTATCACACATCACATGCCTGACAGACCAGACGCACACAGGCCTCCACCCCATAGCCGCCTTTTCTTGTCCTCTCCACCCTCTGGATGTCAGAGACTGTCACCATGTAGCTCCCCTTTCTCACCTCCAATCCCCCTTCATTTCCTCCCTCTTCTCCTGTCACCTGCCTTCACCACCTACATAGCCGCCGCCTGTATGGACAGTCAGACACCTCATTTATCAACTCTTTTTATTATTCACTGTAAAGCTACAACAGCCCTGCTTCCAACAGCCAGCAATGTGATCACCTGGAGTAGAAGGCGCTTTTTTTCTGTTGTAATAAAACAACACATTTTTAATAGAATAACACAATGAGTTGTTTCGACACCCAATCGTGCAAGTGAGACACACTCATCTCTATGAATTTTATCAGTTTGCAAAGTATTTCAGCATCACATTCATACAGAGAAGTCATGGGTAGATTGATAGAAAAGAAATAAGATTAATTTCAGTCACCCCATCAAACTATTCTCTTTATTCCCAAACAAAGGTATTTTTTTACTATCTGTAGTCTCACTAGAGGTATGAGTGCTGCATTCAATCAGTATGCAAATCTCTCACTTCAGCGGTGTCATTTCTGTAACCTCCTCTGCAAAGATTTGTACTGGTGTGCTGCTTGATACTGCACTTTTCATGGAATAATGACGTTGTCTAGCAGTGCAATTACTCGCAATAATAGGTGAAGGCCAAATTATGCAGCAAATCAGGCCAGCTACTTTGGGGCTAAACTTGCATGGAAGATGAATTCAGAAAAAAAAAAAAAATAGTACTGATTTACGTGAGATTTATCTGCAATGTAATTGACTGTATTTTGTGGGGGGGAATACATTCAAAAATAAATGTGGCATTTGCATCGGGTCAGAGTTATCACATGTTCAAAATCAAGCGCCAATCCATCTAAGAAACATATATTCTGTTGGTATCTTTGTCTGCATGTGTTCACCATTTCTTCTGACTTTTTAAGAAGCATATTTCACTGTATAATTTTTTTTGTGTGCTGAGGCGTTTAAAGTCAAGTCAAGTTAGATTTGTATTTTGTATTTCTTATAGCTGAAAAAGTGCTTATAGTGAAAAATTGAAAGAAAACTTCTAAAATCCACATCGCCGTCATTCAGAGATGAAATTTCTAAAATGTCAAGAGTTCCAAGGGGAGTCTGCCACATTTTTAGCACTTCAGGAAGCGTGTCACTGTACCCACCACACTTCAAACCAAACTGATACCTATAGTTCACAGCTGAAGCTAATGTGCTTGTAGTTGATTAAAAAGAGACCTTTATGCTTTAGTGCATCATCACAGGCTTGATGCAGTTCGGAAGCGCCATCCCAGCGCCCTCAGTGATCTGAGGCGACTTCTCACGCATTCTCAGTCCCTCCCGCAGCTCCACAGCTACGTCCATCCATCCATCTGATTGACAGGTTATGAGGCAATTCCTGCATAAATGACTCTGACGCACTGAGATTCCAGACCAGCTGAGTTCAATCATTCTCAATTTCGCCATCGCAAGCACGCTCGCTAATACTGAGGCAGCAGAGAAGGCAGCTCTGAAGTAATATTATCAAATCTCTTCTGAAGGGATGGGGTGATTACTCCTCTGCTGAATGAAAGGGGAAGCCAGCACGTGAGCATAAAGAGTTCCAATTGAATGAAAAAAGGAGCATACAGTCAGTACAGTCTGTTAGCTATGAGGGAAAACTCATAAGAGCAGCTGTGATTCTGTTAATATGGGAGACAAAGCTGAATGGACAAAGCAATCTCTGCTCAGACCGTTAAATGTGTCAGTGACTGACCCCCACAGACTTATGTCATAACCAACACCGTGGACAAACACCTCGTATTCACGCGGCTGCCTTTGGAGAGGGTTTGCTCCCTTTGTTCCAGGTCTCGCGTCAGGGGGACAGTAAATTTTTAACCCACCAACCCTCGGTGGTGAACAAGTGGACTTTCATTATTGCAGATTCTGTCGACCCACAAATAACTTCACATGAGAGACAGAATGATTGATACTCTTCATCATCTCTGCCTCCCTCTCCAAGCCCCTAATTCAATTCCAAATAACTGTGAAGCCGTGTCACCCATACCAAAGAACGCACCAGCGCTATTGATCCACAAACACCACAGACACTCTATGTATTTTTTCAAACTGAATGGAGGACGGCCCTCCATCCTGGCCGTGTTTTATCTTTTATCAACAGTAATCAGAAATATTTTATTTGTTATCATACATTAGTGTGCATTTGTGTTCATGTCAAAAACGTAAACGTAATGGATGAATGAGTAGAGTTTCACCTGAGAAGGGATCAGGTGGGAACAAGGACACGTGTTATCTGCATTTCACATTTCCGCAATATGATCCCAGATGAACGTTAATTTCGCCCCTCTCTCATCATAATGAATCTGACCCCTCTGCACACACACGCACGCACGCACACACGCACACACACACACACACACACACACACTCCCCAGCCTTCATTTCACTGTCCTTTTCCTGAGGTTACTACCAGTCAGCATCCTTCTTCACTCTTGAAAAGTCATCATTTTTTACAGCCACAGTGGTATAATCGGCCCCAATCAGGAAGCCCCCGGACTCTAAACGAAGCACTTTCATGCAGAAGAGCCGACAGCTACAGTATTTCTGTTTAGAGAACGGGCGAGATACACTTGTACAGCAACAACAGCATTGACGACTGCTCGCAGACCCTCAAGTCTGTGTACATTTCAGCAGGGCCTTAAGTTTATCACATCAAAGACGTCGCAAATTGCTACATAATTCAGTTGAGGGAAATTCTGCCAAGGCTGCACAAAAAAGTGTGTGTGTGTGTGTGTGTTTCACAAAAAAGAAAATCGAGCTCAAGATTTTCCAAGACACAAGAACAAAAGTTTTTCCACTCCTCTGCCGCCCATCTGTCTGATGACCACTGGATTTCCTCAGCTGCTGAGTGGGGACGACAGCTCCTATGATGCTTTGCTCCAAAGACAAACACCGGACTTCGACATGTGGCTTAGTGTCCGTCTTTTTATCTGTCCTGCTGTATTCATCTGCACAGACATTCATCCCTCAATTTACACTTTGTATTTTTGGATTCAATCTCCCCTGATGCTTGTTCGCATCTTTGTTGTTGATGGAACCTGACGTGATTAAATAATGTCAGATGACATAACACACACCCAGGTAAGTATTATCAGTGAGAAATGACTCATAAAGCATCTGCAGCAAAGCAGCAGTGTGATATAAGTGACATCATGGTAGAGTGACCTGATTGGACCACTTAGTTGAACACTTGGAGGATTGTCCGTTGTGCGAACCTCCTCCTTTCCACCTTGCATTACCTCCCTGAATGACACCACATCAGATCATTACATCTCCCTTTTCACACAGATTGGGTTAGACACAAGAAGAAAATAGGCTGATGGAAACAACAACAGGCTACAGTCCTTCCGGCACCATCTAATTCTTAACCACTGTGTTTGTACATCCCACAGCTCCTAATGGCCATAAAATACTGTGAGCTGAGGGTGAATGTAAATGAAATATACATAATTCATATTCCCACAGAACCACCTAGGAGTGTGCATGCCAGGATGCCTCATGTGTACAGAGCGGCAAAGAAAGACAAACCATGCCGACACTATTTCACAGTTTATTATCAGTTTTATTGATTTGTCCCCCCTGGAAATGTCTGCAGCTATTTTGTACCCACAATCTATTTTTACCTATTGCAAAATAAGTTATGTGATGCAAGTCAAAAACCTGACATAGGCAGCCAGTGTTCTCCCAAACTGTCTTTTAAAGGATGCACTTGAATAACAACAAGAAAGAAATGTCAGGGAGGTTTCAAATTTGAAAAAATGTGCTCGACGAGAAGAAAAAAAAAAAAAAACAAACCTCATTGTTGCTTCCTAATAAGATTTATGAGGCAACTGGAGAATTACATGGAATGATTCCGCAAGTTGATCAAGTGTTTGTACAACAACGCGGGATCCAGAAATATTGCGGTGAAACCTGGATAAGACAGCAATGCAGATCAATTACTCCGCAGCCTCTACCTGCAGAAACGGCCTGCACCTTCACTCCATCACAGCCACTCTTTGCGGCATTTAATCCGAGTCGGAAACTCACTTTTATTATTTTCAAAAGTCAATCCTGTGCATTTGCAAAAAACATCTCAGGGGGAAGTTTCTTTTTTTAGCCTCGTATTTCAATATTGCCGCACAAATCGCAGGAAAGGCCCACCAGGAGGACGTGTAAATAATTAAGTAGTGACTTGGTCACAAGGTGCTGTATCTACAAAATGAGCAATTACTTTCTTCCTCCTGGGACGGGAGGCTGTTTATGGTTTGGGGTCAAAGGGGAAGACAAGGTCCACCGGGCAAACTAGCATCAAATCCCTCCATTACTGATTTATCATATACATCCTCGGCTGATATGAGACGGAGAAAGCGCTGTGTGGACATGCGCTGCTGTTACCCTCAGCCACAGGCATCCATCATATGACCATAAAGACACCTCAGTAGAGTCTAATGTTTCTCATGATATATTCCTGTGCAGTTTGCTGGTTATGAGCCTGAAATATCACTGACCCTCGATGTCAAGTCATCTTTAGTTTTTCATCTTTTGATGGCAGTTGCTTTTTTGTTGTTGTTGTTTTTTTATGTGCTCCTGTTTTATTTTACGCTCACTGTGACACTTTGACACTCAGAACAACTGATTACAGGTAGGAATGGGAAAAGGTCACATGTTTATGTCTGGTGAGCGAAGCTGATGGAGAGGAATGACATTTACATTTGAGCAGGTCAACAGAATGGAGATGAGGCCTGATTTTAAAACAGTAGTCTGCATTCATTTCTTTAAAAAGTGTTTTTTTTTTTCTTTTTTCTGTGGATTGATTATGTTTCATGAGCAAAAGAGCAAATCATGCCAAGAAAGCTAAGACATCCTTTTTGTTACTGAGTTAGAACTGCATGTAGCCTCATTGTCACGTAAATGTTTTCACAAATTCTCCACCCAAAATAGCAGGAAATTAATCCTGACATATGGCGCTATTTAATACATCTTGTTATAGCAAACCATGCAAAATCTGGCATATGATTCTTTAATAGGCTTAAGGAGAAAAGACCTTGCCCCAACCACATCCACCCACCTCCCTCAGCTCAGCTCAGGTGTTTTGTGCATAAAGCGACAACTATCTGCAACCCTTAATCAGACGGGAATCGTGTTTTCAATAATTAGCTGACAAAAGGAACAGAAACCTCATATTCCTACGAGGCTTGACGTTGATGCGAGATCAATATAATGAATGTCAAATGGCAAGACAGTTTGGCTCTATCAGGGAGGTGTTAGTACAGAATTAAAAACATGTCAGACCAGCCTCGCGCCCTTTAAATCCTTATCAGCTGTCAGGAGTCTCACTAATAAACGCGTTTGCTGCAGATGTGTTTAGTTATGTGCTGTGAACATTTCAGAAGAAGGGCTGGTTAAATTCCCCTCCTTGGAAATATTTAGTCACTCGTATGTAAATGTCATTTCAAAGTGCAGCTCAATATCAGGCTGCAGGTAAACACTTAGCTCTGATACCATTTATTCGTCAGTATAATTCTATTTCAGATGCCTCTGACAGTCTTTTGCCCGCTGTAAAAACTTCCAGTAATCTGACATTCAGTTCTTTTGCTATTCTGTATTTGTCCTCCCACTTGTCTTGTTCTTTATTCTACACTTCCTCAATATGTATCACATTTTTTTTCTCCGCAGGAAGATGATGCTGTGTGTAGATAACCTACGGTGACAGACACCCCTGCATCCCGCGTGTGGCAGATCCTGATTAATGCAGTCATCTCTCAGCATGCTGACAGGAGTGTATTAGGCCCGCAGTCGACATCCAGCAAAAGCTGTAGTGATAAAGAACTAATTAAAGACGGAAAAAGGTGAATATGATTTCAGGGATCTGTCAGTAATTGGGCACATGAAAGATACTAGCGGGGTGCAGACGCCGCTGCCACTCTTCCTTATTAGGCCATAATCTGAACGTTAATGTATATCAAGCTGGTGCCCAGAGGAGGGTTGGCGTGACCTATGACCCTCACAAGGTGGGAATCCTGCAGAGTGGAAGGACCATTGTTTCTACCCGGCCCAAATTCACAGGAAACTGATCAAAGCCTAGGCTGGGAATGCAGAAGAAGAATGTACTCATGGATACATGTATTTCTGTCTGGTGTAGGTAAATATTCTTACTTTTGGACAGAACCAGGCTAGTTTTTTGTTTGTTTGTTAACTGACATAATGCTGATGGTAATGTAGCATTTTATAAACTAGTACACATCAAGTCATCAAGAGTAATTAGTCAGGAGTCTAATGCTATGTCCACACAGAGACAGGAGATATCTGTCTCTTTTTCATTAAAAAACAAACTGTCCACACACGAAAAACAGAGATTAAGACATGAGAATGCGCATACAACAAATCCGAATTGAGCTAGCCGCTGACTACGGTCGTAGGGGACCAGATGATTTTGCCGTAGAAGTGAAATCACGCTCAGCGGCATGAACCATCGTTATCTGTGGGGTTAGCTCCTGTGGGTGAAGGTAGACGAGGGACTATGGCGTCATTGGCTCGGGAAACATGCGTATGGCTTGTAAACGTGAAACACAAGGGGTGGCGTCCTGAGACTTGTTCACTCTGGAACCTAGTGTCAAAGAATTTGCATATTTGGGATCATTACATTTAGGTGCAGCAATCTTGTTTAACCACCTGGCTCACTGTCAAAAGAAAAACATGTTCAGACTTTAACATCTGGTCTAACAGCAACACATTTTACTAAACAAACAAAACATATGTCAGAACAGTAGATAACAGAACAGGCATTATTTTTTCCATATTACGAAAAAGTTACTGAGATAGTGTCACATAGTTTACCGTAATAGTTTTATGAAAAATGCATACACTATAGTTTGAACAGTACAGTTTGACAATTCTGTTTCAAAAGCTGCAATGAAGCTTATTAAAATTCACCAGTGAATTGTGCATCAAGCTGCAGCAGGATGAAAGTCTTTAATATAAAAATCTAATTCCTAATTAACTGTTGTGCTTGAATTAATGAAGGCAGCTAAACAAAAATACCCTTTAAGAGGCTTCGCAGCATTCAGACATGATGGGAGATATGATTCTGTTTGCTTGTTGCTCAAAGTATGTTCAAATATAATGAGAAGAATAAATGCGTCCATATTTACCGCGCTCTTATGATCTGTCAACCAAAGAAACAAATCAGAATAAGAAGTACCATTATCTTAATAATCTTAAACTTAATATCTGTTGTTAATGAATTGCGGCTTGAATAAACAGTTCAAGCTTTTGCCTAATTGGACTTTAGACTATTAGCCTAATGGCAGTGGCCAATGGGTTCTGGAAATGCCCTCTGGTCTTTTAGGTTTATTTTTATTTATCACTTTACGAAGACACAGATAGGTAGTTTACAAAGTTTCAGAAGATTAATTTATTGTTTAATTGTCCCCCCCCGAGGAGACAGGTGTCAGCCTGGATCTTATCAGCTCTTGCATAATGAGTAAAAATGATAGAGCTGGGGTGGATCCTGCAAAGGTCACACAATCACACCCTTTTACAGAAACAAATGGAAATAATGAATCCAGTTTGTCTAGACCCGTTCGTCTCCCTCTCCCCGCCTGTATGTTGCACTCCATTAGCCCCTCATTATTCCGTCTTCCTCTTTGTCTTTGCGACGCGCTGGCATTCGCTGCCTGTGTCTCGCCTCAGCCGAGCGGTGCGACTTTCGCAGCAATATTGTCGTATTTATACGCTGCTTCAGCAGTGTCCCCGTCCGTCCTCTCCCAGCTGAGTTTCATAAAGTCATTTCAATATAAGCCAGACATCACAGTAGAAGAAAAATATGAGATTAGTGAGTTTGTACAGAAAGAAACAAAAAAGGCAACAAAATGTAGCACGGAAATGGAATGTGATTGGATTATTTCCTGCAAACGTGTACTCAGACTTTGGATATTACTGCCGCTGATATAAGCAAACACTCAGCAGAGTTGGAGTCGGTTGTTTCACTGCAGAGAGAAAGAAAAAGAACAAAATAACAACTTTGATGCAGGGGAAAGCGGTGAAAGCACAACAGCCCAAACATTCATATACTTTTTTTTTTTTATAAACTCCTGCATCCTTAAAGCTGCAGTAAACAAGAGTCTGCGAAGTGTCTGACATGGATCGTGAGCACATCAGGGTCAGAGCAGCACAAGGACTCACAAGCCGCTGCTTATCGAATTTCCTTCTGCTCCGGCATGAAAGGAACGTGCACCTCGCCTTGCCTGCATGAGTTTTTCATAGCATGTGGTCGCCTTCCTTCGCAGATCAAAAGATTGTTTCCGAACCCGGACAGAGGGACAGAGGGAAGCCTCCAGGCCGTGACACCCTCAAGCTGTTTGCTAGATACCAATCAGGCACCATGATTTTCTCAATGGACTCAGTGCGGCTATCGTCCATGCACAATGAATACATGTTTTCAAAGAGAGGAATATTTCAGCAGACCAGGTGTGTATCTGTGTGTGTGTGTGTGTGTGTGTCAGAGGAGGAGGTCTTAGAGTTTGTTTTTTTTTTTCCCACTGGGTGTTTACAAAAGATATAGAAAAAAAGAAACCCAAAAGAGTTGAATCACGTGGTCGATATTCTGGGACTTCACCCGGGGGGGTTCGCTACCATTGTGTTTTGCACTACTGAGTCACAGTATGTGTATGGAACACTGCTAAGTTTAGACTTGTGTATGTTTGCTCCACAAACGAATCTACTTCGTAATTGGCAGATGCAAGGGGTGAAATATCGACTTGGTGTGCGCGGGTGTGCGCACGCAAATGGGTTTTGGTGTGTGTGTCTGCATGTGTGTTTCTGGCTGCCATCCTATTTTCATCTGTGCTATCAAGGAGACATAAGCCACTTCCATCTGCCTCGTGTTCCAAGCTTCTTTGTGTTCCAAATAAAAGTCTAAGGAGGAGACTTTTTCTCCCATAAACATACTAAAGCAGTTTAACAGGATAGATATACACATCTGCATATAAAAATATTAAACATTTGTCTCTTGGCAAGATTTTACCAATAAAAATCTGTTATCCTGGTACATTTTCAATATTAAATACAAACATTATCACATTTTTTTATTAATTATGTATTTTTAATTTTTCATTTCTTTGCAAAATGAGACAAGAGACCCAAATTTTGATTTCCTATATTGGACGCTAAATTTTATTATCATAAAATTGTGTTTAATGCTTTTAAAAAAAACTATGCGGTGAGATACATTAAATTAAGATAAACCAATTTTCGCCTAATAGTCGCTTCTGAATATCGGAGTGCACCTGTACTTTATTGTCGCTGTCAGTCAATATCACACAGGTAAACTTAGTTCCTGGGGTGCACAGCAACACAAATGCAGTATTAGAAATGGATATAAACAAAAACACTCCTGCAAAGGACAAAGAAGGCTCCGGCTGGTTCATATCAAATAATTACACAACATGACAAGAGACATTTTACTTTGCCCTTTAAAATTGTTAATACTAATATAGGCGAGTAGCCTTATCACAGACTGCGTAACACCACAGGGGGTGTTTCCATGTTTTAATCATGTGCTAAGTGCAGCTCAACAGCACCGGCCTGTACCTGAAAAGTGCCGTGGCATCTGTCTAATGAGGAATCCCATTTAACTATGCCTCCGAGTGTGAATATGAAAGGGAAAAATCTCTCTTCTTCTTGTGCTCATCAGTTGTTAAAGCCTGAAGGTTTTTAATTTCTCACGCTGGTACTGGGAGAAGACTGACAGACGGGCACGGATCCTTGTGAATGACTTGTATTAATGTGTATGTGTGCGTGCAGTTTTGCTCATTGTGTAAATGCTGCGATTAGCTCAAACATATTTGCAGTTGTTCTGACAGTGCGCGAACGAGCGCACCAACCAAACAAGTTCTGTTGAAAAGGGGATTCCCCCCCTCAGCTGCAGTTTATCCAGCTCCTTACATTGATAATCATTAATCACAGATGCCAGCAGTTAATTTGCAAAACTCCATTTTCACCAGTGCCCACGTCAGGTTGTTATATTTTCCTTCCTTGACCCTAACCTTGAAAAAAAAAACATATTCCCAGCCCTATTATTTACAATAACAATAACATCATATTTCCATGCACCCTCATTATTATTTTTTAATGTATAAATAAATTTAGGATTATTCATTTATTATTTATTCTTATTTTATTTTATGTTTTTACAAATTGGGCCGGTGGATCCAAAAGGAAATTCCGTATTCCAATTCAGTTTGTGGTATGTTAAATATATCATACACAACTTCAAATTCAGGACGAACTGAAAACACAGTGTCACAAAAACCTGCTGTCTACAATTTAAAATGAGATTTAGTACTGCATTACGAGCTATCATCCATGTGATGGAGAATCATTTTCCCTACATGTGTTGCAACAAATAATTGTGCAGATTCTGGATAACCTTTGCTAAACAGCAGTGTGTTCAGTAATGATGATGTTGACACAATCACCTCTGCTGATACGCAGGCCAGATGGCCAGCCTGGTTGCCCTTTCAGAACCCTGCCATGCTCGGTGAGGGATGGTGACAGCCCGAATGTGTATTTGTATGTGCGACTGCATGTGTTTGTGTGTGCTTGCTATTCCAACACAAGTAATGGAGTTGAGTTAAATGGCCTTTAACCTCGTATTGCAAAACTGTGTCATAGATATTTTATCTGTCCGGCAATAATTCCCTCGAGGGAAACAATACAACAGTGTCTCCCAGTGCCAGACTGTCCAACCTGTTAGTCCCTACTGATGACTTTTGCATAGACTACTGTATATGTTTCATACATTATAGTTTTAAGAATGAAGGTGAATGAACCTGAGAGCATGTTGTATAGGGATAATGGGGAAAAAGGGTTTTATTGCTTCAGTACTTGCTTAAGTCCGACCTAATTCCCTTGTTATCATCCCTGTCTCTTTGCTGGTTTATCCAACCAAATTTTTTGTCGTATTAGTACAAAAATATAGTGTCGTATTTTTTTTTTTTTTCGTCAGGAAACCTGTGTGACATAGTGAACCATTTTTCTTCCCCCACAGCAATTCCTGGGGAAGGTACACGATCCAAAGAATGACCTGGTCATTTCGCATGGCTTTACTTAATACGGAGCCATCAATTCCAGCAGCAACTGTCAGGCCTTGTAAGGACCCTAGAAGAAATCATTGATTTTTGGAGGATTCAGAGGAAATATCCAAGCTGTGCGCGCAGGTGAGGAGACTTCTGCAAAGCTTACCTGCTTCTTAGCTTGTCAGAGTAATCCAGGTGCGTCTCGAAGGGGGAGCTGGCTACTGGCATTTCAGCTGCAATCTGTTTTAAGAGTGAGTTTACATTTTGATTTAATAAGGCCCATAGGCATGGCCCCAAACAAGAATCAATCATCAGGCAGGTGTGAATGAAGCTGGAGCCGGCGGAGAACAAGTAGACTGGCCCGGATCAGTACAGCACTCACTCACTTCTCACACACACACACACACACACACACCATGATACAATTGTGTCAGTCCATGTCAGTCATATAAAACACCATTTTCATCTCACTGAGAATCAAAGACTACCGGCGTTATTGTTACAGGCACATGAAGAAAGTTGTTTCACTTTAATGAAATATAGCCTTCTTACCAGCTGAGTGAATGCAAATGTATTTAAACCACCGAATCACATGCTGCCTGGAGTCATCAGAGCCTGCAGGGCCGTACTTCTCTGTATTCCATTTCTCATTACCTGGCTCCCTCGATATGGCCCCAAAGCCTCCTGATGGAACATTCATAATTGATTCTGATTTTAGTCTCATTACCAACAAGTGACTCTGCACTGTGTGCACATTCCACTCCAGAGGGCAAAATCTTTGGAGTGTGAGTTTTAGCTCGACTTTCTCCCTCGCCTGACGGTGCGTCTGTCGCTCCTGAGTACACACACGGCAAAAAGTGTCAGAGAACGTGATCAAGCATCGACATCCTTTGGAGTGTGAATCCGAGTCTTTATCCCTTCCCTTCTCCTGCGCTGTCATACTTCCTGTGTGGCACAAGGACACACACACATACACACACACACACACACACCTGATGCTCTCCTTTCTGTACACTTTTTTTTTTTCGTCTGCATTTTAAAACAGAAACAGCAGAATGGTCTGTTTTGCAGATGAAGGCAAAACTGTGATGACATCAAAACTGCCAGACAAAACATCCAATGTCCTTTAGAAAAACAACGCTCAGTACTCCAGGTTTTCCTGTGTAACACTCATTTGAAGTGCACTGATTGAGACAGAAAATCTCGTCTTGAAAATAAATTGTTATGGTTCCTGCAGCAGGTGAAGAGGCCACGGACTGGCGAGCTTGAGTCTGAAAGCACTACACCCATGTGATGAGATAACAAGCTGAGTGGCCCTGACCTTGTCTAATAGCACCTTCGTCATATGTACCAAATGGTATCTGGAGCAATCACCATGGTTGCAGAAGAGATGGATAGATTGACAACTAAGCAATCATATCCACAAGGGCTAGTACAGCAGCTTATCCTAAATACAACCTGTTCGCAATGCTGGACAAGATTTCATCACCGACACGTCTACCTGGTCAGGGCAAGGGCGTCATCAGCGTGCTTGGTTCTGCCTTCCACTCCTTTCATCGCACACATTTGAGTCAGAGAGAATTTTTAAACAAGAGACACGCCCTCTCCAACACCTTTCCTCCTCCTTCCACCTTCCCTTTCATTAAATGCATGAATGTTTGTGTGGGAATGATGTCTCATGTCTGTGCAGCTTTTTAACAAACAGTGAAGCATTCATCCTTCAGCAGCTGTGTGAGAACAACGTAAGAATAACGTAAGTAATTACTAAAGTGTCTCACCAATGTAGGTCACGCTGTAATGTTAATAAAAACGACAGCGAAAACACTTTCCAAACAAAACCGGGAAAGCTCTGTGACTTTCAACTGGCGCTGGGATAAACAAGGTTCAATGGAGTTGCAGAGAAAGCTTGAGCACCGGCAAACTAGGGTTGATATACAGGGTGCGGTTGTGAAGAGTTGTCAGCTTCATCATCGCCTTGTATTGTCTATAACTGAAAGATAAGAAGAAGAAGAAGAAGAAGAAGAAAAAGACTGAGCCTAGCACAGAGATCTTAGATGAAGAGAGCAAACATTTCATACAAATGCACAAGGGTAAGATGTTGACAAAGCATCGCTGTTTGACAAATTGGAATGGACCAGGGACAGGAGGGGGGAGGGGTGGCAGTCGGAGGGCCCATCAAAATTCTACTGGAACTGTCCCTCCCAGCCCCTTGTGGAGTGCCCTCTTTGGAGGACAGACTGAAAATGGCTCCAGGAATGTAGCCGTGGTAATACAGTGCAAGCCACTGCAGGGATAAATACCTGGGTGACAAATAAAGGCGCTGTAAAAGGGGCATTAATCGTCAGCTTTGTGCGACATGTGTCCTTATGACAAAGGAGGGAGACATTTGTCAGTCTGTTCCACAGATGGCCCCACAGACCGTCTGATAAATCACCTCCTTACTTTAACTGGCCGCAGAGACAGCAGCACAGCTACTCTAATCCACAACAGAGGCTGTTTCACAGGCACAAAAATACACACTCAGTATTTTAACAACACTGAAGTACAGCATTGAATTTTAAAATGGGAATACAATTTTTTTTCTTTCATTTTTTTTTTCAGCCAGCCAATCTGACTACTACAAATGTGAACATGAACACTGTCATTAAAGCAACACAATGCAGGAGATGCAGAGACCCCTGCTGGCAAACATGGTAACTACAAGCTCCAATGTAAAAAAACAAAAAAAAACAAAACATGTTGACACAAGACATGTTTTAACATCAGATAAAAAAAAAACGTAGGTTCTACTGTGACGTACAAAAAATGGCAACAAGCTTGGATGCGCTATTTAAACATCGGGCAGTAGCATTCTGCACCAGGTGGAGACGTGAGGTGGAGGATTGGGCGACACCAACATAAAGGGCATTACAATAGTTGAGTCGCGTGGACTGCTTTCTCAAAGTCCTGCGAAAAGGCTTCAGTTTGGCCAAAAGCTCACTTTAACAACAGAACTAATCTTTTTGTTAAGCCCTTTGTCAAATGTTATCCCAAGATTTTTTCACCAGAGTTAGTTTTAAAAGCATTTGTCATAGATGGCGAGCCAAATACAATATATTCATATTGTGCTGTCGTTCAGCTGCAAAATGTTCCATGCCAGCCACTGCTTTACATCAGCAACACAGTCCAATAGCTTAGTAAGGGGTGCTGACATGTGCTGAGAACGTTAAAACCCTTCAGTCAATCAAATGACAGCATATCTGACCCGCCGTACGCCCTCTGACAACTGGGATCGGCTGCAGCACAACCACGACCCATAACCGGAATAAGTGGAAGGAGATGAATGAATGAATGAATAAAAAACATAGACTAACCTACTGGAAACATGTCGTGGAGAAGTGTCATTACTGCACCAACTCCACTACCGTTGTCAGAGTTTCATATTGTCCCCCCCAAAATCCACGCCTATGTGTACATATAGAGATGTATCAAAAGACTGAGAGGGACAAAGCTGTCAAACATTATGTTCTTGTCAGGATTCAAGCAACATCTGCTGCAGATTCAGCCGACGTCAAACGTGATTCCACTTTTTTTTTTTTTTTTTGTGTTGTCCGAGAGAATCCAGTGATGGACCTGGGAAGTGAACCACACTGGCACCGACTGTGTGGAGTAGCCCTGCTTTCCTTAATTGGTCATGCAGTTCAGAGTGGATGTGATTAATCGCTGGCCAATTAGCCGGTGGCACCTGTGCCAACACTGGCGGGGGCTGCGAGTGCACGCAACCCGAGCGAGAGTCAGTACCACTCTGCTCTCTACTTCTCTCAAAGTGTTTTTAATGACTTTCTCACTTCATGTTTTATTTTTGTCTCCAGTGCTCAGCGTATACTGCAAAGGACACCCTGCAAGCGAAAATGATCAATTATGCATACCATTAAATATGTATATGGTTTCCTTTGTTTATTCGATTGGAATACACTGATATTCCTCTATCTCCTTCTAATGATTTATCAAGAAAATTAGAGCAGCGGCTCGTTCTTGCTCGTGCCTGACAATGTTAAGGTTTGACGACGCAGGCGAATGTGACCCACAGATGACTCTCTGTGTGACATCTCTCCAGCTCGTCAGCCAATCAATGCTGTCTGCCTCCCCCAACCAAGCCTACAGGGACACTTCCGTTGGCACCTAGGAGTAAATCCGAAATCCTTTTACGGTGAAGCCTCCTGGCTGTCGCACAGCTGACTGATGATCCTCCTGCATTACACATTGAACTAACTGAGAATAGGCAGTTTGTGGAAATTCACCAACCAGAGAGAGGGCGGAAGATCAAAAATAGGAGTGTAAATGCCGGCTTGGGTCGGTTTAGTCTACTCTCAAAGACATATGTTGGGGCTGTAAGGTTGGACGGATTAGAGTGGCTAATACCTTTCACAGCGAAGGATCACTGCTTTCAGACACTGCCTGGGGCCTGTACGCACCTCTTATTCTTAAAAATTGTAAAAATAATAATAACACTAACAGTCTCCAAAGCATATATTTCAGACATGTGCAGACCTCACAGCTTTCGTTCAATGCTGCAAAGACTTTCCTGAACCAATGGATTCAACTCCATGTGTTTACTTTTAAAGATGACTACTTTACAATTTTGCACTTTCTGACACATGGATCGAAGTAAACTCAGGAATAAGAAGAGGTGTACTCTTTTTAATTGATGTAAATTAAGGAAATACACTGTTGTCGATGTTTCAAAACCCTTTTGTTTATCTCGATGTCGGGGACCTGTGGTGTGTTAATGTGATTGAGCAGAACGATTAGGACCTAACCACTGACCCTAAACACAGCTAAGCCACATGGAGACAGATCAGGCTATTAAAGTACCATAATGGAGGGAGAAAAGTGACACCAATTAAATTAAATGTGCTAAATGTTCACCAGGCCTCTTTCCCTTCTAATTTTTCTTGGCAGAGAACCAGAGCGGCAACTCGGTCTGGATAACATAAGATAATGATCTCATTACAGCACACACTTATTCGAGTCCATGCTGAAGCAGAGATGCAGTGGCGTCGCCTCCATGCAAACACGTAGACACTTTGGTCAAACAGTCCACTCAGCTGAGGTAACAAAGACGCAGCCACCCCCACAGCCCGCGTGATATCTGAGGGAACGCTTAATTCGACCATCTGAGGAAACGCGGAACACGTTGCTGCTTGTTCTCCTTGAATTATTAAGCATTTTAAACTCTTCCCCTGGTCCCCAAAGTTCCCACTGCATTCATTAACGGCGCGAAGGCTACGTGTCCTCCTTGATGACGGTAGACAAGGTACAGGCATGGCATTGCACACTGGTGATCATCTTTTCTGAACAGAGTTCTGAATGTGTGTGTGTGTGTGTGTGTGTGTATCTACATTAGAGAATATGGGGGGGAAACAAAGCTGCTTCACGTCTTGTCCAGATGTGTGACCATCAATGAATGCAGCAGGAATGGACACACATGTACTGATGCTTCCCATCTTCTGACACACATTCTCGCCAGCTTATTGCTTTATATGACAAGTCTAATTTGGGGGGGGGGGGGGGGGGTTCCATACTAGCTTTTATCCAGCTGAGCTGTAATATTAGAGCAATATTCCTTGAATTCAAATCCTCTGTATAAAGAGTGGCTGAGTAATGTTTCATAAAATATTTGTTTAAGACTAAACTAAAAATCACAAATCATTAGTAACACTCTGCTTGCACGTGCAGCCTGGAACTTGTTTACAGCATCCTCTTGAAAAACAAACACAAAAATAAGTGGAACTTAACAGGTCAGGGAGGCGTCCAAAGCCCATCAAACTTTGAATAGTTCAGGCTTTGAAGCAGATGCCACAATTGGAAGAGGCAGACGTCATGAGTCACATTGAGTCTGATGAGTTACCAGGACACTGGCGTTCCATCTGCTCTCGTATGACACTGGCGTTCGAGATGCCAGCCTCCCACTAGTCGCACTTTTTGTTGTACTGATGTTCAGTGTTCTCACTCGAGTTGACATGAGAGCACAAAACAGTCTGGAGCATTGAAATCTGCTCAGTGGGTAAAATGACTGGCACAGGAACGGTTTATTGTTGAGGTCAAAGCCATTTGAAACTGGTGGTTATTCTTAAAGAGAGCTGAATAGAAAAGTACCGTGTTCCAAGAAATGCTTCTACATCACGCAGAAGAAACAATTGTTCTATGTCGTCCCTACGCTCCATCGAACCGCAGTTACAGTCGTAACTCATCGTTTTGTTGTATTAGCCATCACAATCGTCATAATCCATTAGGTGATTTTCTTACTGTATTTCAGTTTTCAGTATTATCATTTTAAAATGTAGAGTATCCAGTTGTGGTTCCAGGTACAGTCATTTTCTCACATGTAAGTATCCCACTGGAGTTCACAGTGAGTTCACTACTTTAACAGACAGTGGGACAAACGATCAGTCAAGCAAAGGGGAAAAAAGAGAGGCCCAAAACGGAGCGCCTGTCAGCAAAGGCAAGAAGGACAGAAGAAGAAGAAGAAGAAGAAGAAGAAGATCTTTGAGAAGATATTCTAAAGCATTCAGAAGTAGAAAAAGGCAAAACTCCACATATATTATATTATATTATATTATATTATATTATATTATATTATATTATATTATATTATATTATATTATATTATATTATATTATAACATACACACACTTAAACAGAACTCAATCAGGTGTAATTAGATCAGGAGAAATAGCTTCACCCAGGGTTAACTGGTCACAATGGTCATGAGCTGCAGAATCATACAGGTTTGTTAAACGAACTGCAAACATCCCATAAGTCTGGATGCACACACAACTATTAGAAAAATGCCATGAGATGAAGTTCCATGTCATATTTCCCACTAACAGACAGACAGATCAGCTTCAATGAGAACATCCCCACCTCGGTAGAGGTAACAAGACACAGGGGAACGTGAAAAAGGCGGGGAGGATAAATCAAAGGCAGAAAGTTAAACATCTTACGTGCAAGGACAGAAGTTGAACAAAATAAAACAGGCAACAACTTAAAGAGTCCAGGAGGATCATGACAAAAGGCACCGACAGGAGCATTCACCACCATCTGCTGAAGATTATAAACTCCTATCATTGACGAAGGACATCAACCAGACAAACGTTCACTTTGTTTTGTACTTAATCAAAGACGCTTCTATATCCTGTTTCTGCGACGTCTTTGAAGCTGTCACTCTGATTCTCGAGCGCAGGTGAGTTTTGTTTTAAGCCTTTGATCGCAAAGTCTGTAGCTTTTCCTGCTGAAATAAATGTATGAAGCAGAATTCACAGAATGATCCTAATTATATGAACAGCAAACATTAAGATACAACAGGCTCAGTAACAAAAAAGGACATGAAAGCTTTGTGTCACACTCACTGAATTCCAATTAATCTTTGATGTCATGGCATTCCAAGAAAAGGAGACATCCATTATGGCTCATTGGACTATTTTATGGGTTAGAATATTAGAGTTGTATTATTCTGTCAAACTGCAGGTTGGCATAAACAAAAAAGCCTGACTTTGATTGGCACGTTGGTAGGCAGAACGCCGCACATGCAAACTGCTGCCATTTTTCATTGGCTGGAGTCAATGAAATACTGCTCTCACATTTCTTTCCAGGCTTCAATCACCTAAAGTGGTCCTATTCTTAGGAAGTCATTCCTTTATTCATTTGCGTTAGACTCCCTCCCTCTCGCGACCCTTTTTCTTTTCATTCACTCACTCTCACTTTCTCTATTGTGCCTTCACATTTGCAGTGAGTCAGGCAGTATAAGTGCAAGGCCGTCGTTGGCTTTAGTGCTCCAACAACATTGTAATTATGGCCTGGAAAAAATGATGGTTCGTGAAAAGCATATTTTTCCAGCCTAATCTTGGGACTTTCTGTGGCAGCTTACCAGTGAGTGATCGTGCCCCCAAGGCCGATTTGGCTCCCAGTTCTTCTCCCGCTCCTTCATCTTCATCCACCATGGGTGTGTGGAGGTGTTATACGTGTGTGCGGGTTTTTCCTTTATGCAATCATATTGACACGCAGTGTCAGTCCTCGTTTTTACTTCTATGCAGAATGTCTGTTTATTATACAGTTATTCAGTCAACTTATCATTCTCGCCGGTCACACTCACAAATGACTGATTATACTGATATGTTGGTTTTCGTTCACAGAGATACTGTAAATATCACGTGCAGATATCACGTCCTCATCCTAGCCTGTTGCAACTGCTCGTTTTCTAACTTTACTTACTTCCCTGACTATTGAACTTTGTTGCTTTGTTTTAAGTTATTGAAGTCATGCCTTCAATGTTAGGGAGAAGAGTGTGTGCTTCTTCTGATTCTGATTTCTGATTTTTTTTTCTGATTCTGAATGTTTCCAGCTCAACATCCATTCATCACATGGCACAAGCATCAGCAAGACTCCACTGACTAGAAGACGGCTATAGAAGACGTGTTCATTACAGTTCGCTGGTTCTCATTCGTAAGTCGTCGTGTCTTACGGCTTACAGTTTATACTTTCCCAAACCATTTTTAATACTCTTATCAGTTGACATCTAGGGACTCTGTGAAAATATGGTTAATTTGGTTAGAGTGAGGCAAGGCTCACGTTTGAGCTGCTGCCGACAGCATCTCATAAAGACGTAAAAGTGGCTTTGTACAAACTCTGAAGAATGGACTGTGCTGTCCTTGCCACAGGGAAAAGAGTGAAAGTGATTATCACAGATAATAATGACTTTCTCTAACAATGACCAAAGGGGCACAAAGAACAAAGACAAAAAAAAACAGGCACAGTCGCTTATCCAGGCTATAATCAAAAAAGAAAAACCCAGGGTTTCAAGGAACATTTTAGGTCTATGAGTCATGTACAATGAGGAGGAGGGCGTCTACATGTGATAGCCACTCCAAGGCCACGTAGCCAAACAATAAACAAGCGTTCATGGCCTTGTTCGGTTAACTCCAATTCAAACCAGTCAAGCAACAGCAAGAGGGCAAAGATTCCTGTAATCACATCTTTTTCCTTGCAGTCGAAGCACACAGGGCAAAGGGTGATACCGGAGTGTGTTGGGGAAAAGTCAGAAAAAAGAGAAAAACTGTCACAGAGTGTGAGCACAATTTCATCGGTTCTGCAGTGTCCACCTTTTGCTTTCTTTTTGTGATTCTCGCAAATACATTGTGCTGAGGAGTTAGTATATTTGGGGAAATTGAACTCACCAGCACAAAGGTCATACAGCAGATCCAAAGCACACTTTACTCTGCAAGAGTTTTTTTTTTCTTTTTCTA
Organism: Aeoliscus strigatus; assembly: GCA_901007665.1. Lineage (NCBI taxonomy): Eukaryota > Metazoa > Chordata > Actinopteri > Syngnathiformes > Centriscidae > Aeoliscus > Aeoliscus strigatus. The sequence continues at coordinate 444,067 of CAAKHB010007986.1, read as the reverse complement.
ATCAGTCAGTCATTCTATTTGTTCTGTTTGTTTTCAGCTTCTTTATCTGCAAACGCCAGGTTTCCAAATGGAAAAAGGGGCAAGTCTCCAAGTTAAAACCAAATACCAAGGAAAGGTAAAATAGAGTGAAAGCACATTACTGTGAAGAGTGGATACATTAAAAAAGGGAAAGAGAACTCATCCATCTCATTTCCCTGTTGAGGGCCTCTATGAATTTTCTGAATGATGCTGGAAGTAGATTCCCTCCCTCCAATCCTCCCACTGTAAATGTGCCATAATAAGAGGGGCGGGATCTGGCAGCCATCAAATCCTCTGCAGTGCATTGATAAGGAGGTGACTGACTGTGTGAGTGTGCACATACCGATGAACCGGTCAGTGCATGTGTGTTCACAGGGACGGGGACTGTGGGCTGGGGTCTGCAACAGGGAGGAATTAAAACAGAATGCACAAGATAGAGGCGTTAGGAGACAAGATAAAGACACACAAATTAAATGTGTGTGTCCTAGATTGACCAAACACATCATCAGCTGGTCCGATCAGAGCACAGACGGTGAGGTCATTCCACAGAATGGGCATGTTAAACAACAACAAACCAAAAGAGTCATTTTCCTCCAGAAAATGCACACATAAAGATTTGGGACAACTTTTGGTTAAGGAATTCTGCTTCTTCTGATGCTGCTGTTTGCAGAGAAAATATTGAAGTTATTTGATATAATGTGACACACAACAACAACACATTGTATGTCGTGGAAAATATTTTGTTGCAAGAATGGGCAGAAAACACTTTCTTTCAGTAAGTATATAAAAATATAAATCCTATTTTTTGGATTCTCTGTGAAAACGTCAGACTTATTGTGATGGTGGGATTGTCTCAGTAAGATTCTGATTATTATTTACCCATGGCTAAATCGACACATCAGCTTTGTGCATTTTTCAGACATTTCTGCTTGAGGTACAACAATGTTGCTCATTTTAATTTCACCATTTTAAAGGGCTTGAGGCATCTTTAAATTATGTTATACAAATGTAAACAGCTTCTGCAATATAATATGGCATCTGTGTGTGTTTGTGTGTATTATTCAGAGGTAAAGCTTGGACCTGTGTTTGTCAGTGTGGAATAAACTGAAACTTGTTTTAATTGTTTGTGTTTTATTATAACAGATAAAGCTCACTCCTCATTCCTCTCTCTGAATAATTATTAATTGCAATATCTCCCTCACAAATCATTCATACCCATTAGATGTGCCAAGTATAATTAATGGTTTTTAATAAAGAAAAAGAGATTACTCATAAGGCAGCACAGGGAGAAAAAGTTGCAGTGCAACAGTGTATTAAAACATATTGCAATGCAGAAAAAGGGGAAAATAGTCATTCATCATGCCATGGTAATGTCCATGCTTCAGTATCCACCAATTCCCACTTATTGCCTTATTGCTGTGTGTGTGTGTGTGTGTGTGTGTGTGTGTGTGTATGTGTGTGTGAGCGAGAGAGAGAGAGAGATCTTTGTGAGCATAGAGTGTACAGCTGCTGGTGACATGTTCATATGTGTTTGAGTCATCGGTGTGTGTTTCATCTGTGATGTAGCTCCTCATTACCACCGAATCGGCCTGGTGATAAAATCACCATCATGAGGCTAAATCACTGTCCACACATGCAGAGGGAGAGAGAGAGAGAGAGAGAGAGAGAGAGAGAGAGAGAGACGCTCTGCTGCGTGCACCTTTTAGCATTTACTACTCTCATACCTTCCAGCTGAAATGCGCCATGTCGTGGTTT